>LOEQ01000051.1:114766-128580 GCA_001685075.1 Bramus lutescens | reverse complement strand
GGGAGCCAGGCTGGACGAAAAGCAGGCCTGCTCTCCCCTATCACAACAAAGATGTAATTAAAAAGGGGGCCATGTTCCAGGCCCAGTAAAAGCAGTAGAACTTGGCAGCTTTGGTCATGTGGTTTGATAGAAGAAATGAGACAGGCAGTGGCGCATGCTTTTAATCCCAGCAGTCGGGAGGCAGAGGCATGTGTATCTCTGAGTTTGAGGGCAGCCTGGTCTACAATAGCTAGTTCCAGGAGAGGCACAAAAGCTACAAAGAGAAACCCTGTCTCAAAAAAAACAAAAACAAAACAAAAAAAAAAGAAGAAGAAACCAATTATGCAATTTGTCTCCAACCCTTAAGAAAGCTGCTGAGGTCAGGCATGAATCAGGGGTGCCTCTAGTCTTCATGCAATGGCCTAGTAGTGAGACCATTGCATGAAGTTATGAAGTTGAAGCCTGGATTGCCTTGGCGAATCCAAGATATTAAAGATGCCAGAGTTGTGGAATGCCTGCCAAAAAGATGTAGAGAGCATTTTGACATCGGACATGGAGATGCAGAGTTTGGAGTTAGTTCAGATGGTTTTCGGTCTTGCTTTGGTCCAGTATTTCCTTGCTATGCTTCCTTCCCTGTGTTTTTAGAATAGTAATGTGTATCCTGTGTTGGAAGTATGTGATCTTTTTTATTTTTACAGGTTTTTACAGTTAAGAGATTGTAATGCGTCTCAGAAAAGACTCTGAACTGTGAAATAAGTTTGAGACTGTTATAGACTATGGGGACTTTTGTAGTTGAACTGAATGCATTTTTGCATTATGATATGGCTATAAGCATTTGTGGGCCAGGGAGTGGAATGTGGTGGTTTGAATGGAAAAGACTCCCAAAGGGAGCAGCACTATTAGGAGGTGTGGCTTTGTTAAAGTAGGTGTGGCCTTATTGGAGGATGTGCATTACTGTGGGGGTGGGCTTTGAGGTCTTTTTCTCAAACTTCACTCAGTTTGACAGTCAATTGACTTTTTGTTGCCTGCAAGACACTTGGCTTTCTCCACCACCATGTTGCTTGCCAACCTTCCGCATGCTACCGGCGATGATGATAATGGACTGAGTCTCTGAACTGTAAGCTAGCCACAATTAAATGTTTCCTTTATAAGAGGTGCTGTAGTCATGGTGTCTCCTCACAGCAATAGTAACCCTAAGACAAGCCTTATCCAGCTAAAGTAGAAAGTATGCAAGGAGCTGTCATTACCTGTGAGTACATACACACAGACACACATCCACACACACCATACACATGCACAAAACTACACACACACGCACACACACACACTTGAAAAACAGTTTTCAGCAGAAATTATGGTACTAACAACTAAATAAAACTCAACTAAATCATCATTGGAAACTTCTTCAAGTCACTAAAACTTGTTCCTATGTGTTGAGTTTTAGCTGAGCACCACAAACAACACATTTTAAAATTGTGTTTAGGCTGCAGAGGATGATGTTAGGCTGGAGCACACTGCCCTCTTCACCGCAGAGGCAAGAGGACCAAGTGTGAGAGCATGCCCATCTGGGCAGCCTCTGTTCTTAAAAATAAGTCAACATTGGCATTTACTGATTATCATCATAGTGTGACTAAAGGTTTCAACACTTCTTTTCCAAATAATTATAGTCCCAGTTTAACTGATCTCTTGTATCTATAGGATTCCTCTGTTTCAATTAATTCACAAGAAGGTCAAAGCGATTGTTAACATCATCACAACATTCTTCTGTGTAAGAAGATGAAGGGTCTCTCTCTCTCTCTCTCTTAGAGAGAGAGAGAGTGTGTGTGTGTGTGTGTGTGACACACACACACACACGTACGTATATTCTCTACCTGGCTGAGATACACCTGCCACATAGAATCATTTGTCACGGCTAGAACATGCCAAGTTCTCAGGCCAACAAACTACTTTCTTCTGTTTGCAATACTTCCGTCTGAACCAACATTTAATCTTTCATAGTTCAGCTTTGTGTTTTCTTTCCTCTCGTCGCACCCAGAAATACCTGCTTTTTATTGTAACAGCTGCCTGCCCATTTGCTCAATTCAAATATAAACTTTTAAATTCAGTAAAAGTGTCATTTCTGTCTATCACTAAGCCCAGTATGGTGTGTAGTACAATAAAAGGATAAACTCGAACATGTGTCCAGTGTTGGAACTTGCGTGTGCATATCCCATCAGTGTAGTGATATTTCATTTGTATTTTAATAAATAAAGCTTGCCTGAAGTTAAGAGAGTAAAACAGCCCCATTGGTCAATCTTACAGACCAGGCAGTGGTGACACACACCTTTAATCCCAGTAGCCACACTAGTTTGCCATAGAAACTGGATGGTGCATGCCTTTAATCTCAGCCCCAGAGAGGATAATAAGACTGGAAGAGACAGATCTCACACACAGTCTCATTCTGAGATTCCTGGAGGCAGGATCTCCATTTCGAACTGAGGTAGAAGTAAGAGTCATTGGCTGGCTGTTTTGTTCTTCTGATCTTCAAGTTGAACCCCAATTTCTGTCTCTGGGTTTTTATTAATCGTGCTACATATTAGACACCAGGTTCCACTGAGAAGGCCATAGTAACAAACATAAGACTTTTCTTAATGAGTTAGTGTACAAAATGGCACAGCAGCTATGCTTATCTCTGTTATCTTGCAGTAAGGACAATAAAGGGGAATCAGGTTAGGAACAAAATGGTTCTCAGAATTTATTTTTAGTTTTTTGTTTTTGTTCATAATTAATCATGAATGTTGTTATGCAATCCTGTGAAATTAAATCTCAGGAAGCAAAAGTATTTAATGAAATAAAAAAATTTACTTAATTTTTTTCTTACTGTGTTTTGGACATCATTTAAAACATATTACACAAATTTTATACTGAATTGTTACAGACTAAAGGCTGCCCAAAAAACTGTTCATACGTCACATAATCTCTTAATAAATTGCAGAGAATTTGGAGTAAAAGTATTAATTTCAAAAAGTCATTGGAAGTTAGCCTTTAATTTTCATTTTAAATAAGAGCTGTGTTGTTTATCCTAAGAGGCTGCATCAACACACATAGGAAAGTCCTTTTTAATCAGGGGTACATGCATCACATAAGGATAACTCGTGCCAGAAACCCACAGATTAAGTATCATAACCTAAAATGGTTGAAATCTAAATGGTTGGATTTCAAGCATGAGAACACTTCCTCTTTGAAAGAAGACCCAAACCCAGCATGCTAGCACATGCCTTTAAGCACTAGGGAGACAGAGTTCATCTCATTGAATTCAAGGCCAGCTGGTCTACATCCTGAGTTCCAGGATAGCCAGGGCTACATAGTGAATTCCTGTCTCAAAAATACCAAAACGAAGGAGGAGGAGAGAGGTGAGGAAGGAAGAGAGGGAGAGGGGAGAGAGAGAAAGAAAGAGAGAGAGAGAGACGATCCATCTACAGGGCACATTACAGAAAAAAAAAAAGAAACAGAAACAAACAGAATCTTATTGCTTTAATTTCAGGAACAACTTTGACAATATTGCTCCTCCCCTAGAAGGACAACTTTTCTCACTACAAAGGCAAGATTAAAGCTATCTACACTCAGCATTCTTTTAGAAATAAGTCTAAATGTTTGAAGGTTTTAATAAAGCTTTCATCCTCAATATTTGCTAGTCGTCTCCTCCCCAGAAACTATGTCCAGTAAAAGGATACTTCGTCATCTTTACACTGTAGACTATGAAAAAGGGAGGGAGGGAGAGGGGGAGGGAGGGAGAAAGCACAATAGCAAAGACACTCAAAATAGTTGATACTGGCATGCTGTGTAGTTAAAAAAAAAGCTGATGAAACCCAAAAAAAAATGGTATTTTCAGATCCAAAAACATAAGCCATATAGTACCAAACTTCATGTAAGACAAAAGTCCATTCCTATGGTTTGCTCATAATGTAAAATATTTCAATAGTAATATTTTTAGAAGGCATTCACTTAGCTTATGGTAGAGAGAAAAAGACAAGAACCACTATTAAAAACAGACACAAGTTACTTGGCATCTCTAAGTAGCCTTGTCTAACTTAACCAAAAGAGCACAAATATAAAAGTCAACGTAACATACAAGTTCCTCATTTCTAAGCAGCCTCATAAAGATAGCATCTTAAAGCCAGGACTCCAACATATGGCCTTTAAGCATTTACTTGCTTTGTGCTAGACATAAAACAAAGTTCTGGACAATGAAAACAGAAGGTATGTTAGCATCCTAAACTTATAATAATTTCCATGAGGTTCTGTTCCATCATCTAAAATAACTTATTTTCTTGTTTTTAACTAAGTTCTAACGAGATAATGTAATCCTTGACAGCTAAGAAACATGAAGCTGGTTCCAATAATTAACCAACCCAACAGATACAAAGCAACCCATTTGCATGTTGTAGACACTCTCCCTGGCGCTAGGGGTGTGGCAGTAAGGGAAAGAAAAACAAAACAACAAAAAACTTTGTCTTCTTCATGCCTTCTGAACATTTAGCAGAATCGCCCAGGGTGCTGGGTTTATAAACATCTTACTGTCAAGACTAAAGTGGGCAGAGGAATCTACAGTGTAACAATCACCCCCATTCCCAGGTGTTCAGCTGAGGTCACTCTCTAACACTACATTCTTGAACAATGAATTGAACGCCTCTCTGGATTCAGCTGAAATCCACGCCTGGTGGTTACATAGGGAAGAGAGAAATCTGGTCAGTAAGACCCTATTTAATACTAATCCCGTAAGGTCATTGTTGATGCACAAAGATTAAATACTAACTAGAACACTCATAGAGAATATTAATTCCACAGTGTTGCTGCTCAATCTCAGCATTAGTTGTGACTATAATGAGCACCCAGAGTAGGATCCACGGTGAGAAATCACCTCATTGCAGTCCACATCACTGCCAGAAAAACACTCATGTGGTCAAAGAGCTACTTCCTGGACCGAGGGAGGACAGGCTTGACAAAGCAGCCTTTTATTGAACAAAGTTTCTTGGGGTGGGGGGAGCAAATATTTAGGCTTAAGCCTTCCAAACAGCTTGGCTTCTTTCTAAAATAAGCCTGCCAGTGGGGCGTGGTCAGTGGGGAGGGGAAGGAAACAATAAGCTCCACTACCTGATCCTATAACACTTGTCCTCCTGTGGCATTCTTAAAATAATAAATAAATAAATAAATAAAATCACACATCATGATTCTGGCTTTGTCAGAAAAATCCAGTACTAAAGATCGGAGTACAGTTTCCTTATATGTCTTAGGGATGTTTAGCCTTTCCTCTACAGATGCTGGAGTGGAGGATGGAGGCTCAGCCTCTTCTCTACAGATGCTGGAGTGGAGGATGGAGGCTTAGCGAGAAGCTCTAAAGATGCTGGAATGGATGATGCTTTGACATGTCTAGAGATGAGGCAACCTCTGATGGCAGAACATCACTGGCAGTCATTCTGAACACTGCTAAACACAAGGGTACCTAATCTCATTTGGGACAGTCCTCACACCTAAGCATCACCTGCCAAGTGGCTGTCCTTGGGGAAGTTGGCCGCACTTAACCTTTTCTGTTTAGAACTGACATTCTGTGTCTTTTATTCCTCTCAGCCGGTGATGCCTGAAATTGTGTCACCTCTCTCTGCATGTTCATTTCCATGGCACAAGGGAAATGGTCTCACGGGTCTACAGCCACAGGATGGACAACAGAACAAGGGAAAGGAAAAGGAACCAGGGCAGGTCTATATGGTTTGCTCCCTCCTCGCTAATATCAGCTGGATTTAGACCTTGACCACTAAGCCATGTCTCCCACTGAAGCCTCATTAGGCCCGTCCGTCCTTCCTGTTACGTTGCTTCTCACCACACAGCTTACCTGACCTAACTCCTGTGATGAAACTAGCAGCAGCCAGAATCTGGAATTCATTATATTGTGACCAAATCATGCTCCACTCCTTCCTGGACTAAAGAAAAGATATGTAACGAACGCTCTTTCACAGACCCACTGTCTAGCTGTGGTCACCAGTAGTGAGATGTCCCTTGGGACCTTTCAACAGTGGATAGGCTGCTGGGGGAGGCAGAGTCATTGTCTTCAGTGGTATAGATACTAGTGACTTGTTTGTGCTTTATCGGACAGCTTCGCATCCCTGCCCAACCTGGCGGCTCTTGTTAAGATCAGTGGGTCGTAAAACAAAAGACCATGACATGATAGCAGAAAAGAGGACTATTGGGATAAGAGGCATGGTGGCAGTCGAAGGGGGTAGAAATCGAGTGAGTGGCCAAAATGTATGAAATTACAAAAATGTTTAAGTGAAATAAAAATCTTTAAAACTCAAATCAGACATATGCCTAATTCAGTGACAGCACCTCAGGGATAAAAGGTTTTTCAGCAACATCATCTTCCTGGATATGATTTCACAAATATTTAAATTTCAGGACCAACCAGCTAATACGAGACGGTTCCGGCACCTTGACCTCAGGATGCTATGAGTCTGAAACTAGAGAGTCAGTGATAAAATCAAATAAACCAATCTAGTGTGAGGGAAAGGGAGAAAAAGGCTATGTCCGGGAAGCCAGCCACAAATCAAAACTAATGTCAGTGCATTCTAACAAAGAGACGAGTCCACTGCCCCTTATCTCAAAGTTCCTTGGGGCTACCCTCCAGGCCTGTTCTCTATTCCCTTAGTCACCAGCTTCACCCTCAATGTGGTCCTTAAATAAATATTACTCCCACACCCTCCTCAGAGGCTGTCTATGTCACGGAGGCCATGTACACAAGCCTGACTATTATTTCCACAGAAAAACAGCATCCCACTTCAAGCCCTAAAATCCTCTTTGCTCAGTGTTCTACTGATGTCTATTATGAATTAAACTGGCTTTTATGTCCTATCCTGCAATCCCATCTAGTAAGCCCTATTCTGCCTCTATGAAAGAGATTGCCACATCAATGATTCAGAGACAACCACCTGGAAAACTGTCCTTTTGTAAATGATGACTCCCAGCAGTAGAGCAGTACTTGTACTTTTTTAATGACCATTAACAGGACATAAAATAGGTGGTTATGACACTATTTCTGGGCTCCAAATGCAAAGATAACTAGAGGCTGCAATTTTAAGGCAGTCAAACGGCATGCTTTCAGCTCAAACATCTGGCATTCGAATGATTTCAGAAATCTTTGGAGGAAAAAAAAATCCAGGGAAGAAGGAAACATAATGGATACGACGAGATCTGGTTGCTCTGCAACCTTAGCGTATCTGGCACTGCTCTACTCCATATGCTGGCTTTCTGGGATGCACATCTCTGTGATGCTTTATTTTCGGTCCTCCCTCTCTGTCTCACAACACAAGCCCATAATTACAGTTCAGTCCCAGTCTGTGGAGTGAAACTCCCAGCAGCCTGAGCTGTACTGGCTACCACTCACTGATCTTGTACAACTGTTCCTTCCTTCCCACTCACACCTTTCAGACTCTGAACATCTGTGACCCACCTCATGAGACATGAAGCAACATCAGGAACCTTCAGCTTTGACAGCAATTCTCAAACTGGTACTATAGCTGTTTTTTAAAATGGGGCATTTGGGGATGGAGCACAAATCAGTGAGAGAGGGCTTGTCTAAGTGCAAGGCTGGCTAGAAGTTAGTGCACCAGTATCACAAAAAGTTAAAAAAAAATACTAGCACAGGACAGTCATCCACATACCATTCAAAAAACAGTCCTGGAGGACTGGAGACCAAAAGATAAGCCAAACAGTGTCTTCCCAGAGTTCTTCAGAGCCTGGTCATGGCTGACCTCCCCCTCCAACTCACATCCTTCCTTTTCTGTAAATTCCAAGATAAATCTATAAGCACATGACCACGAAAAATATTCAAAGGCTAAATTATATTTCAGCTTCTTGTTAGGGTCTCCCCACTGCTAATTCATCTGGTTTCTGCCCCCTTCCCATATCATGGACACTCTTCCCTCCATTCTGTTGGGTCTGCTTATACCGTCTGTCACACAATACTGCAAATCTTCAGGACCTTCAAAATGGTATGTATCCTTTTACTCTGGAAAGGTCTTGTTTGGATGTGTCCATGCATCACTCCCAGATGCCGTCCAGCTCTCTGCTCAAGTGCTACCCTGAGAAGGCTTTGATGATCACACTTTCTAACCCTTACTCTAGACTCATCATTTCCATCCTGCCTTGTTCCTTCATCCTGCTTTTGCTAAACTTTAAAGCATGCTGTGTATCAAGTTATACCATTTATTTCCTTCTCTCATCCAGCAGAATACAAAATCTATGCAAGTAAAGATGTTTAGGTACTTAGACAAGATCTTGATAAATGATGGCAGGTACAACTAACCTAAGGATTAAATTTTAAGGTTTTATTACTTAAACATGTGTACTATTGTAGACAATATTAAAGCACTATTGTTGAGGGGATATATATAAATTTCAATCCCAAAGAAAACATTTTATTTGTAAAAATAACTGCATATATAGATATATACATGGATGGGACATATCTGAGAGGACGGAGTTCTGAATGTGCCTTTATTTTATATTTTCATAGGATTTGATGCTTGTCTTACAAAATCATAAACTACTATTAAAAGAGATTTTAAATGGTATAGTACTGTAGCTGAGTTCTAAAAAAAAAAGAAACTGATGAAAATGCAACTAAGAAGAATTAACTAGACACAGACTATAAATATTGCACAATGGTGACTTCCTTGTTTCATAATATATGCCACACTATCAAAGCATATCCTTACCTAACTTCTTAAAACAGTAGTACCATGACCCACCTCATGAGACGTGAAGCAGCATCAGGAACCTTCAGCTTTGATAGGAATTCTCAAACTGGTACTATAGCTGTTTTTTAAAATGGGGCATTTGGAGGTGGAGCACAAATCAGTGAAAGAGGGCTTGTCTTTCATTTTGGTTGCAACAACCAAAATCATTATAGCTCACAGTTTCTACTTCGATTAAGCAACAAGAGGCCACCTCCAGCTAGAGCATGACCCATGGTGCTTCACTGGGACGCAAAAGGCAGAGATCACACCTCACCCAACCAGCTGCCAGTACTGAGATGGAAAGTGTGGAAGGAAGGCTGGCAATCACAACAGAGAAAATTCTGATTGGTCACTATGTCAATGCTATGCCAGTGTCTTAGGGTTTCTAGTGCTGTCAAGAGACACCATGAACATGGCAACTCTTATAAAGGAAAACATTAAATTGTGGTGCCTCACTTACAGTTTAGAGGTTTTGTCTGTTATCGGCATGGTGAGAAGCAAGGCCCCATGCAGGCAGACATGGTGCTAGAGAAGGAGATAAGAGTTTAATATCTTGACTCACAAGCAACAAGGAGTGGTCTGTCTCTCTGGGCGTGATTTGAGCATATATAAGACCTCAAAGCCCAGTTTCTTCCAATAAGACCACACCTCCTAATATCCTAATACTGCCACTCCCTTTGGGGATTTTTTTTTTTTGAAACCACTACAACCAATGAAATCAATATTTTGAGAGCCTCCTCGGAGTTCTAGCCATCATTGTGGGTCTTCTCTTTGTTCCAACAGTTTCAGAGAAATTGGCACTAAACACCTAGGTTTTTTTTATTAATTTATTTTGTTTTGATTTTTGAGACAGGGTCTCACTGTGTGTCCCTGGCTGTCCTATAACTAGCTCTGTGTAGCACTAATAATAAAAACCCAGAGTCAAAAATTGGGGTTCAACCTGAAAACCAGACAAGTCACTAGAGAAGTCTGACATCTATCAAGACTGGTGACCACAGACTAAGTAGAATAAGCCTCGCTCTCCTCTCATTTTATATTCCCTCTAGTGCTGTAATTAAAGGCATATGACTCCCTAGTACTGGAATTAAAGGTGTGAGAGGCACTACTACCTGGATATGTTTCTGCATTGATCTTCTTGTGTAGCCCAGGGTGGCCTTAAACTCAGAGATCCACCTGCCTCTGACTTCCCAAATCCTAGGATTTAAGGTGTGTGCCACCACTAGTGGCTTAGCTTTGCCCTTCTGATATTTAGGCAAGTCTTATTTATTAAAGCATAAATAAAATATCACTATAGCTCTGTATGTACACCAGGCTGGCCTCAAACTCACAGAGATCCACCTGCCTCTGTTTCCGGTACTGGGATTAAAGACAATAAGTAGAGACCTTGACTTTGCAATCTTTCAGCAACTGTGGCGCGTGGAGCTAGGGCAGGTTATGGGGTTCAGTGCATACTCAATAAAAAGCTCAACAACAGTGATACTCAAGAGTTTTGTGTAAAGTTTTGACAAAACATTTTCATTTTGTCCTTTTGTAAAACACTAAAATAACAGCAAATAAGTAAACAACAGGAAATCAGTTACTAGATAAAATGAGCCAGGGGTACAACATCTGAGAGTTTGGTAGAGCAGTCAGACAGAAAGTAGTTAGGGCGGATGAACTAAAGTATAAATGGTTGTAAAAGCAGTTGTCATTTTGGCGTACCCTAAGAATTCCAGAAAAATTCCAGTGACTTAGAGGCAAAAGTTAGGGAAGAAACACAAGGCTGAAACTGTTAACCGGCATCCCAAATAACATCCAGAAACTACAGACATTTGGTATGAAACTAGGGGGAAAAATTAATGTCTTCAAGGTCTGGCATCCAAGCACAGTACAAGGGACCAAAGAAAGGGGAGTTTTAGAAAAAGCCTTCAACCTAGATGGTTAACAGAAAAAGGAAAAGAGCAGTGATTGCCAGCCAACATGAAAAGGAGCCTCCAGGAAATCTATTATTCACACCTTTGTACTGGATTGAAAGGAGATTAGATTTTCTCAAAAATTTACAAAGGGAAAAAAATTAGTCACAAATAAAAAGGTCTCCACATGAGATTACTAGAAAAAGTCTCAAAAGCAAGAGAATTAAAAGAAATGGAGAAATAGCTTCAGACCATAGAGAAAAAGTTCAGAAATGTAAAAACTAAAAAATTTATCTCACATCCACTATTTCTTGTTGGACATAATCCTGCATAACCAGGGACTGAACTAAGGCAAACATGAAACCCCAAAATGGAGGGAGCTGGTATAAATTTGGGTAGGGGGAGGAATGAGATGAGAGGAAGATCTTGGGGGCATCGCGGTGAACTGAGCAATGTCATTTCAAAATATGGACAGAAAACAGAGAATGTTTTGTAAACGTGCTTGGGCATCCTAGTAGTAGTAACAGAGAAGAAAACAAAACAAAACAAAAAGGAGCAGTTTGCTCCAGAAAAAAAAAAAAAACAACAAAAAAAGGTCACATAAGGATAAGGAATCATAATACAGGGCTCAGCTAAACAAAATAAATTTACACAGAAATAAAAATCTGAAGACTCAATTTTTATTTAATCTGTCAAATGATAGTAATTGTTTAAATGAGTGAGGATAAAGATTCATCTATAATAATCGGAAGCTAACAGATACAACCTAAAATGAGTAAATAATAATAGAGCTTTATTTAGTTTGATACAGAAATACTGGCAGAAACAGATTATGTATAATTAAAACAATTTCATGTATAAAAAAGTCAAGAATGGGTTCACACTTCTTGTTTCTACATCCCGCTGCCTTCCACCATGGTAATTATTTTTTAGAGAGGAATATATAAGTGTGCCAATGTGGTGGTGTATGCCTGTGATCCTGGGACCAAGGACGCTAAGGCAGGAAAGTCAAAAATTCAAGGCCAGCTTGGGCTACACGGTGAGTATGAGGTTATCTTGGGCTAAAGAGTAATACCCAGTCTCAGGAAAGGAAGAAAAAGGGAGCAGCGTGGGGCAGGTAAAGGGAGAGCAAAACCTAGGTCACATCTTGCTCACTGGTGGATTCCCAGAACCTAGGAGACTGCCTGACACAATGGATATTCAAATCTTGTAGGCTTGTAGATGGATGCTTTCAAGCCATGGGACCCAAAAGGGGAGGCACACATGAAGAATTAATTGATACATTTTTGCATATGACTTTTTCAATAAAACATTTGTCTTCCTAATATACAAAGCACATTCACTTTACATACCTATTAGCCTGAAGAGACTTGGGCAGCATGCAAAAGCTGGGCCTAGGAGTTAAGAGCCAACTAGCTTGTATTCTAACTCTGAACCTGGTCACAGTGGACGGCAGATGGCCTCTAAAGTAGTTAAGAGTTCTGTGGTTTCAACTGTTCATTCAACCCAGCATATTTTTTAAAGATTTTAATTTTATTTTATGTGCATTAGTGTTTTGTCTGCATTCATGTTTGTGATGGTGTTGGATCCCCTGGAACTGTAGTTACAGACAGTTGTGAGCTGCAGTGTGGGTGCTGGGAATTGAACCCGGGTCCTTTGAAAGAGTAGCCAGTGCTCTTAACCATTGAGCCACGTCTCCAGCCCCATTCTACCCAGTTTTACATTATAGAGTAATATTGCATACATCTCAATTATACCTTGAGAGAGTGTAAAAAAAATCCAAATAGTCCTACAGTGTATACAATACAACTACTTACATCCTTAACCAGAATTTTTCTTACTTGAAAAGAGTTATTGTAGTCTGTTCTTCTTGGATCAGTTAATTTTTAGATTGTCTTCTTTTACAGACAAATGTTCAAGCAGGTCTCAGACCAGTCTCTTTTCTTTCTATAATAGGTAATTCACACAAGTTTTAAGTGTCAGGAACTGTAAAAGGAAGTCTCCCTGCTGCCTGGCCCTTAACTCAGCCTCCAGCCAATGAGAATAGATGGCACACCTCTAGCACAGCCCCTTCAGTCCCTCCCTTTCTCTGCTTTGTACCCGATGAATGTACCTTGGAGACAACTCCTTAAGGCATAAAGCAAGTTTTGTCATTCTTTCCCAACAGGAACATGACATTAATATATCAATATTAGATAGAGGTACAATTTATTCACAGGAATCTAGTTTTCATTTTCATTTTTGCTATGAAAATAGTGCTGCAGTCACTAAACTCTCAATCTAACCTGTCAACAACTTTATCTGTGCAATGGGTCTCTGATATTACTAGAAACACCCATTTCTCTCCAAAGTGATGCTATCAATTTACTCTTGTCAGTTACTTTTACATTTCAGTGGCAAAACACCATGACCAACGCAACTTACAAAAGAATCCGTTTAACTGGGCTTACAGTTTCAGAGGGTTAAAGTCCATAAGAGCAGAGCAAAGCCAGGGTAGGATGGCTGGAAGAACGGGAGCTTACAACTGAACAGGCAAGCAGGAGGTAGGGAAAACTAACAGGGAATGGTGTGGGCTTTTAAAACCCACAGTAACATAATTCCTACAAGGCCACATCTCCTAATCCTTCTAAACAGGTCTACCAACTGGGGACCAAATATTCAAATATATGAGCATATGGACGCTATTCTCATTCAAACCACAACTCTCCTTTAGGAGCAGGATCCTGTTTATCCATTTCAAAATGGAGTTTTGCTTATCGAATAAACAGAAAATGCTATCTTCCTATAATTTTAACTTTTATCTATTTGAAAGAGACTGACTTGTATATTTAAATACAGATTCATAATTCACACAATATATACATTTGCTTTCCTCTCCCAGCTCACAAGACTATAAATTCTTTACTGTACAGACATTGACCTATTCCACCTGGCCAGATGTCTAGCTGCATGCAATTGTCGGTTTCCATTCGGACTCATGTCCCAAGGCCAGTCTTCTCTTACAGCTTTTCCCAACTATATCAGAGAATACTGTCACATAATGCAGGCTTTGGATTTGGAAAGAACCACCTGCCTTCTGATTCTGCTGCTGGTACATTTGATACCCAATCCTTCAATCCTCTATGTGTGAGAGATGAAGTAAAGAAACTTCTCCCAACACTGCACTATATATATA
>LOEQ01000051.1:90923-108198 GCA_001685075.1 Bramus lutescens | reverse complement strand
CTCTTGCTTCCCGCCCAAGCCACCCCAGCCCGTAGTCCACTAAGTCTTGAGAACAGTTACTGTAAATGCGTTGTCTCCTGCACATGCTAGTGCAGTTTTAAAAGAGGGTCATTAATGAAGGTCTGTAGAAACACCTGGCAAGAGGCAGCACCCGCGTGCCCTGCTGCCCTGGGACCAATATACAATCATTCTAAAGACAGCTTTAGCCAGCTGGGCAGAAGACGCCAGGGTCCCATCTGTCCAGCTGTCGGCAATTTGTTTCTGCTTCAGCTGGCTTAGATGTGAAGTAACTCCCTATCCAGGTGTGCTTTAGTTCTCACCCTTCACCTATGGACTACTCCCAGAATCCTTTCTCAAAATGACACTGATCACAGGCAAATATGATTCGAGTATGACTCAAACTACAAAATGTTGAAACAAATAGTTTGCTGTTGCCCAGCGTTACTGTAGTCTGCAACCCCAAAGTTGCAAGGTTAAGCAAAGTTTAAAATGAATTATTTGGTTATAATAACATGGCTTTATATAGTGTAGCGGGTAGTGCAGAAAGCACGGGGGCACATTTTCCCCAGGTGTTTTGTGTTGTCTAAAGCCAAATTCCAGAAATCCAAGAAAGGGGGGGGGCATTTAGTAACTAAAAATGTTATACAGACAAAACCCACGAAAATAATATCCCTCTGTGGCTGGTGGGAGAAGTGAGCAGGTTACACATCTAACTTGTAAGCCCCAAGGAATTGTAGCATTAGTTAAGGAACCTCCCAGCTGCCCCACAACTGCTCCTTTGAAGCGTTTTAGTTCATCAATTCAACTGGATTGGAAATTAGTGTGAGAACGAGAAAAGTTTAGAATCAGATAAAATTAGAGAGCATAAGAAAAGTTTCCAAGCTAACATTATCTTGGAAGAGAATGTATATAAAAGATCTACTACTCAGAAAGCCCAGAGGGGATCCAAAAGCAAACACCTGGAGCAAAATTCTTTCCTATGGCTACCAGGCCTGGAAAATAATGTGTCTCCCCAAAGCAATATTATCTGAATATCAGCTGCCTCTCCCACTTGTCCGGTGAGGGAAGTGGTCCTTCCACCTCAGTGCGGGCCTGGAAGATGCAAACAGGGAGTCTGTCTGTCTGTGCATAAAAGTGACAGGCAGCCAGTAAGATTAAGAAATAACTCTGGTTTTAAATAATGCAATTTCTCTCAGATTTAGCTGCAACAAAAAATGCTACAGTAGTCTACACATTAATATTTCTGTATAGCCAGTCTCCTGGGAACATTCATTAGAATCACAATATGGAAAGTCCTTGGTATTGAATTTTCATTTATTTGCTTTCCTAATATTTACCAAATTCTTAGATGTTCTATAGCCTTAAGTCTAAAGTTTTAATAATAGACGCTTGAATTCTAAATTCTAGTATTTCATTATGAAATCTGTGGGAAAATTTTCCAATTTTAGAGTTATAAGGATCTTAGAGAAACAATTTTGCCCAGTCATTTTCACTCGTTTTGCTTTCATCTCAACATTTAGTAAGTGGTTGAGACAAGAGCATTCTTACTGTGAAGCCGATCAAGTTTGAAGGCACCTCATAGCCTTCTCCAGTGTGAGCAATGTAATTGGATGGTCACATGTTCTTAGATGACTGTGAAAATAAAAAAGACCAGTCCAAGAGAGGGAGGAACAGTAATATGAGCAAAGGGGTCGTGACCATAATGGGGAAACCCACAGAAGCAGCTAACCTGAGCTAGTGAAAGCTCACTGGTTCTGGACCAAACTAGGCTCACTGAATGTGGGTGACAGCTGCGTGGCTTGGGCAGTCTGTTGGGCCATTGGCAGTTGGACCAGATTTATCCCTAGTGCTTGAACTGGCTTTTTGGAACCCTTTTTTTTGGGGGGGGATACTTTGCTCAGCCAGATATTGGGGGAAGGCCTCCATCATGCCTTAAAGTGATGTGTCAGACTTTGCTGACTCCGCTTGTGAAACCTTACCTGCTATGAGGAGTGAATGAGGGGCTGGGGTGGTGGGAATGTTGGGGGAGTGGGAGGAGGAAAGGGAGTAAAATGAGAAAAGATTGGTTTTTTTAATAAGTTTAATTTTTTTGTTTTTGGTTTTACTTAAGTTGATTGAGACCACAGGACTTTTCCTCCATCCTATTTCTAGAATTAATATGTCCTAGAATTCTTGGGCACATACTGAGGTCTGATGAATGAAGAATACATTGGCTTTGAACTTGTGTGGAAATATTTATGTAGTTTCAAGTTGCTCCTCTCCAAAGGCTAGTTCAGCTGTTACTTAAATTCCACTTCGTTCATTGTGCAACTCATCAAGGTTTACACCAAAGATGCAAGACCACATGTTCTGTCAAGACATGAATACAACTGTGGTTTCCTATGTGGATTGTGAAGGTGGAACAAGATTGGAATAGTGCAGCTAAAATATGACATATATAATGTATTGCAGATGTCAGCAGAAAACATTGCAAGAGATAGAATTGTTTCTAAATGGCATAATTTCTGTCATGATAGTAATATGCTCCGTAATGTGCTCTATACTTCTATAGCTGCAATCACTCCAAACATTTGTTTCTGTATGATGCAAACTATGTCAAATAGAATTTTTTGGACTTCTTATTTGTAAGGCCTTAAGCCTATACCTGTACTTTGAGCTGTATATGTGCATGTCAGTGTGTATGGTGCTGTTTCATGGTCTTTCTATAAATAATAAATAATACCAAATGAACCAATGGAAGGACTTCTCTGTTTAATTCCATTGTTTTGTACATACAGTGATATTAAAACATTTTTATATGAATGGATTTCAAAGAATATGCTATCAATTTTTAATATAGATATATATGCCAGGTAGCAAATAGAAAAAAATGTATTGCTTTTACGGAGTTTGCTAAGTTGGTAGGATAGTCAATATTTAAAATTGTCAATTTGTATTCTATTATGTCCCAAATCAATTTATACAAATTTAATTTTCAGTTTAAATGATTTTGCTTTCAAGAGAACCCCCAAAAGGCAATAGTTCTGATGGAATAGGGAAAGAGCTGGAAGAGAAGGAATGGGGACTAGGCTTGATCAAAGCACATTATATGTGTGTACGAAATCCTTAATCAATATGAAAGGAGATTCCCACAAAGCTTTAAACACTGCAGATACCAAAAAATTTAATATATCTTTTGTGGCCAGGAGGTGTCAGCCCCATGCACATGTTGAGTAAGACAATATGCTTTCCTCCAAAGAACAAATGTGATGGGAAAACAGCCATATAGAAGGTTAAAGAAGGGAAATTAGTCTAGAGGAGTACGTGTGTGTNGTGTCCCAGAGAGCTCACAGAAGGAAGCAACTGCTGAATGTTCTGTTCTCTACCTCCGGTGACTACATCACTTCCAAAAAAGGCTGGTCCAGTAGCCCACATGATATAGGTAGGAGAAAGACTCAAGCTTGTCACCTGTGAGTAAATTGCTATTCCCAAAGCATAAGTGCTCAAATGCATGAGAGTCGACAGGAAGTGCTGCTGATCCTTGAAGCATTTAAATGAGGATGCATGGGGAGGTTAGAAATGCTGAGCTTTTCTGTTGTTGTTGTAGAAACTCTACCAGAGGGAAAAACTACTGAATCTCTCTTCGAGCACAGTATTTACTGTGTGGCAGGTGGTCCAGGAATATTAAGACAGCTGTCAACATCAAGGAAAGCACCAGCCCATGAAAAAGCAAACAGATGGATTGGGGCACTTCACTGGCTGCCTCTTAGAATAATAGCTGTGCTTGGCCAAATGAGGCAAAGTCAAGCTGCCCAGGGCAGCAAAAAGCTATTACTGGATAGAAGCACTCAATTAGAAGAGAGTCGGAGGTATAGCCTCCCTTGCCTTTGTCTGTATACTCAAGTTTTCATTAAAAACCACCACAGCAAATAAGAAAAGAGAGGCGAAGCTCGCATTTCTTATTCTGTTACATTCTGATTATCATGGTTTGTGGCGTGGGGAAATGCCTTGTCTTACCGCTTCAATGAGAGCAGATGGTGAAATTTTAAAGTAATTGGTTATCCGGACTTCTGTGGAATACATGATTTTTTATTGTACTGTTCATTTTTTTTCAGAGCATGTGAAGAGTGAACCCATGCAAATATAGGATTTAATGGTTAAAGAGATGTGCTAGTTTGACCTAAGTTGCGTGTATTTTATTCCTGAGATATTATATATACAGAAGAAAAGAAATCCTTAAATATTTTGTGACCATTAGGAATTAGTACTCTTCAACAGTATAACGTTTGCTGATAATTGAAATATTATTTACTTTCAAGTATTTAAGTAGGTGAATATCTTTGGAAAAGCAGATTATAAAGCACATTCCAAAGTTCATATCAAGTCTACTTGGTGTGCCATTGTCAGTCTCAAATGCTATAAAAATGAAGGAACACTAGAATATCAATTTAATATTCTATTTAATATTAATTAGCTTTATACAATGGCAGGTATAATTGTAAGTCCTGAAGAGCACAAGTGACCAGGCCTCTCCCCTGAGGAACTCCAACTGCCAGGTTCCACCCACAAAACACTCTAACTGCCCTAAAAGACTGGACCCAGGGTCCACTCTACAAAGTAGAAAGGCCAAGCTCAGGACTTGAAATTTGACCAATCCCCACCCTGAAAGGTTCTGCCCCCACCCCAAT
Source organism: Bramus lutescens (assembly GCA_001685075.1). Lineage (NCBI taxonomy): Eukaryota > Metazoa > Chordata > Mammalia > Rodentia > Cricetidae > Bramus > Bramus lutescens. Next base: position 103,531 of record LOEQ01000051.1, on the reverse strand, counting down.
GCTATATAAATCTTGTCTTTTGCTCAGTTCTCTGCTGCTTCCCACCCAAGCAGAGGCAGCCATCTTCCTGGGTTTTTTCAGTCCCTCTTTGTGTGAGGTTTGTTGTGACCCATGACCTTGTGGCATTCCTAGGCTCCTGACTGACAGGATACCTTTCCCTTCAGAGGTGTAACACAACAACGCTATGGAAAATAAATTACTATTAGATAAGAAACTCAGACCCCATAATCTGTTTCTTTGAAACACTTCATCTGATTGAGTGCATGAGCTATGCACCATTTTTTCCGAAATACAAGTTTAATGCATCTATTCTGCAAAGAACCATTATTTATAAGTTTCTGTGACTGTACTACCTAAGTGTTAACTGTATCTTGCTTATTCAGTATCATACCAAATTTTTAGAGTTAAAAAATTGACTTATGTAATTATTTTCACTTGTTTTAGATGTTGTAGCATATATATTCCGGAAGCCTGATCTTTCTTACTAGGGAACTTGGATACCAGGTCGATTTGCTGTAAATAGCTTTAAAACAAGCTATAGAGGCAGCTGCTGTTGTGACCACAGGTTTTGATTAGGCAGAGAAAGCAGCTGGAATTGCTACATGTTGTCATATAAAATGAACCACAGTTTTCCTGTGGGGGCTTTACCTAATTGAAAATTAAGGTTAACATTTCCTGTGTACAAATTTATATTACATTGAATAAAATAGAAACCGGTTTACTTTGGTTTGGAGTGATGGAGTAATGAATTCAGAACTATAGACAAACCTGACAGACTTATCTATGAAAATTGTACTCCATTCTGAACTACTATAATTAATAAACTTTCAGAAATTTAAATTTAATTAAAAATATTACAAAATGTAAGCTTGGAATGAAGCTTGGTGATAGAGTATTTGCCTCATATATGTAAGGCGTTGAGTTTCAATCCATGACATTGCAAAACAAACAAACAAACAAAAAAGGTAAAAGCTAAAAAATTTAACCTGGGCATGGTGACTGTACTTTATCTAAGAAATAGCCATCCAGTCCCTATAAAAAATATAGGCCACCTCCAGGTTGGAAGGGATCAGAATGAATGTATTTAAACCACCATTTCCATTCTTGCTTTTCCCATCACCTCGTGGAGGGTATTCAGTAAGTGCATTTGGTTTTTGATAGTTGAATAAAGCACAGCCAGTTTTAGAACACAATGTATATTTGGATAAAATCTGACAAGTTACAGCTGGCAAACTTCCTTAGCAACTCAATAAGGTGGTCAGAAAACTGAAGAATTAACTCAAACAAGTAAAAAACAATCATAGCAATTACATATTTACTTAGAAACCCACCAAGTACCCTTTATTTCAGAAAAACAAAACTAAAGAGAAAGTACTAAAATAAAGGTTTAAATAAAAACTTCAGTGACTGACCTTGAATTCATTCCTCCCAGTGCTGGCAGCTTCAAATTTAACTAGAAAAGTTGGTAAGAGTAATATATACAACCCCACCCCCCAAAAAAAACCCAACACATGTGCACGTGCACGCATGCATGTGTGCTAACATGCACGCATGCACACACACACACACACACATACACACACACACACACCAAAACCATAAACTGACAAATCCCCAAATATTCTGTCTGTAAAAATGTCATAGCTCGGTGTTCAACAAACATTTGCTCATTGATTTCAGCCCAAATGCTTACTGATTGGAGTACACAGGGGTGGTCCAGGCCCCAGCAGTCCAGTCTGAAAAGGAAACACACAACTCAGAGTGGCAAGCTGGCAAAACTACATGATAAATGTGACCCGTGGGCAGTAGGCACATGGGCATGAGAAGATAAAGTAACACACTGTGTTCTCCAACAGGCACATAATTAAAACACTTGTACAAATCTGCACTAAAAATATGACACTAGCCAAAAACCAGCACAATACATAATGCATAATACTAAACCAATGACAGACATATAGTTAATATCTGCTTTGGCTTCTAGCTGTTTTGGTCAGGAAATAAACAAATGGATGCCTCTAATCATGAATCATCAGACATCATGTGAAATGCATGGCACCCATGGATTTGGTGTGTTAATATGAAACTACCTTCAAGTGAACTCTTTATTGCATTTTCTTGACCTTTTAAAAATTGTGTAATTGAAAAGTAAATGAAAATGATAGGTATGAGAAATATGCAGGTGGAGAAACTGCTGCCTCAACCCCAATGCGACCTATATAATTTGAGTTTACAACTGCCTATTACTTGGACAGGTTAGACCAGTACATCTCATTCAAGTTGGAAGTCGAATTATTGACCAAGTATCTAATTTAGGAGTAAAATCGGGTGAGTAAAGGATTATTTTGACAGCTGTTTGCCTCTTCTGTGAAGTTCCTTTCTCACAGCTGCTACCTGAAATTACTGCTGAACTGAGCACTGTCAGCTTGCTGGTGCCGCTGCTAAGAAATACAGAGATGGGGCTGCAGAGGTGGCTCAGTGTTTAAGAGCATGTACTCCTCTCACAGAGGCATTTAAGGAGGGGAAAGAGCAAACACACTGGGTGGTATTTTCAGTTCTGTTGTGTTACACGAAAGGTGTCACATTGAGGGGCTTAATGACTCTTAGGCCTTGGTTCCAGGCAGCCAGAGGGGCAAGGCAACATGCGGCAGTGTCAGTCTCTGCAGAGAACCCAAGGTACTACTATTACATGAAGGTCAAACCCAAGTTGTAATTGTGAAACCACTCCCTCCCCCAAATTTAGAGATGCAAGGACCATGAAAGATCTACCTAGAAAGCTGCAGGATGGAGTGAAGCAGACTTAAGGAAGAGGATATAGTGCTACAGGAGGGCAGAGCTGGAGGGTGGCGCTGTCCAGACAGGCCCTTTGGACTCCATTGGATTCCACTTGTAATACATGGCAGGCATTGAGCCTCAGGGTTGGCGTTGGTTTTTCTAGATTTCAATCTTGCTTTGGTTCAATCATTCTTTGCTATGTCCTTATTCATCCCTTTGGAAGACGAATGCTTATTCCATATTGTTCTATATAGGATGTAACTTGTTTTTGATTTTTTTCATAGAAGCTCATAGTTAAAAAATTACCTTGAGTATCTGATGAGACTTGGGCTTTGGACTTATAAACAGTGTAGTAATTATTAAAGGCTATGGGCACTATGTATGGTGTTGGACCAAATGCATTCTACATTGCAAGATGGCCATAAGCTTATTGGAACAAGGGATGGAAGTTTAAAAGTGATGTGCGTGGGTTATGTTGTCAAGGATAAGAGTTGTAATGGTAAATACTCATTGATAACTTGATGGAATTTGGAATCATCATGAAAACAAATCACTAGGCATGTCTGAAGGATTATCTTAATTGATACAGGGAGACTTATCATAAATGTGGGTGGTATCATTCCACAGGCTGAGGTTCTAGATAGAATAAAAATACAATCTTAGTACAAGCATTCATCACTCTCTGCTTCTTGACTGTGGATACAAAGAGTGCTTACTGCTGCTGGTACTATACTTTCTCTGATATGATGAACTGTATCTCCAGGAATGGTAAGCCAAAATAAATCGTCCTTCTTTGTGCTGTATTGGAGCACAGTGAGTAGCCAATATGTTTTTAAACTAAGAAACAGAAAGACAGAGAGTAGACAGTATACACAAAGTTAGGTAAATTGGCTTATTTTATTTAACTTACTAGAGTGATAAGCAAGTTGAATTTGTGTTATGTTTACAAAAAATGCATAGATCAAAATCCTAAACATCAGTGTGGTTATAGGAGGAACAGTCTAAGAAGACTAATAAGAGAGTATAAGCTATACATAAAATTAGGTAAATTGGTATATTTTATTTAACATATTAGAGTAATAAGCAAGTTGAATTTGCCTTTGTTTACACAAAATTCACAGGCTGAAGTTCTAAACATCAGTATGATACAAGAGCAACAGTCTTCAGGAAGTAATTAGCTCATAATGGTGGAGCTCTCTTAGGCTATAATGGTCTTCATACTCTTATAAAAAGATACCCAGAGTGTTCTTTCCCTCTTTTCTGTTGGGATACAATGGGATGATGGAACTCTATGGAGGGGAAGAAGGCTCTCAGCAGAATCTTAAAGCACTGGCAGCCTGATGGCAGATCTCCATCCTCTACAACCTCTGTTGTACGTGAACTGTCAAGGCTATGGCTATTTTGATATATCAACCTGAATTAAGCAAGTATTTCCACAAGTAAATGCATGTAATTATAGAAATCATAATACTGATGTGCCAAAATTCTGAAAGAAAAAATTTAAGTGATTATGGTATAATCATTAATTTGTATTAGAACGTATAAATTAAAAACATAAAATTCAGTTCTTTTATGATTTAAAAAACAGTCTGGATAGGGCAACACCTTAAGAGCTGAACATTTTACAAAATGTTCTGCTAAAATATAGAACTTAAACTATTCAGTGTTGGTAATGTATCAACATGGGAAAACAGTTGTTTCAGTTTCAAGATATAGTGTAATCATATAATATGCTAAACACAAATGCAACAATTTCAGCTTATATACATATGTCCTGTATTATTATCCAATTTTCTTCTAGAGAATCTTTCCTTGAAAATGAAGTGTAATGATAAATGATGGTTAACTAGCTCTTGTAGACCAGGCTGGCCTTGAACTCACAGAGATCTGCCTGCCTCTGCCTCCAGAGTGCTGGGATTAAAGGTGTGCACCACCACCACCTGGCTGGCTTCCTTATGTTGTTTTAAGAGTTACTTTCATCTAACCTAACAAAGTCTAATGCACCTCGTCTAGACTTAAAGAGTAAAATTTTAAGTGCTGACAGACTTAAAACGAAAAGCCAAAAAACAAAACAAACAACACCCAACAAAAGAACACCTCTAGCACATTCTAGTTTATGATTTCTCCAATCAGTTTTGCTTTTAGTAATATTACTAAATAATATCTGTATTTCTCTTATCTATTTCGAACCATCTGTTCTGAACAGAGTGCTTGGTTTTGAAGTTCAACACCAGCATTTCCCAGCTCTGAGGTCTTCATCAAATCACAGAACCTTTAAAAAATGTCCTATTCACTAAGCAATTTCCTCTGAAATGAAACATACCAGCCTAGTGAAAAGTTCTTTTAGGATCAGAAACTTCTCAAGGGCAGCTCAGTCTGACACAGGAAGTAAACAACTACCAAGTTTCAGGAAGTCCTTGAAACTTACCTGAATCACAAGGCTAAGCAGTAAGCACGACTTCAAGAAGAAATTCTGACTGGATGAACTGTCCGCCTATGTGCTGACCTCCATGGATACAGGTTTTCTGAGTCATTAGCCATGCTGGGAGGAATGGATTTATGGTGGTGCAGCTGACTCTGAGCTGTCCATGATTCTGTAAGTAACCATTCACACTCATCCTCTGGAGTAAGTAGCCCTAATAAACCCACTGGTTCACCAAATTGGACTTTGTTAGATTCACTTCTTTGTTGTGTTGTTGGTGTCTTATCTGGGCCGAGTAGATTCTTCATTATTTACCCAGTGAAAGTCTTACACAACAGGTTCAAAAGTCTTAATTCACAAAACAGTCAATAGGACCTAGTACATAGGGTTGTGAAGATTGTATGATGTAAAGTTCTGAGTTTGCAATTATATGTGATAGGTGAAGATTTGATTTCTTTTTCTGGCCTCCTAAAACTGTTAAAATATATGTTTTTTGTTGTTTGTTTCTTTCTGAAAATGGTATCATAGGCTGTGAGGTTGGCACACATTATTAGGTAAAGGTATTTGAAGCCAAACCTAATTACCTGAGTTCAATCCCAGGAACCCATATGACGGAAAGAGAGAACCAACTCCTGAAAGTTGTTCTCTTACCTCCTCCATATTGCATTTCCTCCACCAAACAAACAAACAAAATAAAACATGTAAAAAATACATAACATCTTTTCTATCTATATTTGAGACAACTCTTGATAGATGACATTCTGAGTACATCCTAATGAAAGCAACTTATGACAGGCTATCACAATAGATAAGTTACTAAACCACTATAATTTGATAATTTTCAGTTTTCCAAATGCTCATTCATTGGTATTTCTGGATTTTGAGAGACTGGATTATATAGCTTTGACTGCTATTTTTAGAAATCTGTAAAGACATTTACCACCACTGGGAATGAATCTGTATTACTCACCTTTTCCTTCTACTATTTTCATGGCTAAGCATGTTTAAGATGTTATACAATTCATAGCTTTTCTTTCAAATGCAATTTTTCAGGATTGACACCACTGTTATGTGAGTAGTCTCAGTGTCTAATTTCAGATGGGAACTTGAATTTAGAGTTTACAATCATAAATGGTCTTTGGGCTATGAGAAGTTACATGTTGTAAACATGACATATATCTAGAATTTTAAAGAACATGCACATAGCAGTTTATAAATAGTTTGTTGAAGCACTGGAATCTACTATTTGGATTCTGACTATACTCTGTAGGCTCCTTAAGCTGTGAAGTGAGCATGTACCCATGAAGAGGTTTTGTTACCCCAGCCCTTTCTCTTCTTTTCTTCCTAGCATGGAAGTGAGGAGCTTCTCTGTCAGGTATTACAGCCATGAAACTGCCTCGGCATGGGACTAAACACAAGGAGCTAGGCATAAATCAAAGTCTTCAAAGTTTGAACAAGAATAAATCTTTCTTCCTTCCTTTCTCTCTCTTTTTATAAATTAGCTTCTATATTCTCTTTTAACAGAAACACAGAGGCATCTTGAGAGAAAAAACAAGGCAGTTATAAAAATATTAATGTTAAATACTTATTAAATTTTAATTTATTAATCTGAAAGTGCAATATTATCTTTCAGCTAATGAAATAAAATTTATTAATCATATGTGAAATGTTCTCAGATTCTTCCTTATTAAAATGATTTCAGTGAAGGCAATGGACACTTTACACATATGAGTAACCTAAAAGAATGGGTTGATCACATACCCAAACCTCCATAACTGTGAAGGGAAAAACACACATGCTGGTTTAAAGGGCAATGCCTGGTCAGAAAGTGTGGAACTACTCAGTAAGCAGTGAGAAAATAAACTTAGTTTAGTTGGTCTCAGATAATTATTGGCAGTAAAACACCAAACACCATACCAACACATGAACTTTTTGGCATGAACAAAGCTCTCTAGTTGGTATATTTTATTTTTTTTTGATAGTGACACAATAAAAATTGCATATACCTGTGATCCTTTATAACTCTTTAAAGCTGTTTCACTAACACAATTTGAGCTTTAAAGTCATACAATTAAGTCAACTTTTAGAAGACAATTAAAACTAAAAATACATTAAAGATATCATAAATCATGATAGGATATTGAGATGGCTTATAGCTGGTATTTACACATTCCAATTACAACAATATGTAGAGCTTTACAAGAAGCTGTAACTAAGGCGTTCAGAGATAATGTTAATTTCCATATAGTTTAATGGCCAGATTAACAATGTCACAAGTCCTAAATTCTTAAAAAAATTCTTCCAGAGTCCATAAAACCAATCAGAATATTGTAAAATATTCTTGGTTGCATAAATATTTTAAAATAAATTTCAGATTATTCAGTATGCCTTACATAGACACCTTTAATTGAAAACTGGTGAGGTCTCCAGAGACTATTTTTTCATGTCTTCACAGCTTGGATCTGATCTGATAACAAACAGACAAAAAACTATTATCAGTCTCACAAGAGAAAGACCAGCAATCCTATTCTCTAAATTAACTCAAGCCCAATCTATACAATATACTATATAGTGCTGTGTTAATTTTTATATAAGCTGTCAGTAGCTAAGGAATTAGCTAATTCTACAGGCTTACTAGAAAGATCCCAACAGTTCATTTGGTCTTTGGTCCTTTTTGGTCGCTGTTACTTAATTAATTCCCTTCTAGGTAATTACTTACAACTCAGTAAACACACACAGCAATTCTTGAAATATCAGTAGCCTTATTAGACTTCATCTCTCACACTCCCATTCAATTATTCCTTTGCAAGCTTTATTATGGCCCTAACATTTCTAAATCGGCTTGCCATCATTATCTGTATGACTATGTCAATGTCACGCAGCATTTAGAAAGGTGGGTATGTGCGCTTTCCTCTAAGGTTATAATCTCAACTAAGCCCATTTCTTTCCTTTTCCTCCTTTCTTCCTTTTTTATTTTTTTAATTTTTTAATTTTAATTTTTTTTGACAGGGTTTCTCTATGTAACAGCCCTGGCTGTCCTGGAACTAGTTCTGTATACTAGGCTGCTTGAACTCACTGAGATCTGCTTGCCTCTTCCTCTCAACTGCTGGAATTAAAAGTGTTCACCACCACTGCTACCCAGCAAAGCAAGGAGTACTTGTTTTTGTTTTTTTGAGACAGGGTATCACTGTGTAACCTTGGCTGTTCTGGAACTCACTCTGTAGACCAGACTGCCCTTGAATTCACAGAGATCCACCTGCTTCTGTCTTTCAAGTGCTGGGATTAAAGGTGTGCACCACCACCCCCAGGCCTCTTCTTCCTTTTTAAAAAGCACATTTAACACTAATTCAGTCTCACATGTGAAAACACATTACATAACCTATCATCTTCACCTTCTTTTTAAACAATTATTTATGTATATGGGTGTTTCCCCTACATGAATGTCTGTGTACCATGTGCATGCCTGATGCTCACAGAAGCTAGTAATGTTGACTCCCCTGGAACTGGAGTCATGGATGGTTGTGAGCCCTCATGTGAGTGCTGAGAAGTTAACTCAGGTCCTCTGGAGGTGCAGCCTTAACCATTGAGCAATCTGTCTAGTCCCTGTTTACACTTTGTTGAAGAACTCTTTTCTAAACACCTTGAGGACTCTCCAACCTAGACAGCCCTTTTCTCTGCTTGCTAGTTATTCTTGAGAACCCTTTCATCATCAATCTAGGATTTCCATTAACAGTTCAGGGATTTTTTTTTATCCTCCATTCCTAGGCTGATTTTCCTAGTTCCTGATCTATCTAGCCATCCTTCCTTTCTTCCCTGTCTATCCTTACTTTGAGAGTGTATGATGCATGTGAACACATTCATATTCATGTGTCTGTGTGAATGTGTGTTGGTCCATGTGTGAAGGTCAGAAGTCAAACGTGGTGGTCCTTGTCTTCTATCTTAACACAGGGTCTTTGTGTTTGCTGTTCTGTATACCAGGCTAACTGACACAAGGCTTCTGTGGATTCTCCACCTCTGCCTTGCATTTTCCACAGGCACACTGGACAACAGATGGATGCAACTGACTTTCAACAAGTATTGGAGATTCAATATCACTTAGGCCTCATGCATGCACAATGAGCACTTTACCAGTACACGGGGGAAATGAGCCCCTTGTTCTTGTCTTTTTCTTTTCCTGGTTTACTCGCTCCTTGAACTAATACAGCAGAACATGTCTTAATTTATGGTCACATTTGACATTGTCTCAATATGTGATTATTGTATATCCTCTATGATCTTTTCCAGACGCTCACCATTACCATGTAGCTACCAAGTAGTGGGGGTTGGGAAGTTTGACTTAGCAATTCCTTTCCTTATGTGAAACCCATTTCCACCTCAGGAAGATTGCACAAGTTTCCACTGTCTTCAGGGTTGAATCTTACTAATGACGTGCCTTGGGTAGAAATATTTTCTTCCCCTGCTCTGGGCTCTCAAGATTCAGTTCCAACAAATACTTTTTGATGACCCACTACTCCTCTCTAGTTTCTTGGTTCTCTTTCTAAACTGTCTCGTGTTTGGATACAGGATCTTCTCAATATGACCTCTTTGGGTTTTTGTTCTTGTTTATTTTTTTTTTCGTTTTCTTTTTTTGTTTTTTGCTTGTTTTAGACAGGGTTTCTCTGTGTAGCCCAGGCTGTCCTGGAGCTTGCTCTGTAGACCAGGCTGGCCTCAAACTCAGTAATCTGCCTGCCTCTCCTTCTTGAGTGCTGGGATTAAAGGTGTGAGCCACCACCTCTAGCATCTGCCTCCTTCTTAGTCTGATTCTTCAGATGAGTCTCTCTACCTTATGCCTACTTCTACTGTTTGTTTCCTGGTGGTGTAGGAAACAGAGGAGAATTACAATATTATCTATAAAAACTTGGAGCCCCTCCTTGCTTTCAGTTTACTATTGCCACACACTGTGAGTTTGGTGTTCTCCAGTTCAGATAGTGTTTGAATATTTACAAAGAATAATCCTTAAAACTCATTTTGCTATTGTAGTTCTTGGGTGTGGGAAGTCATGATTTCTCTTTTCAGTTCCAGATCCATCTTTTACTTACAAGCATATTCTAAACCCTTGGGAAGATCTTCCGTGTGAATCAGGCTGCCCACTTAGGATTCAGCTTTTTTGGGGCCCATTAAGCCAAACTACATCCATCAGATCTCCAGCTTTCCAAACAAGATTATCATTTTTACCACATCCATTCTTGGTGTACAAGGAATTTAAATCTTTTGAAAACACTGTCTTTATCATTGGTGATAGCTGAAATTGTTAGATATGTTCAATATTCTATTTTCATTAGAAAATTGTGCAACATGTACAATAGAGATATCAAAATCTAGATGTGGGCTAGCATGATAATCAGAAGTACAGTACTTGTCTATGATGTGTATTTGTTTAACACATGTGATGGATGTCCTGGGATCATTCTTGGTATTCAAAACAAGATCATGGTTTAAAATCAGGAGGCATTACTGATTTTTCTCCTTGCATGTAATGTGGTAAAACAAGTTTAATTATTTTGGGAAAGCTTTTAAAAAAACATCTCACTGAAACTCTGGGCAGGTAGAATATGGCTGCAGTCTCACTGCTCGGAAAGTCAGATAGTGAGCTCCAGGTCAGCCAGTGCTACATAATAGTGAAACCCTCCTCAGTAAAAAAAAAAAAAACCTACCCCCCCCACAAAAATCTCACTTGAATGCTTCAGAACTAGAAATTTTATCATTATTACACATACAAATTAGTGAATCTTTCAAAAGACAATATAATCTTATGTAACATTTAATATTTCATGAAAAGTCCAATATTAAGCTTAAAGAAATAAGATTAAAGTAGTACAAAATGAACCTTGTTTAATGTGCTTGAAAACATCAGGATTCTGAGAGGAGAATGAATATAATTCAGCAGAATGTATATAATGAATATAATCTTCTACAGCGAGATATTGCTATGTGTATGTAGCTAACGAGGGACATTAAATTATTTCTATCACTGTTTTGAAGACAGGTGTTTACCTCTTTTCACATTTAAACCGGTAACTGAGAACAATAAAATCTCCATTATTTAGTATTCTATAGGAAATACAAATGGTCATCTAGTCAAACACAAACTGACAAACTCATTGTTAAAAAACCATATAGTTTCTGCTTCTTTTAAACAATGTGCCTAGGTAAGAGTAAATGTGGCGTGTATCGTATGCTTTTCTTTTCTTTGTATTTTAACACTTATGAACACTATTTTATGAAATTTAAGTTTTTAGTGTCCCAGATGTGAGAGTTACTTCGTAAGGTAATAAAAGATGTCTTACTGTGAAGAGAGGTTAAGAGTGAGTGGGATAAATGGTCTGCCTCGAGGCCAGCTCTCTTGCTACTCCTGTTGCACAGAGCACACAAGGATGCTCCTACTTACCTTGCAGAGACTGTTGCAACAAAAGGACACAGAGCAGGTTCTAACAATATTCTATTCTCACAAAGACTTGGGGCAGAAGGTAATAGGTCAGAATAGAAAGAAAAAGAATTGGTACCAAGAAGTGTCGAAAATTGGCCCTATAAAATTGGATCATTACTGACACCTAGTGGCTATTGCTATGGATTAAAAAAATAAAAATAAAAATATAACTATAAATGAATTTGGGGAAGAAAGGAGACAGAAACCAAAACCTAGAAGCTATGTCATCTCTGTTCAGTGCTGTGCTCAAAGTCACTACACTAAGCACGCACGTGGCATCTTCACTGAGAGTAACGTCAGCATTGGTAAAAGAAGAGGCAGGAAAGAAAATATACCTCTCTATCTTCTCTGGGGTTTTAATCTGTAACCAATTAGTTTCTTTCAGGAATCCATGCCACAATCCTGAACACTTCTTATAGTAATTTGAAACACAAAGTTGGTGGGTTCAAAGAAAATATTCCTTTACTAATTTTGAGAACCATTAGAGATGTTTATTTTACTTACTAATAAAATATGACTAGAATGTTCATTAGTAAATGTTTTGACTGAATAAATACAAGCTAAAAAAGTCTGTGCCAGGCAGTGCTGGCACACGCCTTTAATCTCAGCACTCAGGAGGCAGAGGCAGGCATTTCTGAGTTTCGAGGCCAGCCTGGTCTATAGAATGAGTTGTAGGATAGCCAGGGCTATGTAGAGAAATCTTGTCTCAAAAAACAAAACAAAAAAAAAACTACCCCCCCAAAAAAAACCCAAAAAACAAGAAAAAAAAGAGGAAAGTAATGAAAAGTCTCTGTGTGGAATTCACTAGAAGAGCAGATTTTACATATTTCTATTTGCTACAAAATATGCTTTTAGACACCTGGGAACCCCTCTAGAGCCAAGACTCTAGCTAACCCTAAAATGGCTTCCTTGGTTAGGATAACTTCTTCCCTGCTCCCATATCCA
>LOEQ01000051.1:48451-65071 GCA_001685075.1 Bramus lutescens | reverse complement strand
TCCAGCGGCTTCGGGCCGGATGGGAGCATCAGGGGCTGAGCAGGAATCCAAGGCGCGCGGCGTTCCCTTGGCAACAGGAGCTCCTTCCGGTTCCCAAAGCCACGCCTCCTGAGGCGTCGTAGCGTCTCCGCTGCTGCGTTCTGGTTTCTGCGGTGAAGAACACTGGGTAAAAAAAATGGCCCGATTCCCGCAGGGGCGTTCTATTAGAGAGAGAGTGAGCACAGAAGACACGGGGAGCCGCAAATACGCTGGGAGCCTAGGCGTAGCGCCTTCGCTGCTGGAACCTGATGGGAGTTGTAGGCCGGCGCACAGCTTGCCGGGTAGTGCGCTGGGGCCTTAGCTGCGCGCGCATCGCTGGGGAAAGGCCTGAGCGCCCGTGGTTGGGCACAGATTTCGGGTGATTGCCACTCAACCTTAGAGGGCGGCGTGGCGTGGAGCGAGAATCTGCACAGATGTGGTTCTGCTTTCCATCGCCCAGACCTTTCCCTGGGCTCAGCTAGGCCTGAGAGCGAGTCCGAAGGAAGTATAGTACTTAGCATGGGCAGGAGAAGAGGAAAACGTGTAAAACCATAGTCAATTTTTTACAACAAAGTCCAGAGGCATTATTTGGCAAAGAAATTATGATCCTGGCCCTGACTCTTAGCTGTCTGTTGTTCTGGAGAGATTAACCCCAGGCATGAATTTGTGATTACAGTCCTCAGGATCAAAGAGCCAGAGGCATTTGCTAAACAATACTTGAAGAGACCTTTTTAAACTCACTTGGAATTTCTAGCTATAGAAGTAAATTGTACTAATTGAAAGATATTGTATAGACACGTTCTCTCATGTTTACATTGCTCCGCAATGGTCAGGCTACCAATACAGCAATTTTAAATTCTACAGAATTTTTGTCAGTCTTTCAGCTGTCTGCTTTCACCGTCCTACTTCTCAAGGGATGACATTCATGACAAACTTGTTTTTTTTAATTAATCTCTACATTTTTTAAATTAAATTTCATCTCTTCATTTCACTTGTTAGCATAAGTGTTGGATGTTATTTTACCTTTTCCCTGGCTAGAGGTATGTTTAACTACCGTACTTGATGATTTAATTTGGCCTAATAACTTGACTATGGAGTTGAAAAAAGAACCTGAAAAGAATTCCGTCAAAGAGATGGTGGTAAAGACACCTGTACATGCATTATCATGGAGTGCTTTTTCTGTTGCCTTTCCAAATTCCTAGGTGTTCATAACATGGAATGAGGCGTAATTCTGGCCTCCTGACTCTTGCAAGGCAAAAAACAAACCGAGTGAACAAAACTCCTATACTACTATGTATATGATAATATATACGTGTATATAAAACAATTGCATAAATGGCCTTGTTAAAATAGATAATGGAAATATACTATATTTTGTGTTCTATGAAAATTAACATCTGTATAGTTCATCTTCAAAAAGTTACTTTGTCTAGTGGTTTTGAGGAATAAAGAAAGAAAAGTATTTATGTCTGACCAATAGCAAGTGTTTAATAAATACTTTACTTTGTCCTGAACTTTTTTATTACTCACAGAAAATCAACTGAATCCCTGAAGTGGTTGTCCTTTAACTTCAGACTCAAAGTGCATTAAACACTTCTCTTTGATCCTGAATGCTGTGATTTGACAGAATATGGATGCCTATTTGCTTATGCAATGTTTTTCCCTTAGACATAGCTAGATTTTTTTTTTGCCCTTTTAAAGCTGAGCTCAGTTTTTCTTGGTACAAAACATTTTAAAGAAACTATAAATATAAGAGACAGACTGAACAACCAACTTTACAGTAAGCTTACATGATATTTCACAAGCATTTTATTGGACTTCGTAATTTTATGTCTGTTTTTTTTCTGCTTATATGTGTGCACACCACATGAGTACTTGCTTCACGAAGAGGACAGAAAGGGGCACCATATCTACTTGGATTGGAATTAGAGATAGTTATGAGCCATCATGTGTGTGCTGTGAATCAAACCTAGTTCCTCTGCAAGAGCCACAAGTGCTTCAAACCACTGGGCCATCTCTTCACCCCCAACTTAGATGATTTTCACAGCAGAAGGTGAACAGTTATTTTAGGGAAGTGTAGTTGATATGCTATTTTATTGTTATTAAAAAGTTCACACCTAAACTAAATTCTTTTTGGCAATCTAGATAATGTTGAAAAGATGAACCCTAAAACAATGTAAATATTTCAGATGTTTACATCTGCTGTTTTGATGATTGGCAGCTGTAACCTATCTTGAGTATACCCAGAAACATGACTTAAAATTATTCCATTTGACTTATAAAGTTAGTGTGATACTCATGATTTTGTGAGCACAGCAAGCTTTTAAAACAGTATGCAATTTTCTCAAGTCTACTTAAGATACGTCTAAGAGAGTTTCACACATTTTACCACATTTCACATCAAAGTGGCTTGTTGGAGGTATGGTTCAACGATCATAAAAGAGTAAGATACATTGGCTATGTTACTTCTAATGAACTCAGAATAGTGCAGATGTATTTTCTTATCAGCAACTTCTAAGGAATCTGGAAATTCCCTGATTTATAGTTTATTGGAAATTTTGCAATGAGCAGTGATGTAAAGATTTGTTAGAGCAGTTGATATTGTGTGTTTGCTGTATGTGCATGTGAATAAACTACCTCTTTAATACATAATTTCATTCATCAAAATCCCATAAAATATTTGTCACTATAAAAATCACTACAAAAATATGTATCCATTAATTATAGTGCTATGTGTGAATTTATGCCTAGACCTCAAAGTCTAATTATTTTGAAAAATTACAACTAGGGGTAGAGGGAGAGGAGAAGGGAAGGAGGAAGAAGAACAGTGGGGATTGGGAAGATCGAGTTGTGGGAAAGACAGAGAGGGAGAACAAGGAAAGAGATATCTAGATATCTTAATAGAGGGAAGCCATTATGGGGTTCATGAGAAGTCTGGCACTAGGGAAACTCCCAGGAATTCACAAGGATGACCACAGCTAAGACTCTAAGCAATAGTGGAGTGGGTTCCTGAACTGCCCTTTCCCTGTAAGCAGATTGAAGACTATCTTAATTGTCGTCACAGAACCTTCATCCAGTAACCGATGGAAGCAAATGCAGAGATCCACAGCTAAGCACTGGGTGTAGTTCCAGGAGTCTAGTTGTAGAGAAAGAGGAGCAATAATATGAGCAAAGAGATGAAGACCATAATGGGGAAACCCACCAAAACAGCTGACTTGAGCTAGTGGGAGCTCACTGACTCTCTACTGACAGCTAGGGAACCTGCATAGAACTGAACCATGCCCTCTGAATGTGGGTAACAGTTGTGTGACTGGGCAGTGTGTGGGGCAACTGGCCATGGAACCAGTATTTACCTCTAGTACATTTACCCCTATGGCTTTTTGAAGCCCATTCCCTATGGAGGGATACCTTGCTCAGCCTAGATATAGTGAGGAAGGGCTTGGTCCTGCCTCAAGTGATGTGACAGACTTTGTTGACCCATCATGGAAAGCCTCACCCTCCCTGAGGCATGGTTGGGGAGTAAGGCTAGGGGAAGGTGAGGGGAGTGGGAGGAGGGAAGGAAGAGGGAACTGGGATTGGTATGTAAAATAACAAGATTGTTTTAAAAAGGTAAAAAAAAAAACAAAGATTAAAAACATAAAAATTTTGTATGTTTTGCGTACAGAATTATAAATGTTCTAAACAATACCTAGAAGTATATACTTAAAAGTAAATTTCAATAATATACTTGTATATAACAGTACAAAACATCACAAATTCAACCACAAAAACTGTAACTTTTATTTGGTAATAGGTATTTTATTAAACAGCTTTCTCCATCTGTAAGACCCTGATAATAATGCCTTTTAGGAAATGATAGAAAAATAAAATACAATAATTAGCAATTTGTACTTTGTACAAAAATCTTACTATGTTGTTCAGCAGGTTGTTTTGCTAAACACCATATTCTTTCAGCAAATATATGACATACATAATGCAATTTACCATAAACAATCCCTCATATTGAGAACCGGACATTCTATAACACTATTAGCTTGTATGCATGCCAGCACATGAAAATTTACATGGACCATTATAGTAGATTTTTATAAGATGAAAAATAGTACCACTTTCCAATCAATCTGGACTGCTCCACTGCTGTGATCAAGTAGGAAGTAGGTGGGATTGCAGTTCGATTACTTACATGTGTCTCTACC
Organism: Bramus lutescens; assembly: GCA_001685075.1. NCBI lineage: Eukaryota > Metazoa > Chordata > Mammalia > Rodentia > Cricetidae > Bramus > Bramus lutescens. The sequence goes on along the minus strand of LOEQ01000051.1, from coordinate 60,857 downwards.
ATATTGTAATTACAACTAAAAAGAAAACATAGGCTGTGTAAGCAACCTGGGAGGAAACATATATGCCATAAATAGTGATATGATTCCAAACTGAGAAAACCTAATGTGGTGCTACCCTTCCTTATTGTCATAAGCAGATCTATACCCTCTTGCAAGAATAGATGGCTATAATACTAACATTTGAGGACAAAAGGCTTCAAGTCAGTTTACACAGACAAGTCTTTACAAGTCTTTAACATATGGACAGAAAATATTTTGGCTTTAGTTTTTAATTAGTCAAATATAATCTTTGTAATGGATTAAATAAGTCATTCTAGACAGATGTTATCTTGTTATTTTATAGCAATACACTACTTAGCTGGGTGGCAGTGGTGCCTGCCTTTAATCCCAGTACTCGGGAGGCAGAGGCAGGTGGACCTCTGTGAATTTGAGTCAAGCCTGATCTACAAAATGAGTTCCAGGACAGCCAGGAATATCACACAGAGAAACCCTATCTCAAAAAAACAAAAAATTAAAATAAAAGAAATATACAATTTAGTATTTTTTAAGATTTGTTTTGCAAAGACTTTCATACTTAATATTTTGAGTGCATTGAAATGTCTACCATTAAATTTTGAGGTGGCCATTAAATACTTAAAATGTTGAAGCAGATAAACATTTATTTACATGTATACTTCCATTTTATATTTTGGTTATGCTAGAACAGCGAAAATTTGGACCACAATCTTATCCCATTAGTCACAGTCTAATTTCACATAAAGCCCAAAGAAGAAATATGCATTTTTAAATTCCCACATATCAAATACAGCTTATCCAGAAATGAAGCACCAAGCACTGTTAAAAAAAAAATCCTGTCTATTAAGTTGAGAGGGACAATGAACAAAACAACCTTACATTGCCCTTGTACTTCTAAATGGCAAAAATATTTTAGTGCTTTCTATTGGAAACAAAACAAGTAATTTATCCTAGAAGGTTAATATCTACGTAACTTTTTTAAAATTTAAATGGGAGTTTAACCCCCCAATAGAATTTGAAAATGTTGACAGCCTAAATTAATACTATACCTCTTTCAAGACTAAACTAATTTTAATTTTTATAGCTTTTCAAATAGAATATATACAAAATGTTGCTGTCATATACCCTGTAATAGGCAAACATACAGAAGAAGACAGAAGAAATACACTCTTGAGAAGTCATCAGTCTCTATGATCTGGACAAAGAAGACTCATTAGAGTCCTTGAAAAACCAAGTGCCAGGACTTCTAATAAGATATATATGATGAAGATGCCTTTGAGATATTTTATGTTTTCCTCGCTATTATACATAAAATCCAATCAAATCTATGTATGCAAATTATATGTTTTCACCTTTCTACTTTAACAAGTTACATATCTTGTAAAAGTTTCAACCTCCTCTTCCTTCCCAACCCCTACACTGACTTTTCTTGCTCAAATCAAACTACTCAGAAAAATCTTTGCCTTTCTACCACAGATCTCCTAATTTAGCTGCACAGTGCATAATCCCTTCCCTTGCACTGGAGTCCTGTGGACCTGTTCCTTTCAAAAGTAACCTTTACACTTTGCTTGAATACCAACAAACCTTCTACTTCTTCAGCCTCCTTCTGTAATTATCTTCTCTCCTGCATAATCAGTTTCCAGTCTGCCAAATCACTCTCATTAGTATGTAAATATGCTCTAACATCCTTCATCTAAACAAAACAAAAAACAAAACCCAGAATTCTCTTGACCCCAGAGCTCCTTTGCTACAGTCCTATTTCTCTTGGCTTCTGTCACAACAAATACTTCTGATTCCAATTCCAGTTTGTATTTCTTTTCTCAGTCTCTTACAGGCAGGCTTTGACTTCACTGTTTTGTGGAGACTGCCCTCAGTAAGGCCTTTAGAGAGAGCGTTTTGGACAAAGTTGCCATATCCAATGACTTTGTTGTGATCTTGACTCATTTTTCCTTTCTTTTAGACTTATTTTTATTATTTTTAACTTTGTATGTAAATGTATCTGTGTATGTGCACATATGTGGGAATGCTTCCAGAAACCAAAAGAGGGCATCAGATTCCCTGGAGCTACAGTGATAGGCAACTGTTGTGAGCCCCTGAATGCTGGTGTTAAAACCAAACTCAGGTATACTGCCAGAGCAGTACACACTGTTAAGCCATCACTCTAGCCCTGATCTTGACTTAAAGCACTTAATGAACTGTATTTCTTTTCTGTAACTTATCTTTTACTTCTTGGCTTACTTTAGTAACTTCTTGTTCTCTGCCTAAGCCCTAAGCACTGAATTTTTTTAAAGCTCAGCCCTGGGTATAGTTTTCTATCTACTGTAAAGGGTTCTTGGTTTGAAAATGTAAATGCTGCTATATTGACTAATGAATGTCAATTCTGATCTTCAGTCTTAGTAGCTCTTTTGAACTCTCAGATACAGCGGTTTACAACTGTGTGTATATGTGTGTGTGTGTGTGTGTGTGTGTGTGTGTGTGTATACTCGTGTGTGCCTGTGCATGTAGAGGACAGGTGACAAATTTGAGTGTCCTTCCACAGTTGCTATCCACAATTATGTTGACACCAGGTCTTTTACTGACCTGGAACTTACGGCTAAACTGGCTGACCAGCGAGCCTCAGGGATCTTCTTGACTACATCTACCAGCTGTGGTATTATGAGAGTGCCACGATGTTAGGTTTTTTCAAACAGGGATTCTTGGGCTTAAATTTGTTATCAAGCTTGCAAGTAAAGCAATCTACTGCTGAGATATCTCCCAGACCACAGCTGCCTACATAATAGTTCCACTTGAATATCTACTGTTTATTTCTGGCACCGTGTAGCCAAAACCAAATTTGATTTTCCCCTCCAATGCTCCTACACAGTGTCATTAAATTAATTGTTGGTTCCCCAAATGCAAATTTAGTTTTGTCTTTCCTGTCTCTTCATCCCTCATGCCCAATTCCAATTCCAATTACTGATGAGTAAACCTGGTTTTAACTCATCCCAAACTCTTCCACTTGTCTCTGTCTTTAGCATATCTATTCTAACATGAGGTACCACTTTTTACTAAACCACTGCAGCCTTGTTCACGCACTTTGATTCTGTATTTTTCCTCACTACTACTGCTATATGTACTCTCTGTATTCTCACACCCTCCAAATTCCCAACTGTTAGCTGCTCCTTCTACCTGTAACTTTATCCTTGCTTCTCTCATGGATGTTTCTTTTATGTTTTCCAGACTGCAGTTTGATATCATATCTGTACCAATTTATTTTACCACTTACTGTGAAGTCACAGTCACCTGTAACTGTAACATGTATGTAACATGATGATCACAAAACATGGCGATTGTGTGTCTTTACTACTAAAATGTCGATTTTATGCTATTGGACCTTGCTTGTCTTGGCCATCACTAACCTTAGTGCATTGCTGGATGTCTGGATTTATAATAAACACATTTAAAATAAATCTGCATGTACGTACATATACTTATTTTAATAAGTTGAGTGATTTTACAGTTTTGGGCGAGTAAACTGACATTATTTCCTTTATTTTTCTGTTGTTTTATATATTACATAGTATAGATATGATAAAAAATTAAGCAAATCATGTTATTCTCAGCATTTACATTAAATTATAGATACTTCTATATTTAATGTAGAGTGGTTAAAGTTGTAAAATAGGAAAATGTAATATTTTAACTTTTTCAGAGGGCTTTGGAAACTTGGAATAAGATAAACAGATTATATAAAATTGAACACTTATTTGCTTCTGTTTGAGCATCCTATTCGGTGAAATGTTAAACACAGGCTAAACACAACTTTAAAAATACTAGAAAATTAAACACTACTATACAAAATTCACTTTCTTCTTGTGTTTCTCTTACTGAGAAAGCAAAGCAATTTGCTTTTTCTAGCTGACCTTATAGGATAACTGACTAGTGTAAGATAAAAGAAGAATCCTTTGAGAAAAAGAAATTGTAGCTACTATGATGACATTTGGTTTCAACTTTTTGAGAAGTGAAAAGTTCCAAACATTATGTGATTGAATGAAAGTATAAAACGTGCAGCTGCAATCCTGGTACACAATTCTGTACTTTCAGCCCCCAGGGATAGCAGTTGAGGATGCTGAAGACAGTCTGGGCTACTTAGGGAGACTCTATTTCAAAAAAAAAATGGACTAAAGAAAACCATTCCCTTCTTTAAATCCAAGCTCTTAAGGAGTGACTCTGAAAGCAACTGGGGAAATAAAGAATATAATCATTTAAAGTTCAAGGGTGACTCATAAAAACAAAAGTTTCTCATAAAATTTATATGAAGATACTACATTTTAAAAACATTTAATAATGTGCGAACTATAAGTAACTAGTTAAAAGTATGTTGACTGTAAACCCTTTCATGTCAGCTCTTCAATATCTTTTAAGTATTCTTTTAAATTTAATTACAGAAGTAAAAAATAAATCCATGAATTGGGTAATTCATTGACATGTTTAAAATATTTTGACAGTCACATTTAATGAATTAATATTTTAGAAACATTTTGCTTACAGTTCTTGGAAATAAATGCATTAATAGAAGAACATTCAAATACGACCACAGCCTTCTAGTGTATTTTTAAAAAATAGTCGTTTAATTTGGGTGTTTTCATAAGATATTTTTCTAGTTCAATGTCAATATATATTTTCACAAAAATGAGTAGAGTTATTTACATTAAATATTCACATCCTCAAAATGCATTTGTTTCAAAATTACAAGCTAGAACAACATGACGTAATGTTACCTGATTCTTTTCTGATAGTTTTCTTTTTAAATAAAGTAACCACTTTAACATAAACTATTCTTTTTACTAGCTTTGGCTTGCTTGTATGTAACATTATGTATTAAAGTTATAATTATTGATATGCTTGACATCTTTCATGTATGTTGTTATTACAAGTACAGCTAACATTTTAGCAGCCATTGCTAGTTGAAAATTACCCTTTCAAAGCAAAATTAAAACTGTTGATATTTTCTTTGCACACAAAATAAAAACTAAGTTAATGGAAAAGAAAACCTCCCAAAGGCATTTATATTCTACACACAGGTTTTCAATGTCAAAATCGGGGGGGGGGTAATAGCGAAATGATTAGTATGATAACAGAAATGAAACACATTCAGTGACCTTTAAAATCAAGCTTTTCTCATGTTCATTTCTGTTACTACCATTCCAATGGTTTGCCCCTCTCACTGAGAATGCTCACATTGCAATTTTTAATTATATTTTTTCACTCTCAAAGGACTAATTAAAAGCCATGAAATTGAACAGAAGCTCCATGCTTTTAAAAAAAGAAAATGAGAGATTTGCATAGTATCAATATATTAATATAATTTTCCTTGAAGAACAACTATAGCACAGAAAGAGAGAAAATGTTAAATTAAAAGATCCAATGAAAAACATTCATATACATTAAACTTTGCTTTCCATATAATGCAGAAAAAATTTAAAAGCCTTATTATTTATTTATTGTCTTAATATTCAGCATTGTCTCAACAATACTTTGAGCGTATATGATAATGATAAATTTTAGATAATATATTTTAACAATGATCACATCAACCACTTTGACGGGAAAACAACTCATTCATTTACAAATTCTTTAGCGAGTGAGTGGCTACTAGCTTTTATTTTCTTAGAGTTTTTAAAGACCTTATTTGAAGTAGATTTAGTGACAGAAAACAAATATATGATAACTAATAAAGCATGCCCAGCTGATATTTCATCATGGATTTGATAATAATATCTACAGTTCAGAATCATAAAGAGAAAACATTACTTCCCCTTTTAAATTGAGGCAATATAATTAATAGCATTTCAGACTTTCAGATTGAATGAAGATATGCTTAAATGAAAAATACGTTAAAGCAAGCTCTGTCTAAAGCACAAGCAGCTAATTCTACAAATAACTCAACGTAGAAAAGATTTGTGGTATTCCAGAAGCCGCAGAGCATTCCAGATAAAACCTTGGAAATGTGTAGTTTGTTTCTAGGAACTGGCTTTTTCACACCATGTACCATAGTTTCAAATACTTAAAATGATATTGGCTGTTTCTAGAAGAGAGAAAACAGAAGCATGTCTTATGTAGGAATTACAGATAAAAACAAACTGTACTGAAATGTTCTGATGTCAGCTGGGGGAGTAACTCAGTGGTAGAGTGCTTGCTTTGGGCTGGAGCACCAGCACAAAAACACAAACAATAACAGTTCATATCAATATTGCTTCATACACAAGTTCGTGCTTACCTCATGTAGACAATTATGACTAAATATAAAATCTGAACAGGATATATGGAAAACAATAATCCTTATGTCCCCAGAGTTTACTTCATAATCATGGACTATGTGGAGACAACATTGGATCTTCCTTTAATGAGGACTATTGAATTGAAGATCCTGAGCCAACTGAGCATGGATCCTGAAGTAGCATTTTAGTTATTTTGAATTCCTACTTGATTTGAAAACATACCAACTAAAAATGCTATTGTGACAAATTAAAGACCAATAGAAGATATAAATATGATGTACAAACATGGTTAAGAACAGATAAGTTACTTGAAAGAGTATCATCAACAGAATAAATACTTATTGAATTTACAATTTATATTGTGGGGTAAATATGTAGTTAACCTGTACCTTCTTTGCTAATACAAAATGAAAACAATTTTCCCTTGGGATGGATATGGCTCAATGGTACACCTCCTAATATGCAGAACTCTCTGTATTACATTATCCTTTATCCTGTTTTGACAGGTAATAATTCTTTAGTGGCTTTGCTATTCTTAAAAATATGGTTGTTCTTAAGGATAGGAGAATTATCCTTTGAAAATTTCTCTTTTTTCACTGTCTCTGCTATTGAGAAAATTTCTCTTAATATGAAACAAATTAAAGATTCTTTTTTTGAAGAAAAATGGTAGTGTGACTAATGAGTATATCAGTTTAAGAAAGGACATTGTTTTGTTTTTAAAAATTGCTTTCATTAGATATAATATTTTCATTAAACATAATATTGTGGAAGTGACTTGAAGTCTCTGAGATGTACAGATATTCTAATTGTCAAATTCTTTTGGAAAAATTGAAGTTTTTTAGAAGTCTTTTACCTCCCTTAGACATTGAAGCTCTCTTAACTTGTTTTATTTTAAAATGCAGTAACTTGAAAAGCTAAACTTTTAGATCCATTCTGTGACTTCAAAAGAGAAATCTGCCAGCAAAAGAGAAAACCCTTGATCCAGGATTAAAGAACTCAAGCTTCGTTATATATAACTCAAGCCAAATTATAAAGACGCTCAAAATAATTTGATCTAGTGATAATTTGAGTCTAACTACTAGTCAGTAAAAGAGGTTAGTTCAATTATGTCTGGATGATCTGTGTCTTCTAGACCTTTCCAACTTTATTCACAGGAGACATATGTATCATGTCACATCTCTGTTTAACAAAACCCTACTGTTTTTCTACTAAATCTTTAAAGCATATGCCTAAATCTTGACTTTTAATGGGAACGGTAAGATGAAGATGGGACATTTATTTTTATGCAATATAAAGTTTTTCTTCCCTTTGACTCTGTTCATTTTAGTCATGGGCAATCACTTCTTTCCCTGGTTAATGAATTCTGTTGGAAAGGATTTTGTGTAAGCTTTGAAGTGCATATTATTACATCTGCTAGAAAAATTAGCTCAGGTATGAGATTAGTTTCAGGTTTGGTTTGAAATGAAATCATGTTTTTACAGGCTATCAGAAGAATGAGTTCATATATGGACTGACTTCTGATGTTAAGATCCTAGGGAACCCACAAGCATGATTTCCACTACCAAAAAAAGTAATGGTTCTTTGGGAAGAATTTTAAGAGATTCCAAGTTTCAAAATATATCTTTCTGATGGGAAATGAACATGCACTTCACACTTGACTAACTCCTACTTGTTTAAACTTATTCTAGAGCAAGGTCTAATCCCACATGAAAGAGTCACTATAGCAAGATGCCAGGAGGCTCCAATCTAAACCTTAAACTCAGGGATTAAGAGTGGCCAATAACAATGTACTTAAATTCATTTTGTAAAAAAATAATTATGTGTATGGGAAGCATGTTGATTTATTCAACTATGGTAAATAAAACATATTTTTCTGAACATTATAAAAATGAGAAAGGATGTTGGGAATGCTGATCATAAAAAGGAAAAGTTATATGACTTGAACACATGAAGGACAAATGAGCGTCCCCAGTTGCACCTAATCTACTCCTCTTCTGTTTAAATAAGTATCAAATATGTTGGATTAATTATGGATATGAGTTTGACTGCATGAAATGAAAGTTGTGAAAGTTAAGGAAATTATAATGTAACAACTGACGCATCTGCTTTAAACCTTTTTTATGTTTAAAGATGCATATCTCCTAAGTTAACACTGGGTTATTAAAATACTAATTTCTTTTTATTTAATATTAGACTTAACTAACTGAAGATGCAGAAGCAATATTCTATTTTGAATTTTTCCCTTTGTGCTTAATTTTCTGTTAGGCAAAGTCAGAACTCACACCTTCTAATTTGAAGGACTCCCATTTGTATGCTAAGAGCCAATATATAATTTTTCAACATACCCTGCCATTTAGCTGCTTCCATGGAAATTTACAAGACTTTTTTAGACTTGCTGTGTTTTGCTATACTGATATAATAACTGTGTTGACAGAACCTGAGAAAGAAAAATGATTGGATGGGGGATTTAAACAAAAAAAACAGAGAGGGCTGAAAATTTTAATAAAGGAATAGAAAAAAAAGACAATACTGGTAAGAATCTTGAGATGAAAGTTAACTGATTTTCTCCTAGAGCATACATTTAATATTGAAAGATATCAAAACAGACATTTAGAACACAGGTTGGATGATATGCAATTTCCTCTTCACTATCACTGCCACAGAGAACTTTATAAAACTTTACTTGTCACAGATTAAATTTGGCTTTTTTTCTATTGTGGGCTATGAGAGGCTTTTGAGTTGTGACTGGAAGGCTGCCTTATCCAGTTTACAGCAGGGTAGGTTTTAGAGAGTGATACACAGTATAATAAATCTGTGATTATAGCATGTGTAACACACTTATCAGCAGTTGTAGAACAATCTTGCAAATTTTCTATAATTCTTCCTTCCTGTTACTCTGTCATCATTTCAGATACTTCTTAGCTGAATGATTTAAATATACCATCTTTGTTCTTGATTGTACATTTGTTTTACATTTTTGGCTATAGACCAGAAGTTGACTTTGAGAAAATAAAAAAATTTACATGGTCTGATTTTCAAAAATCTAAAAACTCACTCATTAGAATTGATTAAGATTTCATAGAAGGAAGTACATAATATATATGCATATTTTTAGTTATAAGGGATTATTCTTAACTATAATTATGAAAGTCATTAGCTTATTTTTGGATAATTATCTTATGATTGTATGTATCAAATAATTTAGTTATTGAGCACAGGCACCAGTAAACCTCAGAATGGGAAATCTCAGAATGTTTCATGTTATATTGCCATCTGCATTTGGTATTTTAACCATTAACATCCCGAGATCTTTTTTTGTTTGTTTGTTTTTTGATTTTTTTGAGACAGGCTTTCTCTATAGCTATGGATCCAGTCCTGGAACTAGCTCTTGTAGACCAGGCTGGCCTTGAACTCACAGAGTGCTGCCTCTGCCTCCTGAGTGCTGGGATTAAAGGCATGCTTCACCACCACCCAGCTATATTCTGAGATCTTAATTTCTCTTGGATCACAGGATGCATGACTATTAGGCAGCAAAGAAATATTATTATATTTTAATGTTTATGTTTAATTTTGCACATATTCCTGCCTTATTCTGTCCATAATGAAGTTCATATTACACTTAACATTACAATGCTCATAGCTTGGTAAATAAACATAATTTTACAAAATTTGGGAGAGGACATGGGATTAGAGAATAGAAAGAGAATGTTTTAATAAATCAGGAAAGACATATAGAAATGCAAATTAACTAGAAATAGAATTACATCATCAGACTTTTAAATGAAAACTATTAACAGATTCTTAATGTTGCCATTACTGAATGTAAATCCCACAGAATTTTAAATACTACTATAGAATTTATTTCATCAAAGCATACAGATGCTCTAGACAGAGTCCTATGATGGACCATATTATTCTATTTCTTATTTTTCTAAATATCTTTTTGTTGTTTTATAAAAATAAATATATATGATTAATAAATTTAATCATCTGTTATCATTTAATAGATATTTAAAGACAGATAAGTATGGAAATTTTGAATTCCTCCTAAATGTATCCAGATTTGTGTAAATATATCAAGCGAACTGCCGAGAGTCTATGAGTGATGCATGACCATGCATGAAGGTGGCTAGAAAATACTACTAGCTATTTCTGACACACTTAAAAGGGGATGGAATTCCACCCTTTTCTTTTTCTGTTTAGTCAATGAATACTCTAAAGACACCCTTTTATCTCTATACATGCTTTTTTTGTTGAAATGAGAAAAATTAAGCTGCAATAGGAGGAGCAAAACCAGGAAGATGAATCAGTGAAAGAAATGTAGAAGGATCTTGCATAAAATAAAACCTTACAAACAAAACTAAAAGGAAAAGAAGCGAGGATCCCTAAGTGGAAACAGTTTTATCCTCTTCTAGAATTTCAGCAGGAATTCAGGGATGTGGAGAGGATGCCTTTGTCTCTGACACTGAATAAAAGTTAGTTCACTAAATCTGCATCTTTAGACAATCTGATCTGCATTTTTCTTACCTCAATAACCAGCTTATTTTTCACTCATCACGATGGTAATTTTTGTGATTTCATGGGAGCAGATATTTTTATAGTTGCGTTTGTTTTAAAAGGAGCACTATTTTGATAAGCTGACAAATTCACTGGGAAAATACATTTGCTTTTTTTTTGCTGTAAGCCTCAGAGAAGATTATGACAACACATCTCAGATGTGTTGTTTTTATATACTACAATAGACTGCAATTTCACATTATATATGTGCATATATATGCTTAAATGTGAGATCTATTTATATCATGTTTATGGTACCCATACTAATTTCTTAGAAGATTTTGAGAACACCTCAGAGTGTTCATATAACTTATTTTTGTGAACAAAAATATTTGAATTGCTGAAGTTGGAAGAATACCAGTTATCAATCAACTAGTTGCGTTTATTACCTTGGGGCACTGCAAGTTATCTTAAATTCAGTAAATCATTTCCCATTTAGTCTATGCCTACTATGTTAGAACTTTTATTTAATAAAAGGTCACATTGTGAACAATAAACTTTCTCAATGCTTTGGTAATTGTTTGTCATACTCGTGAGGATGAATTCAAGGCAACAGCCATAGGTTTACTCCACGTGTTTGTCTATCAAAACTATCAGAGTAATGGACTCACTCTTGGTCTTTCCAAGGGTAATTCTTGTAACATACTAGAGAAATACAGTATAGTTAGTAAAAAATTAGAGGGGGAAAATCCTCTAAACAACCACCTACTATGAAATGTGTAGAACCCTATAAAGTTAGTTTAAAAATATAGACAAACCCAGCCTTAGAATATTTAAGAGCACAGTTCTTTTTGTCCATCTCCCTCCCCAACAACGCCCTTCATACGGTAGTCACACCTGACACAAATGCACTACATAGGGTCATTGATCATTTCTGCAAATCGTTGTAACAACATCAGGCACCATCAGTTATTAAAAATAAAACAAGAGTACAATCCGCAGAGTTGAGCAAAACTATCAAATAAGAAGCATGTCAATTTGGAAGCTACTTGATCACAAAACATGGAAGAATGGTCAACTATTTCTTTCTTATCTATCATCAAACTCTACACACATCTTTGAAGATGCCACACCTGAACACATTCCTTTAGGTTAAGTCCATGAACACTTCCCAAACATTTCTACACAAAGTTACACATTCATGCTGAGTTATTTATCATTATGTAGTGATAATCTGCAGTGGGCCAGAGTTTCATTTGCAGGCTATTCAGAGAGGACCTCTGTAGCAGGATATTGAAATCCAGCGTGGGAGCATAAACGTAAGGTGTGCAGCCATAGTCTGAACAGGAGACTGTGGGTTGTGAAGGGATGTCTGGAGAATCAGAAGAATGAGTTGTAGAGGGTATATCTTTCTTTGTAGAAATGCTGAGGCACAAAATACAGGTGTTTATAGTACTTTCATACATGAAACCCCTTCTCCTGTATGTGCATCATATGTAAACGTAAAGTCTGTATGCTGCTGACTATTCGTCTCTGATGTCCAATGAGTATGACTCCAATTCGTCTAATATCGCTGAGAGAGTATGAGGAGGGAGAGAAGGGAGAGAAGAGAGAGAGAGAGAGAGAGAGAGAGA
>LOEQ01000051.1:28094-38925 GCA_001685075.1 Bramus lutescens | reverse complement strand
CATCGCCAGATGAAGGTTTCCTTCAGTCCCAGTCCAGCTGGCCTTGGTGAGCTATGGGAATATTTTTGATGAAAGAACAATGTCTGTGTTGGTGTAGAAATGAGAGAAACCTGGAGTTTGGGACACTGGAGTAAAGGAGAATCTAATAATGGCTGTGCATTATCCACTTAGCCTCTTCTGCATAAATACACACAGCGCACACATTACATAAATGTGTGGGCTGCATAAATGTGGTCACACAGAAGCTAAAGCAGGACATCAAATTTTTTATTTTCTGTGATACAGCCTTGAGACAGGATTTCTCACTGAATTGGAAGTTTGCTGTTTTGGTTTGACCAGATGCCTGGCCAGCAAGCTCTTGAGCTTCTGTGATCTCCATCTCTGATGCTGGGGATACAGGCACACACAGTCTTGCTCAGTTTTGTTTTTTAATGTGGGTGTTGGGGATTCAAACACAGATTAATGCTCATGTTTGAAGAGCAAGCACTCTTATGCCATCTCCCCAGCTGGCTCGTTTTAGAGACATTGAATCATAAAGATTGATGGTCATGTTTCCTTAATCCAACATTTATCCGAGACAGGCAAGTGTTCTTGGAACTTGGGAGATGGAGGGGCTTCTCATGTGGAGCCTGTTGTTGTTTTATAAACACAAAACCAACCAGGCCATCTCATTACAATAAAGTGTCTCAGCTCTCTGAGATTAGAAACAGAGTGTATGGATGATAGTGGGAATATGGTGCAAATGGGAGGACAAGGAGATCCAATTCTGGCTCTTGTGATAATAAGAATGAAGATTAGTTTTAGGCATGATACCCTGGGAACTCTGGCTCATTTTGTTTCTCAAACAAAAATATATTAAAACAAAAAGTTCATGTGCCTCTGTCATGAACAAGGATAGAAAAATAACTCAATAAGATTTCCATTTCTTTCAGAGAGATTAGGTTTAGGAACTGAACCAATCTGACAACTTTATATGAAGGATGCAACTTCCGACCTGTGTGTGGTGAGACTCTTAGAGAATGACAGTCACTTCATCATGGACCTCGGGCTCTCAATCAGCACCCTGCATCTGCCTTGACCTATGTGTCCTTTTTCCATTTCTTTGGTCATTTTCTGATTTGACATTCTTCCTGAATATTTTATAAATAAGATGATTGCTCACAGTGTCAAAATGCAGTTAAGAAAATCCTGTGTCTGTCTGTTACAGATGATGACTAGAGTCACTTCACAGGTAGATAGCTTTGCTACAGCCACCAGGAAGTCTGTTGGCCCTGGGTTACAAGAAGCCCAGAGATAATGAGTTGGCTTTAGGGGTGTGATGTGATGTCTTCTTCCATGAAGCTAGACTAATTTTGTGGTATGTTTCCATTACGATGTTCTCTCAATAGTAAAAGCATGAACACTCTATTTTCAAGAAAATGTGAAAACAAAAATCAAGAAATATTTTCTTGACTTATCTTGCCTATATGAGACAGGTATCTGGAAATAAAAGTTATTGCTATGTATTGATCTTTATTTTGACTTTATATTCCCTCTTTATTACCTCATAAATTTTATTTAAAAATTGTCCTTTTGAGGCTGCTCCTGAACCTGTGTACCTCCCTGCTAAATCCAGCTAAAGACTCCTCTTTGCGTTTACTGAAGCTTTGTAAAGGCTTGGGCATCACATTTCTTGAAACAGCTTTCTATTTTGGTTTTTATGTTGTAGATCCACCTATATTTCCTGCATTACCAATCTGGCTCTTTGTTTTCAGTTTCCTTTGGTTATTGTTTTCTTGGAATCATGTCTTAAATCTTGTTGTTCTAGATAGTAGCCTTTTTCTCTGTTTATTTGCATTTCTTATTTTCTTCATAGTTTCAAATGTTCACCTCTAGCCTAGATCTTTGAAAAGAAGTAATTAGGTTAGGCACAAGTGTCTATATGTGGGTATAAATGCTTGGGTGTTGGAACCCATAGAGGTCAGAAGGAGGTCGTATATTCTGGAACTCGAGCTACAGGCAGTTTTGAGCAGCCCTGTATAGGTCTTGGAAACTGACTAAAGAATAGTATGCACTGGTAACTGCTTAACCATCTCTTCAGCTCTGTAACCCAGATCTCTTACTTTAAATTCAATCTAGAAGTGATGTACCTATGGAATTTCCACTTGACCACCCCACAGGAATCTGTGACTCAGAATGTCCCCAAATCATGTCATTCATGTTACAAAACTTTTTCCTGTTCTTCTTTTAGCAAGTTTACCACCAACTTTTTGTACAAATAAATAAATAAATAAAAACACAACAAATATCCACTTCTTTCTTCTTCCTTCCATATTTATTCAGTGACCGAGCCACATTAATATTGTTTGTTTGTATTGCTTCTGATCTCATCTTTATTCTAATTTTATAACCTTGGTCTTGAACTTTTATAGCACGGATTTCTGAAGCCACACGTGGCTCTGTTTCCCATCGTATGTCTTGTTTTGCATTCATAGTCTAAATCAACAGTCCAGGGGTCTTCCAGAAGTGCAACTGTAATCACACCATTCTCTTGTTTAAACATCCTTCAATGACTGTCAATTGCCTTTCTAATAAAATCCAACATGCTCTTCTTTTCTGGGCCTTTTGCTCACAGCTTCCTAGGTTGGACTGCTTAGAGGAGACGGACTGCAGCAATAGTTGAATCACTAGCTAGTTCATGTCATGCTTGGCTTCATTTTGCTGAGGTTGTCAATTAGTGATTTAGAGGTGAACTCTTACATGATCTTCTGTAAAAAGAGGTCTGTTTCAAACAGCCCTTAAAGAGCCTAGTCTTATTGTTACTAAAACTCTATACTGACTAGAACCTGTGAGCTCACAGTGATGTGTATGTGTATCCCATGGCCATCTTGTGATTCAGGTAGGTATGCTTTGGCTATTTATAATCTAGGCTAAAAGGAGACAGTGATGATATTTTAAGTGTAATATTCCAGATGGAGATGAGGGTTATTTTTGCTTCCATTCTTCTCTGCCTTATTGTTCTTCAGAGAGAAGTGAGTAGATTTTCTTGGTTGCACTGAAGGTTATAGAATGGTGTATGAGTGCCCACCCTGTTTTGATTTGGGGAGAGGAAAACGACAGCAGCAAGGTGTGATCAGACTAGCAGGGAAAACCCTTACTTCTGGTGATTCACAAATTACCCTGTCTGCTTGCCATTTCAAATAGAGGGATGGACGCGGAATGGAAAGAAAATTAGAGGGGACATACTCAGGCACAAAAATTCTACTCATAAAGATAAAGGGGGATCAGTAAAGAAAGACAAATATCAAAGATCCACACAAGAGAAATGTAAATAAAGTGATGTAGACAGATTAGATGCAGAGAGAAAAGAAGGGTTTTTTTTTTCTTGTGAAAAATCCATATTTTTCTTCCATGTTAGTAATTTATCTGTTCAGCTGATAAATAAAATAAGGTTTATACAGGGTCAGTGATGAGATAGTTACCAAGGGCAAACTCATTCCCTCTACTTGTTGTTCTTGCCTGTGACCCAAAAGAAATTATGATTGTCAGGGAAAGAAAGACGAAAATTATGCATCTTACACAAGAATGTCCTCCACCAGCGTGTGAAGGGCACTGGGATTGCGGATCAGTTTGTCAAGGAAGCCGACGATGTCAGTAAATTTTGGCCTGTGGTTTCTTTCTTTCTGCCAGCAATGGAGCATGAGCTGATGCAGAGACGGTGGGCAGCCCATCGGAGCTGGAAGTCTGTAACCTTCTTCAATTGACAAAATAACCTAAATGCAAACATACACAGGTCACTCTCTTACTTTTGGTGACAAGAGGTGTGTTTAGCAATAGCATCTTTATATGCAAGCAGTGAAAACCAAAATACCAGGAAGCATGAAAACTACTTAAGGTGCCATGCAAGGCCCAAGCAAGGCTAAATATCTAAGTTCTGAACAGGAAGTGCTCGTAACTCAGTAGCATCTGCTGCCCCTACTGGGAAGAAAATGTGCTGTAAGCATGCACTGCTGGTGTACACATAGTTTAGCTACATCGTCACAGTCGCCCAAAAAACAGCTTCTGTGTACATTTGCTGGACTATCTGAAACCCTCATGCCAATATCAGAAAAACACATGATATGGATACATTCAGGGCAAACTGTATGTGACAGACAGACTTGTTTCTTGAATCATTTGTCATCCTACTTACAATAGAGTCAGTGTATTTTAAGTCCATATTCTCTCTTTGTTGCTTACTTTGGATCTCCTCATTGACTTTGGATTTTCCTTTATTCTGACACTAACCTGGCAATGAAGTAGTTTTGCCACAAGCCCTGAGGTAGTTCAAAGTATAAAATGCTAACGGCCGTAAGCATCAAGGACTGAAAACACAGGGGCATTCACCTGACTGCCATATAGGTTGTCCTCTGGTGAGAGATCTGCTCTCTCTGTAGGCTCTGGTGAGAGAGCCGCTCTCTCTGTAGGACATGGTGGTGACTAGATGTGTGTGACCACTGTGGAGCTAGCAGTGCTGAGGGATTGAAATTTTGATCTGGGTTAATTTTAATTCACTTAATTTATTTTAAACTCCCACTTCCTGTTCGGCTTTAGATAGAGGAATCTACGTAAGAATTAAGAATGACAAGGGGATGACTGCCTGGTGGTTAGAATCTACTTAAAGGCCATGTCACGTATGCCATTTACTTGTTTAAGGTATTATCTGCCAGCTCCTACCATGAGGAATTTCTATGAGATGGAATAAAACCAATTCTGAATTCATATAGATTAGCTTTTGAAGAACAGATCAAAGGTAGTCATTTGAGCCTTCATTCTTGCATCATCTATAGGGAATATTTTTTAACCAATTTAAAAGAAGGGAAGCTGAGGATCAAACATATTTAAAGCAGACATCAATCAAATCCACCCCCTAACAACAAACAAAATATAAAACTCAATGTTAACCTTGCTTTGTTAAGAGTTCTATTGCAGGACCATCTACATGTATTCTATGAAGCTTTTTTTTATGCTGACATGTCATTTTAATTTCTTCTTAAATTGACACGTTTGACAGACTAAAATATTCTAAATATATGTCAGATGCAATTTGTAAAACAGAAGCTTTAATATCTCTTCAGGATCCTCTTCATTGCTAACTTTCAACTCTTTCAGTATCAGAGAATTTCTTATGATATTTTTGTGACTGTAATACTTTGTGGGTGTGCATCCAATGTCCTGAGCACAGGTATGAGGAAGCCAGGCATTGACTTCAGCTATCTTCTTCTGTCATTGCTTACCTTATGATTTTGAGTCGGTGTCTCTCATTGAATCTGGAGCTTGGCCAGACTAGCTGGCTACTGAGTCCCTGCCATCCCAGGGCTGGGGTTGTGGGTATGTTCTGCCACACTCAACTTCATATATGAGGCTGGGGCTCCACACTCAGGTCCACACGCTTGAGCAGCAGGCATTTTACTCATGGATATTTTTCCCAGTCCCAAAATACTTTAATCCTTATGGATGTTAACGTTTATTATCATTTTATGTTACATTATTGAATATGATTGTTTTAAATCTCTCCCTTCCTTCCTTCCTTCCTTCCTTCCTTCCTTCCTTCCTTCCTTCCTTTCTTTTCGGCTGCTTTTGGTACCAAGTGGTCTTGAGATTAAGTCACTTTGTTGCATGTTTTAGTGAAATACAAATGGATAAAAATGCTTGAAATCAATCAAAACTACTGTGAATAGTTTCTGGAAGTAATTATAAGAATAGGACAGAATGATTTAGAGAACAATTTTGAGGTTGTGCCCTGGGAGCTTGAAAGCCAATTTGCCACAGTTATGTTAGGATAAGTGCACAAAATAAGACATTGACAAGTGAGGTCATATTGGGAGGAAAAGGTTGCCTTTATTGAACACTTTATATGTGATTGGTCCTTATACTTTTTTTGTTTACTGCCTAAAATTATACAGTGCGATGGTTACTATTATCATTACTTTTTAACATCATAAAAAGAGAGGCAGGGAGGCTTGCCTAGATTCACATGTTATTATGCGGCAGAATTATTACCTGTATTTAATCCTTGTGACTTCCAGATGTCTTCTCTTCTATTCCTTAGATACTGGTTTTGATTTTCATGATAGAATATTTTCCTCTTAAATTTTATACCATGAAGCAAACATTAATACTGTTACCCTTTGTCATTACACATGTTAATCTGACTTCAGTGTTTTTATCTGTGCCCTAAACTTAGTATTCTCAGTAAATTTAAAAAAATACTTTGTAGTCTATAAAATGTAATGTTTAACTGAGTCATTATTTCTGAATGTTTCTGATTGTTTTGTTTGTTTATTTGTTTTGATTTTTCTGGGACAGGGTTTCTCTGTGTAACAGCTCTAGCTATCCTGGAGCTAACTTTGTAGACCAGGCTGGCTTCAAACTCACAGAGATCACCTACCTCTGCCTCCCAAGTGCTGGGATTAAAGGCATACAGCACTATTGCCCAGGTATGTTTCTGAGTCTTATGCATACCTTTACTAATGCATCTATTATTTTTTATTTTATTTCATTTTCTATTGCTTTTTCTCACGCTATGTATACACAAATGCAGGAATTACACTTCTGGATTTTTCATTCTTTTCATTTCGAATAGTGTCAGACTTATTAGTAAATGCTAATGATCTAAACAGAAATTATTAAAACACTTTTGATTTGTCTTGATAGAGGAACATAATTTTGAAAAATTTGGAATATCTAGCTATTTCAAATAGACTCTGGGGAAAGCATGATAGCATTTGAAATCCTGAAGAATGCAAGAGTAATTTACAAAAATATCATCAACTGACATTACCCCAAATCTTTTTGTTTGCTTAGACCATTCAGGTGACAGGGGACTTGCTCTTCCTTAAGAAAAAACTTTATTATATTCATCATTTGACTATGATCTTCCTCTTGCCCCTTGAGAGACCTATATTTTTCGCAAGAATTTTCTAGACAATTCATGCAAATGGTTAACAATAAAAACTCAGACAGACACTTGACATCTATCAGGCAGTGAACTCCCTCATTGTTGATGCTTTTCTCGAAGAGAAAATAGGGTGGTATTGCTGTATGGAAATTTTGCCTTGATGTGTTCAGCAGAGTGTCAATTCCTACACATCTGTCTCTGGGGCAATCAGAGGAAAAGAGTCCCATAATTCTCCTTCTTGCTGTCCTCTTGGTCTTTTAACTTTCCTCTGTTCTTTATCACACCATCTTACAAAATTTATTTTTAAATCCTGGCACAAGGCAGTTGTCTAACCCAAAAGGAATCCATCTTATAGAACAACAGCAATGACAGTACAACAATGGTGATGGTAGAAAAGCACCCAGCTAATTATCAAGAGCTCTTGGGTCCCATTTCCAAAATTCTAGTACCAATGATGTGCGCTTGTTATTTTTTTCCTTTGAAACAGACCTATGGAGTAACTACAGTTCTTATCACCATTTTATAGCTAAGACACCTAATCACAGAAAAGAGTAGACTCATGTAAAGTTGCTCACACATCTAAAAACTCTAACTTCAAAAGTAGCCTGAAACTAGGCACACAAAAGTATATTCCTAATGGATATTTAATAATTTTCACCCAAACCGATACATATTAATCACTTAAAATGTACTCTTTGTAATTCTAGTATAAAGGGTGACACAGCATGATATATATCTGTGATTCAGAAGTGTGTAGTCTAGCGAAGGGGACAAAGACCTGCAAGTATGACAAGTATCATCTAGAACAGGAGTCTGTGGGAGCACCAGTAGAACCTAGCCCAGCCTTAGGATGCCTGCTCAGGGGAGGTGAGCATACAGGGTGTGGGGAAGTTTGCAAGGGCAAGTGGGGGCTCATAAGAAATGCTACTTGTAGCAGATTTGTGTGGATGGAAAAGTCTTAAAAAAATCTAAAACTGCATAAGAGATAAAACATTTATCTCTTACATTATTAGTGCTTTTGTATATTATATAAACTCAAACTTTCATTTTCAACTAATTATGATATTTTAATCGATACATATTTATTGTACATGGTATTGGGTTTCATGAGGTCAAGAACATATTAATGTATTTAATGCACTTTGAGAATATCACTCATATGATCCCTACCCTTCTTATCTGCCCCATACCCTCTCACTACCACCCTTACTCTTCCTAGACAGTTTAACTTCTAATTTTAAGTCATGTATGCATATGTGAATTTATACATACACACATATGTATATATGCACATGCAAATCTGGAATCCACAAATAAGAGGCAACATGCCATATCTATCTTTCTGAGGATGACTGATTTGATTAAGATAATTATTTCCAGTCATATCCATTTTCATGAAATGGAGATCACCTTTTTATGGTTGAAAATATACCATATTTTCTTTACCACACACCTGTTGATAGTTTGGTTCTAAACCTTAGCTACTGTAAATAGTGATACAACAAATACTGATACATGCAAATTTAGACTTTCAAAAATGAAGAAAACAGTTTTAGCAAGTGAATGACATTAGATCTTTGCTTTTAGAAAAGTTCACTGTGGAAAGTCTAAAGGAGATTGGCAGTGGATGCAAGAGATAATAGTAACTCCTAAGTTTTGGGTTTGGTGAAGGACCCAGGAAGAAAAGAAATTTGTTGGGGACTTGAGTGACAATGAATCTGGTGTGTTTTTATGTGTGTATTTGTGTTATATGCGTATGAACTTGTTTGTGTATGTGTATGTGTGTGCGCGCATGCATAGGGAGGCCAGGTCAATGTCATTATCTTTCTAAATTGTTTTCTACCTTATTTTGTGAGACATGGTCTCTCACTGAGCCTGGCGCTCACCAATTCAGTGAGACTTGCTGACCAGCTACTTCATGAGGTCTTCCTGTTTTGGCTTCCCCAGGACTGGGTTACAGATGTATGTTGCCACATTTGGCTTTCTAGATTTAACACACACACACACACACACACACACACACACACACACAACATTTGAGAACTTATTCTATGCCAAGTTATGAGCTGGGAACACAGTTTACCTCATTTAAAGATACATATGTACATTATACATACTGTAGGTAAGAAAACTGAAGGTAAACAAATTGGTAGGTAAGTCAGTATCATAACAGAAACAGACTTATGTCATCCTCACCCGAGCCTCTGACTCACAGAAGTAGAGGAGATATTCTCTTCTGTGACTAGAGCCTTGTCCCCAATTTATTTGCCAAGTTTAGCCCCAAGTCCTCTTTGTTGTGCTCTTCTTGTGTGATCCCAGCTGTCATAGTACTTGTCTTCCAAAGGCTTCCATGTCTGGAATCCTAGGGCAATTTTCTCCCTAGATATCAATATTTATTACTTCTGTTGTACATCACTTCATCTTGGATCTCAGACTTCACCTCTGGTCTGTTCAGTCTAGCCCTTTGTTTTGGTCATTAGGAAACAGCTGCAGTCTCTCAGCTGGTTGAAATGAACTCCTCAAAATCTGCTAATCTCTTCCTAGCACTGTCAAGCATGGAGCCTTGTCAAGTCAAGCAATGGAGGTGCAATTTTCAGCTCTGTGACTTCTGAAAACTGTCTTTTAGGGGTAGCTTGAGGGAAAGCCGTATTAAACTCTGTGCTGTCCTGGCCAGGCAAGGGGCCAGGCCAGCTCCGCACAGCTCCTGGACACCCACATGACCAGACCAGGGATAACTGAATGGTCTTTGGTGGTAACATGGGCCAAGGACATTGACCCTGACTTCTGTTGCTGCATGGTCACAGACCCAGACAGGCCCTCAGTGGCAGCATGGTACCCGACATCACCAAGGCCTCAGGTGGCTTCGCAGGCTTCTTGTCAGTCAGGCTATTCCTCTCTACCCTCACATCTCCAGAGCTGCCTCTCTTCACAGTGCTCAAGCTGTTCTACTTTTCTTTCTTTCCCACTTTCCTACCACATACTTGCTCATCATAATGGTGCCTGCCCTGCTCCCACCTCGGAGTGGCAGTAGATGGGGGCTCTCCACTTTATAGGTACTGCAACGGTACTGAATAGACTCAGCAGGTTGTGTAAGTATAGAACAACTAAAGAAGAGAAAGCCAGGACTCTGAGAGGGAGCAATGTGTGTGTGGGAGGCATGGGAAGAGCTGGAGTGAGAAAAGGGAATAGAGAGAAATGATGTAATTAATTTTTAATAAGGAAAAGAAAAGGAAAGTCACTTCTGGGAACAGAAGTAACTGATGCCTTTTCTGTACTTTACATCAGCTTGTAGCAGTGACAATGAAGAAACACTGAAGACCAGACCTCGCGTAGTGAAGAAGGAAACCTGGGAGTTAGCCCACCTCTCTTTTCCTCAGGCTGCCGGGAAGGTGGCAGACATTCAGACCAAACGTGCTTACCAAAAGCAGTCCACAATCTTTCAAAACAAGAAGCATGTTCTGCTTGGAGAAACTGGCAAGGAAAAACTCCCTCGGTACTACAAAAACATCGGTCTAGGCTTCAAGACTCCCAAGGAGGCCATTGAGGGCACCTACATTGATAAGAAATGTCCTTTCACTGGCAACGTCTCCATCCTAGGTCGGATCCTGTCTGGTGTCGTGACAGAGGACCATTGTCATCTGCCGGGACTATCTTCATTACATCCGAAAGTACAATCGCTTTGAGAAACACCACAAGAACATATCTGCACACCTGTCCCCTGTTTCAGGGATGTACAGATGGGCGACATTGTCACTGCGGGAGAGTGCAGGCCCCTGAGCAAGACTGTGCCTTTCAATGTGCTCAAGATCACTAAGGCTGCTGGCACCAAGAAACAGTTTCAGAAGTTCTGAGAGAGCTTTGGCAGCTCCCTAGAACTTTATGAGAGAGAGAGAGAGAGAGAGAGAGAGAGAG
>LOEQ01000051.1:12291-27828 GCA_001685075.1 Bramus lutescens | reverse complement strand
GAGAGAGAGAGAGAGAGAGAGAGAGAGAGAAACATTGAAAACCTTGACATCCGCAAACAGGGCTCTGATGTTGACAAATAAGAACCCGGGTGTGCCTGCAATTGGACATTTTGCACCAGAAGCTACATCTGCAGGCAGTCTGAAGCTGAAGAAACTTTGCTAAGTACCTAAATTTAGGGCTCCCCTGCATTTAGTAGAGAGCTCTGGGTGTCACCATAAGGAAACTAGAGTGCAGACAGGGATGGAGGATATGCCTTGTTAACAAAAAAATAGGAAGATTTGGGCAACAACACTTTTTTTTTATTTGCCAGTTTCCTTATGGTTTACCCCATTTTTTAGAAATATACAGATTAGGTCCCAAACTAATTTCTTTGAAATATTTTTCTTGAAGAGGGCAAGTTCTCAAATCCCAAATCTCCCTTGTGGGGAAACGCAAACTTTTCTTCTTCGAAGACTCATTTTGAATTCAGAAGCATAATTGGCAACTTTAAATGTTACAGTTCCTTGGCCCACAGAAACTATTTAAACTCTGTGAAAAAGTGGCTGAGCACAGACGGAAAGGAAGCTTTAAAGTGAACTCTGGGTAAATGACCCCAGGAACAAAAATATAAACTGACAACCAAAAGTGGCAAATCCATTTCTTCTGAGGGGAAATCAAAGGTGGGGCTAACTTTGCACGCATGTGTGTAAAAACACTTTAGATGCTGTAAGTTATATCTATTTTTCTGATCATGTAGTTAGAGAAGAAAAACCGTATTTTCTTTTCTTAAAACTTCCATAGTTGTGGTAACAAGTTACTGGTTTCTTCTACTTACTTTACTGACTGAATTGTTTAGCAATGGTGAGTCACTGAGGTTTTTTTTGTTTTGTTTTGTTTTGTTTTGTTTTCTATTCCCTGTTATTCTTGTTTTTAAAGCAGGCATCCATCCTGCAGGTACAATTAGTGTTCATTTAGTTAAAATGGTATCTATCAACCAAATGCGCGTTCACCAAGAGTGTGAATTACCGAAAAGCTGAGAAGACGAAGACCATTTTGAAAATTGCTTCAGTAGAATACATATTCAAATCAAGGCAAAAATCCCCTATGTAAAATGGAAGGTTAAAATAATAGGAATGGGTTTTTAGTAATTTACTGTATCTTACACAGGTCATTACACAGGGACCATTATATAACACAGTTGAGTTTGGAAAATCTAATCAGAGAAAAAAAATTGAAATGGACTGGACTGTTTGAGTCATAAAATCACACTGCATGTCTAGGAAAGTGAATTCTGGCCATCCTCCAGTCTTGGCTGCAGTGCTGACCCCTAGCTGAGAAGGGTTATATAATTAGGAGGGCAATCAGGAAATACAGGAAACATACTTCTTTCTTCAATTTCTGAAAGATATTTTCAACCACACCACTTCCAAAACTAAATACGGGGAAGATACACCCCATGTCCCCACATGTAGTGAGCGTCAGAAAATAACATACAGGGAAACTCATTATTATTATTACACAAAAGCTTTTCTAAAGTGAGGAGGAAAAACCCAACCACTGCGGTAGCCTCAAGTGATGTTTCCTTGTTCCCTGATGTTTTTCCTCTGAGGAAAACAGATGAGTTTCGTGGCAAAGCCTAAGTGATCACTCACCCACGAGGCATCTGCTGCTCTGCTTCAAGGCTTTTCTTCTTCTCAGTCTGGCAGTCAGATCATTATTGCTACTAAAGTCGCTTCTCATTTAAACGAAGCTGGTCTTTTCCCCATCTACTGACTCTGTGGGTTTGGTTATTTCCTGCTGTTCATATTTTGATCCCCTCCACCCAACCCCGTGAAGCTCATTTCCTGGTACAAGCATTGGTGTGAAGAAGCACAGTGCCCTTGGTGTCATCTTTGGAGCCTGCTCACCCACAATGGATTCTCATTAGGTAGTAAATTACAATGATTTTGGACTTGGATCAAAATAACATACATTACCTTGACCTACCTTATGAAAATGAAAGACAAACTTCACATGTTTTAAAGCAGCAAGACATCCCCCACCTTCAATATGCCTGAGAAATGTTTCAGGCGCTGGGATAGTTCTGTTATTCATGAAAATTTGACTTAATTGTTTGTAAGAAATGTAGCAACAAGAGAGAACATTTCATAAAATTTTAACATCGAGGTCCAAAAAGCCTCAAGGAGGCTTTCCGTTTCTCAACAGTGATAGGTCAGCCTGCATCCTCCTGCAAGCAGGAAGAAATGCAAACACCTCTGTGTAATGGGGTAACATGCATAATTAACCATGCTTTGGCCTCATTAGGTAGAGCTGTTGCGGAATGTGGACTCCTTGGAATCCTGAATGTCTACTTTACAGATTAGCAGTGAAAGCAGGCACTTTGGATTAAGTAGGGACATGAAATTCAATTTCATGGCTCCCCAATAACCGGGGTCAATCACTGATTCTTTCTAAGCTCCACTTCTCTTACCTAGAAATGGGGACAATAATGGTATCTACCCAAGAGCAATACCTTGAAGTTTCAATGAGCTAATCATCTAAAAGTTGTTTTCTGTTCGCCTTCTCTTCAGCATCCTGATTTCTATTTCTAACTAGGAAATTTTGTTGCTTTAAACACAAGGTTCATATAGACAGGTAAAGATTCAGTCTTCTCATGTTTTAAATTATTGTTTGTTTAAAATATTTATCCTGTTATTACAACATTCTTCTTCATGTCTTTGTGGTTTAATATCTTAATGGACCAATAAAGTTTGATACTTAAAATACATAAAAAAATCTGTGTCTAACAAAAATAGGTGATTTCTACCAAACCCATAAAATCCAGGCTTTTACTACTCATGATAAATTTATATGTACCAGGTGGTATATGTGAGTTATCTTTTGTTTCTTCAATGTATGTAGCTGGTTATTTTGAACTCCAGGAAATGGTATACCAGAAAGCTTAAACCACTTGCCCAACTAAGTGTTCAGTTAGCCATGGGCCTTGGATTATAACTCCATACTTCTTAGCTATTTTATCAGTAGCTCTTAACTGGAAGTAATTTTGTCCTCCACTTCTGACAAGGCAATAACCATAGACTTTTTTGTTGTTGTTGTTATTTCAGTAGGGGATTGCTACTGGAATCTAGTATGTAGAGGCTTGTATTGCTGGTAGCATCAACTCCAGTGTTCAGAACAGACCCCCACCATGAGTACTGATGCTGCTGATGTTGAGAGATGCTGCAGGTCTACTAGTCTTTTCAATTTGTCCTGTTATTAGATTAGAATACCACTTCTACCTTGGCTACAAAGGAGTTATCTATAAGCATTGTAGCTGGCTATGATTGATTGATTGCCTTATTCAATGGACTGTAGCAAGTTTCAGGGGAGCTTTGCAAATGATCAGATCCTGTATAAGACTAGCTTTCTGAGGATCCATCAAGTTAAAACATATCTCAGATCTCTCTGGCCTCAAGCCAAGAAGTCACCTTCTCAGTATCATCATCTATAATCAACATTTTAACCTGTAACATCACACATCAGCTATGTGGCTAGTCACTGCCTCACTATGGTTGACACTGGAGCACATCTGGATATAGAAGAATAAGACCTGTCAGGGGAGTCCATGTTCACCTAAGCTAGAAGCAAAAGTAATGTGGGAGTCCCCTCTGTGTGTTGTGATTACCCTTAATGAATAAACTGCTTTGGGCCTACAGCAAAGCAGAACTTAGGTAGGCGGGGAAAGCTAGGCTGAATGCTGGGAGAAAGGAGGCGGAATCAGAGAGACCACATGGAGCCACCAAAGTCAAACATGCAGAATCTTTGCTGGCAAGCAAAGTTACACAGATTAATAGAAATGGGTTAAATTAAGATGTAAGTGTTAGGCAATAAGAAGCTAGAGCTAATGGGCCAAGCAGTGTTTTAAATAATACAGTTTCTGTGTGATTATTTTGGGTCTAAGCTAGCCGGTCGGCTGGAAACTAACAAGCGGCCCTCCTTACAACACAAAAGTTCCATTGAGCTAACTAGGACTGCAGGTATTGATGTAGGAGGTGCTTCTGTATTTGTGTTGTTAACTAGGACTGCAGGTATTGGTGTAGGAGGTCCTTCTGTATTTGTGTTGCTTTCATTGGTTATTAAATAAACTGCCTTGGCCTAGTTGATAGGGTGGATGTCAGGTAGGGGGGGAGACAGAACAGAATTATGGGAAGAAGGGCAGAGTGGCAGATGCCATGGTTTTCCTGCCCGAGATGGGTGCTGGTTGGACTCATGCCAGTAAGCAACAGTCAAGTGGCAATACACATTAATGGAGATGGGTTAAACTAATATGTGAGAGNATGGGCCAAGCAGTGTTTTAAATAATACAGTTTCTGTGTGATTATTTTGGGTCTAAGCTAGCCGGTCGGCTGGAAACTAACAAGCGGCCCTCCTTACAACACAAAAGTTCCATTGAGCTAACTAGGACTGCAGGTATTGATGTAGGAGGTGCTTCTGTATTTGTGTTGTTAACTAGGACTGCAGGTATTGGTGTAGGAGGTCCTTCTGTATTTGTGTTGCTTTCATTGGTTATTAAATAAACTGCCTTGGCCTAGTTGATAGGGTGGATGTCAGGTAGGGGGGGAGACAGAACAGAATTATGGGAAGAAGGGCAGAGTGGCAGATGCCATGGTTTTCCTGCCCGAGATGGGTGCTGGTTGGACTCATGCCAGTAAGCAACAGTCAAGTGGCAATACACATTAATGGAGATGGGTTAAACTAATATGTGAGAGTTAGCCAATAAGGGGCTGGAGATAATGGGCCAGACAGTATTTGAATGAATACAGTTTCTGTGTGGTTATTTTGGGGGGGTTAAGCTAGCAGGGCGGTGGGATTTGGTATCAATTTGGAAGGAGTAACATGGCCAGTACCATCTCTGTTACTTTATCATGGACAACAAGAAAAGGTCAATCATGGTTGATAGTGCCATTTTCTTATCTGCTTCAGTGACCAGAGCTAGAGTACCTTGGTTCCTGATCACATGGGCATGGGAATTGACTGGTACATACACTTAAAAAGTTATATAATTCAAGTTTTGATGCATCACACCATAAACCCATGGGGAACAAGGCTTCTTGAGACCTATTACTCATTTTGCCTCCATGATCTTCCCCAAGGCATGATATTCCAGCAATCTTGTGCCAGTGCTGTATTGGGCATTTTTCTTTCTGTGATAGTCATTGTGAACCACGTCTTATCCATGGGTTTAAAGAATAAATGCAGGTTAAATGTGAAAAAAAATCACAAAAACCCTATTAACATTTGGTGTCTCACAAAAGCAAGACTACAGTAAAGTTGCTCTTTACAAATATCTCAAAAGGATAAACAGAAGTGAAACTAAATAAGCAAACAGAAGAACCTCATATATCTTTTAGCTGTATAACTACTTTCAACTTGGAATCCTCCTCTCATTCCATGTGACTATAGGAAAATTTGCAATCACAGTGCTCCATCACTTTGGAATAGAGAAGGCTGGCATGGCTAACCACTGCACTCACTCCCCTGAGGGGGCTTTAGGTCAGGGTTGAACAGAGGCCTTACAGAGCTAGCTGGAGTCTTCGCTAACATTAGATTGCCTTCAGAGTTTGAGAAAGGTTTCATTATATTACTCCTTCTAGGCTAGAATTCTGAGCTCCAGAGTATAAGACAGCAAAGAATGTAGTAATTTAAGAAAAAGTCTAGAAACTCAGGCCAAGACTAAAGCCCTTCATGCACAGATCCAATGTGCTACGTGACCTGCTGTTTTGTGATTTAAAAAAAATCTTTTGTTCAAGTTAGCTTGTGTCAGGTTTCTTTCATTAATAATCAGAAAGCACAGTTGACATGCTTTCTGGGTATATTTGAAATAACTATATTGTAGTCATACAATGGTTTATTACATAAAAAAGTACAGCATACGCCCTTGGTGAGGGTCATTCTAATTGGTCTGGGTGTAGGATTTGTATCAGGACTTCATCTCTACACAAAAACAATGGATTCCCCAAGTGATAAAGATGTCCTGTTCATTCTTTTGTGTTTATGGAATATAGTGAGAAATCCGTCCAGGAGCATAGTGGGTAGTGATCAGTCAGCACAGTTAACAGCCCCATCTCTGCAGCTATTTGTCATTTCTTGGCTCTGGCTATCTTCAAAGTGCTTGCATTTAGTTCTTTACAAAATATGTAGTCAAGCCAGGCGTGATGGCACACAACTTCGGTCCCAGCCCTCGGGAGGCAGAGGCATGCAGATCTCTGAGTTTGATGCCAGCCTGATCTACAGAACTAGTCCAAGAACAGTTACAGGGCTACACAGAGAAACCCTGTCTCAAAAAACCAAACCAAACCAAACAAATCCCTCAAACCCAAAGTACATAGTCACTAGTTTCATAGGTGTGCTAAATAGTACACTAGCCCTTGTTTCTCTGACATGCATGTGTTTGGGTACTTGGTACTTGCTGCTTGATGTTCTCACATGTACTACTTAACTCTCCTTCCTAGAGTCTAGATAAGTATCACTCCACTCATTAGTGCTGTGTGATCATCTTTTGCTTCCTTGTGTGGGAAAGAGTTCATCATCTGTCTTTCTGCTTCTTGTTTATTTCATTTAACACAGTGGAGGATTGATTTTCCTTTTCCTCATGCTTGGCCCACATGCACACCTGGTCCGGTGATTGACACATGTTTAATAAGTGCTTGCTGAATGGCTCAGCATCTGGCACTAGCTATTATATTTTGTTAGTTTTTTTATGGGACAGTCCTATGCATTCTGCCTTTTTTTTCATTTCCCTTCCCTAATGTACAATTCCACTGACCTTTGGGAAACTCATTATATTATTCACTAACACAGATTCTGCAGACTCAGAATTATTCATTGTACTAAAATACACCATAGTCTGCAAAATAGAAAAACTATTTCCTAAAAACGGTCTGAAATTTCCTAAGCTCATTAACAATCATAAAACATCGTAATGTTCAATTTGAACTGTCCCCACAGCTTTGTAAAATTCACCAAAATGTGGTAAAAGCATACAGAATATTGAAACAGAACAACATAGTTGGACTTTTATTCCCTGTCTCATCACTTTTCTTAGAAAGCAGCTTGGTTGGAAATGGTCAAATGTAAAATTATATCTTGACCCAATGAATGAGGACTGCAGGACAAGCAGGGAATAGGCAGCAATTGAACAGAGTAGTCAGGAAATTTTGACTAAGCTAATTCTGCTTCTAAATGGAAATTCTGGTTATGGGATCCATCACAGATATGATAACTTTCAATGTTTTGCTAAACAGAATTCCAGCTCCCATTCCTGTAGCAGCGGAAGATATTCATGAAGTACACAAAAGATTTTAGCTCACTCTGCTATCATCTGGTAACGTGTTGTTGATCTGAAGGCTTCAAGATTCATCTCCCCATCTCTAGCCCCACTCTTGCCTTCCCTGTTCTCAGATTCTTCCTTGGGTAATCTTTGGTCACCCACACGGGCCGTGAAGCCACAGTAACTGAGACTCCAGTTTGGTTTTGTGGGGAGAAAAGTTCATCCTGACGCTGAGAACAAATGCCAGTGGGCTCCGTGTCAGGAGGTGATTCCTGGCTGTCGAATTTTCTCCTGTTCCAGATAAAATCCAGGCAGCCAAATGAGGCTTAATAGACAAAAAACACTCTCTAAATGGTCATCTTGGAGGCTGATCATCAAGCTCTATGGCCAGAACTGCTGGGTGAACTGTTGGGTATGATCCAGGCAGGGAGAGGCTGACAACAGGGTCTGGACTACTCTAGGCAATGATTAGAAACAATTTACCTGGTTGTCTGAGCTGAAATGGCACATTTGGGCCATTCTCCACAGAAGCTGTCCTCCTCAGCAATCTGTCTTGTGGTCTGGCAGCTTCACTTGTACCTGATCTGCCCTATGAAAGTTCTGCCCATGCTTTGGCACCTCTGCAGAGAGGGAGAGTCCTACACTAGAAAAGGAAGAGCGTGGATCTTTCTTTGCTGGAATAAGTGCCATCGGTATCTCTTCAGAGACAAAATCACTGCCTCTTGCTATTAGAAGGCACATCAAACAAGAACCCAACACGTTTCCTTCTCATATTATTTAGTCGTGAACCTGAGGCACTTTCAAAGCTTCAGGAGTCTGCATAATTGAGTCACATCATCATGGTCATGCTTCCTAAGCCTGTGATGCAATGTGTCCCAAGAGGGATCAAGAGACACAGGAAACTGCTCTTTCTCTTGGTCTAATTTTATTAGAATGACTCTCTAATGTCAAATAAAAAGTATTAATTATGACCTTTATTGACATAAGTGAATGACTTTTACAAAAGTGTTTTATAAAATAAATCAAATCTAAGCTTGGAGTTTCTTATCTTCCTCTTTTGTTTCACTCCCAGTAGTATCACGTCACATGTTGTATTTTTTGCTTATTTATTTTATTTCCAGTCTCTCTCCTAACTGTTAAAACATAAGCTCCCTAAGGGCAGGAGATTACTAACCCCAAACAGGAAGCGGCATGAATAGCAAACAAAGCAACAAAGAAGTCACAGTTACTCCTTGCTTTCTCCAGCTGTGATTTGTTCTAAAAGTTCACCATGGCTACAATCTAAATGTTTGAACAAGTCGTTCAAGTTATTACCATGTGTCTCTAGACAAGGAGTGGTGCTGAAGAGGACTTGATTCTAGAGATTTGCTTGCCTGGCTTTTTTTGTTTTTCAAATAGAATACATACATGAGCAACATTCAGGTTTAGAATAAAGCAGATATTACAGTGACTGAATTTAGGGCTTCCAAGATCTTAGCTAGCTGGTTTTTCTTTTTTTAAAAAAACAGTACAAATAAGGAATAAAAATAAAACAAAACCACAACTCACAGTGGAAGTCCTGAGAATGAAGGGACAAATTTCCAGTGTGGGACCTTATTACTGCTGCTTTGTAGGAATCTGGTATCGGAATTCCCCATGGTCAGTCAGCACATACCCACACAATGAAGTAAGAATCAGCTGCAAAAGCCACACTCCATGTCAGCGGAAGTGTCATCTGTGCCCCAAATCTAACCAAGCTTATGCCTGAATATAAAATGCCAGTATTTGGGAAGTAGAGGCAGGCGGATCGCTTGAGTTGGATTCAGGTCAACCGGGCCTATGCAAAGTGAGTAGCAGGACATCCAGAGTTACATAAAGAGGCCCTGTCTTGTCTTAACAAACATAACAAAGCAAATCTTTTGAAATGTGAATAATCTGTAGTGTATACTAGCAAAGTGGGAGGTATGGGGGTTTGTGGGGAGGTTATCAGCTTTAAAGGGGAACAAAGGAATGTGATGTTGCAGTGGCTACGCTCTGTGTGTCTGTGTGTGTTTAGGGATGACTACAGTCACATAGCTATCTTTGCCTCTGAGGACAGTCAAAATCACATCAGTGCTCCTTCCCCATCTCTATAGCTTTAGAACCCCTCAGGGTGCATTGAAGAAGGCAAGCTAATTAGACAAACCTGGCTTCTGAGATGAGGCAGTGGTGAGAGAATACATTGTCTGCTCTGACCTTGCCCTCACTTGCATTTTTGGGATATCTGTAATTCTGAATGCTGTCTCTACGACTGTGGGCAGATCATAGAGGCTGAGTATATGAACTGTTCAGTTCTGTAATGTTATCAACCACAAATGTAATTGCTACAGATAAAACAGTACCAAAAAACCCCCAATAAACAAAAAGAGAGATTGGAGAAAAGATTATGCATCTGAAAAGAACCTTGAGAGATGACATCCACTGATAGTACATTGCCTGAAATCATTCTCTCCTCTTCTCAGTGTTATCTATCATAGGCTGATATGGATTTTGCAGTGGTGCACTGTACTGCTCCGTGGAAGAAATGAGTAAGAAGTCAACATTACTCTCTCTTTTGTTTAACTGTAGGTAAGCATTGTCTTGCTGCCCTAGAACAGTGAGAGTGTCCTGGAGAAGATGTATATCAGGCAAGGAACAAAGCCCTGCTCACCCTGTCAACTGGGGTGAAAGAAGAGGACTTTCCCACCCAAAGGCATTATGCTCGCGTTCCATGTACTTACATCCTGGTTGGACATTTCCCAATATGGTCTCTCTCCATAGGACATCACCTCCCACATGACAATGCCATAGCTCCATGCATCACTTGCTGAAGAGAATTTTCTGTAGGCAATAGCTTCTGGAGCCGTCCATCGTATAGGGATTTTCCCACCCTGAAAAGAACAGGATATTTCTCAGTTGGTTCACAAGTATATTAAGACACAGGCATCCCTTTTAAATATCTCGTGTTTGCAATCCCTAAGCACTTGATAATAATGTTGGCACTTTAAATTAAAATAGAGAACTGGAGTAATGCTAAAACATTAGAATACCCCCCCTTAATTGTTATTCAGGAAAAATAGCTTTAATGGGGGGAAAAGTCTTACTTTGGAAAGATTTTATTTTATTCATTAGTGAAATTTATTTTTACTTTAGATTCACACAATTAAACACACTATTATGCCATTTGGAGAAAGTTCCAAATTATAGGACATTAAAAACTAAATATTATTCAACACTCATTAAGCAGTGCACTACATTTATAAGTAATAATGAGCCTAAAGCTCAAATCTAATTGAAGACAAATGGTTAAACACGCTGAGCAGCCTTCCCAACTCCGCATTTAGGAGAACATTATTTTGCTGCTTTGCCTCAGCTTTGATAACATTATTTCATAAATAGTCTTTACCACGATACAAGAGCAGAGGATGTAGGAAAACCTTTATTTTTTCACACGTGAGAGTACATTGCATTTTTTCCTTCATTGCTCAAGTTTACATCTGAACATCATAAAGGGATTAAATTGAACACATTTTTACCGTTTAAATGCTAACGTCTGTCATTGTGTCATATTTAACTTTTATTAGCATTTACCACATATTATCTGTTGAAACACTCTATAAATCCCCCTTTACTGTGGTGACAAGAATAAAACAATTCATCCATTTGATTTATAGCAATATTTTAAAATTTCAGCTCAGAACTACCACGTTGTGGCAGCTGTGTGTGACCATGTCGCCACTAGATGGCGGTAAAGAACCAGAAGCTGTCTGGCTCAAATGGCTTCAAAATTATTTCTATCAGTCAGAATCCGGCACGATGGGATTGTTTCAACATCCTCAGCACTTTCAGGCGCACAGCATCTGAGCTCGGGATCTGCAGGAAATCTGTGTTAAGGGGACTGTGGGGGAGGAGCAGAAGAAAAAACAATCTGTGTACTTTCACCCTTGATGAATTTAGGGTTGGCAAACTTATCTTTTAGAGGTGAAATTTCTGAGTACTATAATCTTTAATTATTTAACAATGGAAGCACTATAAACTTCAAGAGAAAAAGGATTAATGTGAAATAGAAACAATTTAGACTTCATAAGGTAAATGGGAGAATTAGTGAAACCCTCATTTCAGAGAAGCCTGGAGAAGAATTGTTAGGACCCTTGGGAAAAACACTTTGAATCCAGTCCTCTGGTTTTACAAGTGTTCAGAGAGGAACAACTTATACTGATACCCGTAGTATCTCAAGTCTACTAGTGCAATCGTACAGACAGTATGGTGGAATGTTGCCAGAGAGGCATAAATACTTCAGCTGGAGTGTTGGGTACATAACAAATTTTAATATTTAATGTGATATATTGTAGTAGCTTAGACAGGAGCCCAAAGTCTGGGATTCTGGGCTTTAGGGCAGAGATCTCTTAAAAGTCATCGAATAAAGACCAGGAAATCACATTTATGAAGTTAGTGAAAGTAATCTAACTGGGTGTGGATGTGGGGACAGGAGAGGGAGTCATTCTTATTTTTTTCTTTTTTTGTGTGTGTTTTCTGTGTGTGCCATGTGTGTGAGGGTGACTGTTGAGGCCAGCTGAGGCTTTCCGGTGTCTCGTTGCTGGAGTTACAGATGGTTGTGAGTGGCCAGAAATGGATGCTATGAATTGAACTTTGGTCCTCTGGCAGAACAGCAAACATTCTTAACTGATGAACCCCTACACACACACACACACACACACACACACACGCACACACTTCATACCCCTAAAAGATTCAATATTTAATGTAAGTTTGCCAGAAAAACAACCAACCATACAATAAACCCCACAGAACTCACAGTTAAATTGGAATTCTAGGTAAATAGCAAATAATTTTTACAGTATATATACTCCATGAAGTATATATACTCATATTTTTGAAATGTCCCAACTATCAAGACTGACATTTATCATATATGAATAAATCAATTACCCTTCTTCAACTATAATTGAAATGCAGATTACATATTTTGATTTGCTAAATGAGGCAAACCGTAGTTAAATGTACTAAAAATAAGATGTTGTAGATGCTGTCATTGAACATTAAGTGATGCCCCAAGAAAGCCTGTGCCACTTACGTGTCTCTGCCTTTGATGAGTCCAAATGTGTTCTATGTGGTAGTGCAAAGCAGCAGCTAATAGTGGCCACTTTATTAATCTATTAGATAGCCTTATCCAAAGGATTCACAGAAGCTATACATTTATATTTCAAACAACTTTCATGTGTAAATATGGCTTCGATCATACTCTTTCTTGAGATTTTCTTCTCTTCCCAAAGGGAAGATATTAAAAAAAGTTTGACAAGCTGCGTTGCTACCTGTTGTGAAGTGCATTTACTCCAAATTCGCGAGCTGAAGCCCCAACTCACAGAGTAACTGTCTTAAATGAGTTTTAAAGTAAAGGTAATTCAGGTTAAATCAAATCATAAGGGTGTAACCCAGGATGACTGGTGTCCCCACAGGAGGATGAAGAGATAGCAAAGAATCTGCAGGCACAGGGGGAAGGCCATATGAGGACACCCTCTGGAAGCAGCCAGCTGTCTGTGAGCCAGAGAAGCTTCCAGAGAATTGCTGACACCTTGTTATTGGACTCAAGAATTACAAAGGAAAAATTTGTGGTATTTAGGACACCCATTTGGTAGTGTTTTCTCATGGCAACTCCAGCAGAGTAACTATTACACTACCCCAATTAAAAAAAATGAACCTCATTCAGTACTTGTTCAAATGAATACCATCACAAAACGAACAGCATGTCTTTATTTGAAATTCTTTGCCCAGTGTTGTCTGGAAATGGAAAGTGTAAGCCTGAAAAATCCTAAAATAAAACGTGAAAAAAAATGGGACAGACGTTTAATGTAGAAAATATAATTTTAAGAAAGAAAATCCATGAATCTAATAGTGGGTGGAAACTGGGATGCTTCTGAGCTCACATGTGCTAGAGATAAGGAAACAGTAAAAGCATATTTCTTTTTCCTGATGAGGAATGCTAAATATACATTATTTCTAGTTGTAAAATTAGGCAAAAAGGAAAAGACACTTAAACCTAGGGCATGGTTTCTATTTCCTGCATAAAAGAAAGTAGAATTCATAGAAGAAATACAATTCATGTGTATTGCATATGCGTGTGCATGCTTGTGTGTGTGTGCGTCAGGGTGCACATGTGCCATAGCACATGTATGGAGCACCCATGCGGAGGTCAGAGAACAGCCTCAGGTCCGAACCAGCTCTTGCCTTCTAAGGTGTTAAAGGCAGGTTCTCTTTATTGTTGGTGATGTGCAGTCAGTTTACTGGCCCCAAGCTTCCGGGGTTGCTCCTCTCTCCATCTCCCATCTCATTGTAGGTGTGCTTGGCTCACAGATCCCTGCTGCCTTACTCAGCTTTATGTGCATCCTGGGAGTTGGAACTCAGGTCCTCTGAGTTCCACGGAGCTACCTCCCTGGCTCCCCTCCCTTTAATAGAAAGGACTAACTTAAGCTGTGGCTTAATCTCATCTAGATGCTTTCACCCTTCAGCGCTTAGGTGCTTTTTGTCTTCTTCATTTCTTTCTGTTATTTCTGGAAGCTCTAACCACCAGATGCTTGCTTCAGGTTCCAGGAATGAAGAAATAGTATAATTCTTTAGAATTGAAACCACAATCATTGCTTGTTGTTTCACCATATGTTAGAAGAAAAGATGCTAATCAAAGGGACTAACTGGGATTCTGAAGCGCTTTCATTAGTAATTCCTCCCTTACATAGCAGCAAGCTTAATCGCTAGGGAACAAAGGAAGAACAGGAAGTCAGAGACGTATATGCTACTGAAACTCTGGCTTAGCAAAGCTTTTACTCTGTTTTCCAAATTATATTCAAATCTTGTTACCTATCAAGTAGGTAGTGGGTTGCAGATATAAAAGTACTGAAAACAGAATGAGGAACTCTGCATACTTGTATATCCCTACATACTTGCATATCCCTGCATACTTGTATATCCCTGCATACCCAGCACCCCACAGTGCAGCTGTATTGCAGATCTATTTCACATGTAACTTTTAGAATGTAACTCTATTGTCTCTAATGAACAGGCCCGTCAATAGATAGGTAGTAAAATTAAGAAGATTTTACTTTAATTAATACTGAAATCTAACAAAAGAAATAATCCAGAGAAAGCAAAGACATTTGAAAATTCTCTATTTCTCATTCTCTGGATTTGATGTTTAGCCCAAAGAAAAAGGTTTTGAATGGACAATAAGCTCTTTGGAGGTTTTTCTTTTATAGAGCCTATTTATGAAGCCCCAAAACTTTCAGAGATAAGAGTTATGGAATAAACAAACACCCAGTAAATATATAGAAATATTTTTAGCATTCTTAGCTATGAGGAAAAAGCTAATCAAAATTATAAGGAGGTTCTATCTCATCACAGTCAGAAAGGCTATTATCAAGAAACCAAGCAACAAATGCTAGGCAAGATGAGAAAGACAGGAAAAGGGACCTTTATTCAGTTCTGGTGGGAAAGAAATTCAGTCCCTATGGAAATCAGTACAAACAAACAAATTAGCAAATGAACTAAAATAAGCGACCATGTAATCTAGCTATAGTACTTGTACTTATATATCTGGCATAATCTAAGTTATTGTACCACAGAGATTCTTTTATATCCGTGCTTATTGGAGCACTATTCATAATAGCCCAGTCGTAGAATCTGCCTAGGTTCCATCAGCAGACAAGTGAAATATGGCACTAGTACAACATGGGACTTGATTCAATAATGAAAATTGTGTTATTTGCAAGAAAACGGATAGAATTGGAGATCATCATGTTAAGCAAACTAAAATAGATTCAGAAAGCATAATATCACATTTTTGGTATGGAAGGTCCTTCTGTCTATGTGTTGCTTTTATTGGTTAATGAATAAAGATTTGGCTTGGACTATAGCATGGGAGGAGGAAGGCAGGGTCAGAGAGATGCCATGGAGCCATTGCTGGAGATAGACGTGCTGAAACTTTGCTGGTAGTCCACGACCTTGTGGTGATATACAGGTTAATAGAAATGGGTTAAATTGATGTGTAAGAGTTAGCCTAGAGCTAATGGGCCAAGCAATGATTTAATTAATACAGTTTCTGTGTGATTATTTTGTGTGTAAGCTAGCCGGGTGGCCAGAAAAAACAAGCGGCTACTGCTACACATTTTCTCCCATCTATGGTATCTATCTATCTATCTATCTATCTATCTATCTATCTATCTATCTATCTATCTATCTA
>LOEQ01000050.1:605686-618987 GCA_001685075.1 Bramus lutescens | reverse complement strand
ATCTTACACCTGTCAGAATGGCTAAAATCAAAAACACCAATGATAACCTATGCTAGAGAGAATGTGGAGTAAGGGGAACACTCATCCATTGCTGGTAGGAATGCAAACTTGTGCAACTACTTTGGAAATCAGTGTGGCGGTTCTCAGGAAATTCGGGATCAACCTTTTTTTTTTTAAACCTTATCTTTTAAAGTATAAGATTATAATTAGAGGTATAGCTTTTTGTTTTTTTTGAGACAGGGTCTCACTATATAGCTCTGACTGTCCTGGAACTCACTATGTAGATCAGGCTGGCCTAACCATGAACTCACAGAGATTGGCTGTTTTTGCCTCCCAAGTGCTAGGATTAAAGACTTGCCCTTTAATCTAGGATTAAAGTGCCTGCCAAAGAGGCATAACTTTTTAGTAGAGCAGACTAATTTTTTTTTTCTGGTCATGAATGATTGTGAGCTATCATGTGGATGATGAGACCCAAACCTGAGGCCTCTGCAAGAACAACAAGTGTTCTTTCTTAACCAGTGAGCCAAGCCAATAGCCCTATGTTTTGTTTTCTGAGACAGGATTTCTTGTAGCTTAGGCTCTATGTAGTCAAGGATAACTTTGACCTTCTGAGCCTCTCGCCTTTACCTCTTTGAGTGCTGGATGTATAGTTTTATACCACCATGCTCAATTTTATGCTATGCTGGGGGACAAACTTAGGCCCTTGTGAATGATAGCAAATCGTTTACCAGTTGAACTACAGCCCGATCCTAGGTTTAGATATTATCAGTGTCTTATTGCCTATGGAGTCGTTTTCAGCTGATTTTGTTAGGAAGGTTTTACTTGAGTATGGATGTTATTAGAGGTTTTCTGAGGGATTTAATGCTCCCCTCCAGTTTCTGAAAAAAAAAATGAAGATAGAACTACCATAGACCCAGGTATCATACTCCTGCAGCACCCAAAAGAGTCTTGTGTCTGACAGATACCTGTGCATTTGTCTATTGTGGCACCATGTACAATAACCAAGGTGTGTTGAATCAGCCCTGAGAGTCCATCAACAGTTGGACCAATAAGAAGGCGGTATATGTGCACAATAGAGTTTTATTCAGTCATGAAGAAGGAAATTATATAGAGAAACACTTTCTTGAAAGATCAGGAGGAGGAGGAGTTGTATAAATTGCATGGCAGATGGATGGAATCAGAGAGCATCATGGTAAGGGAAATGAACTGAATTCAGAAAGACAAATACTGTGTGCTTCTTCATAGCAGAGTCTTGTGTTTATTTTATTTTTTAATTAATTTTATTTTTTGCTTTTTGTTTTTTGCTTTTCAAGACAAGGTTTATTTGCATAGCACTGGCTGTCTTGGGACTATCTCTATAGATCAGGCTGGCTTCAAATTCAGAGATCTGCCTGCCTCTGCCCACCTGCCACCACTACCTGGGCAGAATTTTTATTTTTAACAGGTATTTAAATTAAAACATGAAAATAGTAGGTAGATTATTTAGACACAGGAAAGGAATAATTGGAATGGGTAAAGGCACAAGAGAGGCTAATTCAGGTCGAATATGAACAGAGCTAATGATTTGCATATATGAAAATATAATGAAACCCATCATTTTGTGTAATGAGTATATACTAAAAAAAGTCCTAGAAGATTATATTACCATCCTTGCCAAACACAAGCCATAATGTGAGGGTTTCTGGGGTGGTACCGTTCTTTCTTTAGATGAAATAGTGAATTGTAGACATTTTTTAGATGAAGAATTTGTAATTGTTGCCCTTAGTTCCTATTTTTACTATTTTTGTTGTTATTTAAAGATAAGGTCTCAACATGCTCAGGTTGTCCTTGAACTCACTGGGGAGCTGAGGGGCATTTTGAACTTTTGATCTTTGGTCTCTACTTGGTAGTGCTGAAATCATGTGCATGTGCCACTACCTGACTTGCCTTCAGTGTTTAGATGACGGCTGCACCTGCACAGAGAGAGTGACTTTAAGACACGCTGGGTTAAATGCAGCACACTCCTTCCCTCACTCCTGTGGCCTGGTTCCCCTGTAGTGTGAAAAAGCCCAGAAAGATGTGTTGTCTCCAGTTTTGGGGTTCCTACATCGTTTTGCAGGAGTAGTAAACCGAGCAAGTGACCTGTAATGTGTGCTGCCTGTAAATGACCCCACTTCTCCACACTAGAATCTTTCTTATTTCTTTCTAAATATTTTTTAAATAGTTTTTTATTATGTATACAATATTCTGTCTGTGTGTATGTGTGCAGGCCAGAAGAGGGCACCAGACCTCACCACAGATGGTTGTGAGCCACCATGTAGTTGCTGGGAATTGAACTCAGGCTCCCAACCACTGAGCCATCTCTCCAGCCCTAAATATTTTATTTTTATGTGCTTTGGTGTTTTGCCTACATGTATGTCTGTGTGAGGGTGTCAAATCCCCTGGAACTGGAGTTAGAGGCAGTTGTGAGTTGCTATTGTGGGTGCTGGGAATTGAGCCCAGGTCCTCTAAGAGCAGCCAGTGTTCTTAACATCTGTAACATCTCTCCAGCCCCTCCCCCCTTTTTTGTTGTTTTTGTTTGTTTTTCTTGAGACAGAGTCTTTGTTTTGGTAACCCTGGTTGCTTACTGTGTTGATCAGGCTAGCCTTGAACTCAGAGATCTGCCTGCCTCTGCCTCTGAGTGCTGGGATTAAAGGTGTGTGCCACCACTGCCTGGCTAGACCCTGTTTCTTAACACTTTTTTTTTTCCAGCAACCAGACAAGGAAAATAATATTTTAAGTATTTCTTAGCTGTGGACCCTTGCTTGGCAAGTCATTTCCCTCTGGTACCTGTTGGAGATGCCTGCTTTCCCTACCTCATAGAGCTTGTCTGGTAAAAGACAGGGTCAAGTTATCACTTCCTTTCAGTATGCTCTGTAGGCATTATACACTGAGCTGTAGCTCCAGTTCTGACAGGGTCTCACTAGCTGTCCAGGTTGTGTAGCCTGGTAGGTCTTGAATTTGTGGTTTTCCTGACTCAGCCAGGATTATAAGCCTACTCTTCTATGCTAGGTTTTGATGATTTTTGGTATTTGAAATACCAAAAGTGCAGGTAAAGTTAAAAGGAGCTTATTTTCATTAGCACAGAAAATAGACATGAATACCAGGAAGTTTCTAATCTATCTGGAAATAAGATATATGATTGTATTAGATATTTCATGAGTGTCTCCCAAGAAAATCCTGACCTTGGTGAGCAAATATTAAAATGAAAAGTTTTTTCCTTTTTTTTTTTAAGACAGGGTCTTTGTTTTGTTTTGGTAACCCTACCTGTCCTGGAATTCTCTACATAGATCCGACTGGCCTTGAACTCAGAGATCCACCTGCCTCTGCCTCCTGAGTGCTGGGATTAAAGGCATCTGTCACTGTACTTGGCTAATTTTAGATTTTTATTTGTGTTAATTTCTTTTTTATTTTGGTGTGGAAATTGACCTCAGTTCAAGGTCTTGCCCCTGCTAGGCCAGTGTTCTATTGCTGAGCTAAATCCAGCCAACTGTGAATATATATAAATAAATAAATATAAGAAATTGGAGTAATGAGGGACTTGGCTAGTAAGCAGTAGAGAGAACTCAAGAAAAGAATTGAGAAACTACATTTTGGAATGGGTAGGTGGCTGTGGTTCATAGGGCTCATAAATAAATATGCATATGGAAGACCCCGTTTCTAGGCTGAAGTTTTGTTAGATGGGACACAGCTTTGCCCAACTAGATGGCAGAGAAAATCATTGTGGGGTTGTGTTGGCAGAACATGTTCGAAATCGACATCCTAGAACTTAGTGGGTAGATTCCATTTACAAGGAAATGTATCACCAAAAGCACTATACTGTGACGTTCTTGGGTGAGGTGTTAGAGGAAGCTGCTGGCCTCTGTGATGCATCATGGGATTCGGAACAGCTGTGGTTGGGCTCTAGGAAAGCTGGCTAAGTTGTGGGGCCTGGTGAGAGTTGCATAATGGAGCTGGGATAAAGAGATTTTTCCTTTTGCATTAGTATTTTTTAATGTCTGCTGACAAAGCTTAATAAAAGCTAGCAAGGGAAAATAAAGATTTCATCTCTATTTTTGTCAAGTAGGCAGTGGGGAGTGGGTTTGGAGCTAAATTTATTGGAAATTGGTAAACTGCTAGTTGTTACATCAACAAGCATTTTTCTGAATAGAAGTGATGATTACTACCAGATCCCCAGCCCCCTTATTTTTGAGGATATGGTTTCACTATTTAACACACCCTGTCCTTGAACTCAATCTTCCTGATTTAGCCTTCTGAGGGCTGGGATTACAAGTGTGTGTAACTGTGCTCAACTCTAGTTTTTTTCATTAACACTGTTGATTTAAGCCGCTATATTATTCTAGCCTAGGTTAACCTGTGCTTTGATTTTTCTCATCATAGGTATGTTTGAGTTATTTTAAAACTTCATTTAAGGCCTGGCAGTGGTTGCACATATTTAATCTTGTCCCTCAGGAGGCAAAAGGAGGCAGTTCTCTGAGTTCAAGGCCAGCCTGGTCTATAGAGTGAGTTCCAGGACAGCCAGGGTTACACTGAGAAACCCTGTCTCATTAAAAGCAAAACAAAAACCCAAAAAACTAAAACCCTTCATTTACTCTATATGTATTTTGTGTGTGCGTTCTCATGCATAGATACTTCTGTGCCTATTTGGATGAAGGCCAGAGGACAGCTTTAGGTTCATCTCTTCAGATGATGTTCACATTCCTTAGAGATAGGGTTCTTAACTGTCCTGGAACTCACCAAGTAGGTGAGGCTGGATGACCAGCAAGCCTCAAGGATCTACTTGTTTCTACCTTCCCAGTGCTAGGAACATATATCACTATGCCCATTTATTATTCTTTAAATTGTTGTTGTTTTGAGACGTGGCCTTAACCTTGTGTCTTTGACTTGCTTCAGACTCAACAGAGATCTGCCTTGTAGGAGTGTAATTAAAGACCTGTACCACCACACCTAGAGCCAATTTACTTATTTATTTGAGAAATGATCTCACTATATAGGCCTTGGCTGTCCTAAAGCTCACAGAGATCTTCCTGCCTTTTTCTGTCAGGGCTGGGAATAAAAATGTGGGCCACCATGCTAGGTCATTTATTTATTTTTTAAATGTAGGTTTCGGGGCTGGAGAGATGGCTTAGTGGCCAAGAGCACCTAGTGCTCTTGCAAAGGTCCTGGGTTCACTTTTTACCTACTTAGAGCCATGTGTAATTCAGTTGAAAGGGATCTGATGCCCTCTGTAGGCATGTATTTATATACATACAGGCAAAACACCATACACATAAAGAGTAAGATTTTAAGTGTGGGTTCAAGAGACTACAGAAGTGACTCTGTGAGTTCAAGACCAGCCTGATCTACAGAGCAAGTTCCAGGACAACCAAGGCTACACTGAGAAACCCTGGCTCCAAAAACCAAACAAAAGAGCATATACTACTTTTTCTGATTACTTGAACTTGAGTCCTAGCACCCGTATCAGGTGACTTACAGCCACCTGTAGCCCCAGCTCTAGGGAAGTCTGGTGCCTCT
Source organism: Bramus lutescens (assembly GCA_001685075.1). NCBI lineage: Eukaryota > Metazoa > Chordata > Mammalia > Rodentia > Cricetidae > Bramus > Bramus lutescens. Next base: position 613,455 of record LOEQ01000050.1, on the reverse strand, counting down.
GGCCTCTGTAGGCACCTGCACTCATTTGTGCATACTCACACATGGACACACACACATGGACATAATTAACAGTAAAACTGAATTTTTTATTAAAATTTTAGACTTTGTGTATATGGGTGTTTTGCTGTTGTTAAGTGTGTGCACTGTGTGTGTATGCAGAGGTCAGAAGGTGTTGGAGCCTCTGAAACTGGAGTTACAGATGGGACTCAAACCTGGGTTCTCTGGAAGAGCAGCCAGTCCTAACAGTTGAACCATCTCTCCAGTCCCGAAAGTTGATGTTTTGTTTATTTAGCTATATTTATTATGTAACTATCCTATGCCAGGAATTTCTTTGCATACTTAGAAAAGTATGTAATGAAAAAAATAAACTTGCCTTCATGGAGCTAGTCCTATAATAACAAGTAATAGACAATAGATGTCTTCCGTGTGTAATATGTAGAGTAGGAGATAAAAAGCCATGAGAAAGCAGTTGGGGTGCAGATCAGTGGCTAGAGTGCTTGCCTAGCATATGTAGCCCTGACTTTAGTGTCTGGTATCCCCAGTTCCCCTTTCCCCACCCAACCCAGAGCAAACAAAATCACACTTAAATGGAAAGCAGAATGCAGGTAGGTTACAGTTAAGTTGGCCAGGTAAGGGTAGATCTTACTATGACAGAGTAGTCAACGACTTCCTTTTCTTTTTCTTTTGGTTTTTCAAGACAGGGTTTCTCAGTAGCTATGGAGCCTATCCTAGAACTCACTCTGTAGACCAGACTGGCCTGGAACTCACAGAGATCCACCTGCCTCTACCACCGCCAAGCAACTTTCTTTAGTAATAAGGATTGAGCCTAAGGTCTTTTGTATGCTAGACAAGTTCTCTATCACTGAGGTATATCCCCAGCTCTCTACCCCTAATTTAAGATGGGGTTCTTGTATTTCTCTGGTTAACTTTTAATTTATGGTACAAATAAAGATGATTTCTGACCCTGCTGCCTCAACCTCCTGTGTGCTGGAATTACAAGCATGAGCCACCATGCCTGGATTATATAAATAAGGCTCCTTAAATTCTAGGCAGGCACTCTGAATGAACTGCAACCCAGCCCCCTCCAGTCCTTTAAAAAAATTATGTGCATGTCATATATGTGTGTATGTGTTGAGTATGGGCACATGTGTTCATATTATGGTGCTTGTGTAGAGGTTAGAGAAATTAGATTACAATGTCTTGTGTTGGTCCTACCATCTACCTTGTTTTTTGTTGGTTTTTTTCCCCTGAGACAGGGTTGCTCTGTGTAAGAGTCCTAGTTGTCCTGGAACTTGCTTTGTATACCAGACTGGCCTTGAACTCACTGAGATCTGCCTGCCTCTTCCTCCTGAGTGCTGGGATTAAAATTGTATGCTACCACTGCCCAGCCCCATCTATCTTGCTTGAGATAGATTCTCTTTTCTTGTTTGCTGTTGTGAACACCCAGCTAGTTGGCCCACCCTGGCCTGGGAGCTCCCAGAGGTTCTCCTGCCTGCCATCTTTCTTGCTGTGCCCTATTAGGAGCACTGGGGTCCCAGGCACATGTCACTTTACCCTCTGAACCATCTCCCCAGCATACCTCTAGCTTCTTTTGAAGTTTTTGTTTAAAAAAAAAAAAGGTTGGNGTGGGGGGGGGGCTTGGAGAGTTGGTTCAGCAGTTAAGAGCACTGGTGAGTCCTCCAGAAATCCTGAGTTCAGTTCCCAGCAACCACACGGTAGCTTACAACCATCTGTAATGGGATCTGATGCTCTCTTCAGAGAGAAAAAAGGTCTTGGTAGCTAGGTGGTGGTGATACATGCCTTTAAACACAGTGCTTGGGAGGCAGAAGCAGGAAGATCTCTGTGAGTTTGAGGCCAGCCTGATCTACAAAGCCAGGACTGTTTTGAGAAACCATCTTGAAAAAAAAAAGAGAGAGAAAGGGGAAAAAAGGCCTTGGTAAACTGCCCAGTGATCTCAAATTTGATATCCTTCTGCCTCAGCCTCCCCAGTGTTGGCATTAAAGGCCCTAACACTGCATGTGCCACCATGCCAAACAGTTTAAAGACTCTAAATTAAAAAAAAATTTATTGTGTCAGTGTATGATGGGGTGGGGACATGCCACAGAGGAGAGAGAGAGAGAGAGAGAGAGAGAGAGAGCGAGCGCGTGCGCGCGCGCGCGCGTGTGTGTGTGTGTGTGTGTGAAGAGGTCAGCTTTGGTGTGGGTTCCCTTCTTCAACCTTTAAGTGGTTTCTGGTATTAAACACAGGTTGTCAATCTTGTGCAACAAACACTTTACTCACTGAGCTATCTTGCCCAGTTCAAAGATTTAAAAAATGATTTCTTTATGTATATATATGTGTGTGGGTATGTGCACATGAATGCAGGTTGCAGTGTAGATCAGAAGCATCAGATCCTCCTGGAGCTGGACTTAAAGGCAGTTGTGAGCCACATGACCTGAATGCTGGGATTCTCCAGTTCTTCGCAAGAACAGTATACATGCTTAACTGCCGAGTCATATTAATTCCCCAGTTCAAAAACTTGAAGACAGTCGGGGAGTTAAACTTGGAGAATGTTTTGGGTAAAGGGAGTGGCTAGTGCTAATAAGTCTTAGGTGTTTGAGGAACAGCCTGGAGACCATGGCTAGAATGGGATAATAAGCAAATACAAGAGGGGTAGAATGTAAAGTATGAACATGGGGGAAGAGAATGATTGTCTCATGGCTCTGGTTAGGTATAGTAAATTGTGCTTTTATTCTGTGTGAGGTAGAAGCCATTGTACCATTTTATTTATTTATTTATTTTAGTTTTTTGTTTTGTTTTGAGATGGGTTTTTTGTTTTTGTTTTTGTTTTTTTGAGACAGGGTTTCTCTGTGTCACAGCCCTCTTGTAGACCAGGCTGGCCTCAAACTCACAGAGAGATCTGCCTGCCTCTGCCTCCCAAGTGCTGGGATTAAAGATGTTTGTTTCCATCGCCCAGCTGAACTCATGTGTTCTTAGTCCTATTCTACTATAGTAACTAGGATTGCTGTTTTGAGAATGAGCCATCTGGAAGGCCACAGTATGGTCCAAACCATTAAAAAGGAGGTAGTGACCATACCAGGAGTGTGGCACTGGAAGTTGGAAGCCATTGAGACCTGATGCTCTCTGAAGGGATCCAGGAGGAACGCCTCATGGAAGGCGAGTAAGAACCCCTGTAACAACTGAGTTGAGAAGGGGCAGGCTGCAGGTACAGAGGGTTTTAGGAGAGGGCAATGAGCTCTGTTTTGTTCCTGGTGAATAAGCTGGTGGGATGTGAGCCTGGTGTTGAGTGAAAAAGAACAGAGGCCTGAGTCTTGAGACTGCAAACCTGGGAGAGTAGGCAATGGACCGTCAGAGTAGACTGAAAAAGGAAGGTGAGGAGAGCGGTGTTTAGGGACAGATGAAGAAAAAAATACCAAGGAAGTTTAACAGTTCTTTTACACCTCCTGGAGCAGTGGTTCTCAAACTGTCGGTTGCAACCCATTTAAGGGGTTTAAAGACCCTTTCACAGGGATCACCTAAGACCACCTGCATATCAGATATTTATTTACATTACAATTCATAACAGTAGCAAATTACAGTTATGAAGTAGCCAGGAAAATAATTTTGTGGCTGGGGGTTATCAAGACTTGAGGAACTGTATTGAAGGGTCAAAGCTTTAGGAAGGTGAAAACCACTGTCCAAGAGGATTGTGATGTAATTATAGTCCTCTTGGGAACCAGTGCTTTTCTTAGAATATATACTGATACTCTTTGTTTATTTAAGAAAACCAACAGCAGGGCTGGAGAGATGGCTCATAGGTTAAAGACCTTGACTGCTCTTCCAGAGGTCCTGAGTTCAGTTCCCAGCAACCACATGGTGGCTCACAACCATCTGTAATGAGATATGATGCCATCTTCTGGCATGCATGGAAACATACAGCCAGAACACTGTATACATAATAAACCTTAAAAAATAAAAACAAAAACAGGTTTTATATAATACAGACTGGCCTCTCAAACCTAATGGAGGCTAGCCTCCTGACTTTTTTTTTAAGGCAGAATTTTACTCTGGCCAGGTTAACCTTTATCTCCAGCTTCAGCTGCTGGAGTATGGAGATTGCGGGTGTAAGCTACCTAACACTATCTTAAAATGTCAAGTCAACTCAAAGTGTTTTAAAACAAACACAAGAAAGGTGGACTCTCTTATAGTTCAAGGTACATAATAAGCTCAGAGACAAAACAGTGGAACTCCATGACCACAATCCATTCATAAACACTGACAAGATTTTGGCTATTATAAATCCCAGGGATGGATATAATGATTGAAACAAGCGACATTGTTTCTTCTGTGTGGCAGATTATTAATCTCTAGGATATAAGGAGAGCTTGGACTATGATTTCCTAGGACTCCTCAAAGCCCTCTGAATGCTGCTCCTACCATGACTTCTTTATTACCCGTCAGCCTATCTTTCAGGTGTAGTCTTGCATGGGGCTTTTTTCCCTGCTGTTGGGTTGCCTCATCCAATATTGATATGAGGGCTTGTGCCCAGGCTTATTGTGTCTTGTTATACCCCTGGAAGACGGGCTTTTTTTTTTTCGAGACGGGGTTTCTCTGTGTAGCTTTGTAGCCTGTTCTGGAACTAGCTCTGTAGACCAAGCTGGTTTCGAACCTACAGAGATCACCTGCCTCTGCCTCCTGAGTGCTGGGATTAAAGGCATGCACCACCACTGCCCAGCTTCTTCTTCTTCTTCTTCTTCTTCTTTTTTTTTTTTGGTCAGTGGTGTCTGCTTTTTATTGATGTCACCCCACCACTACCTGGCCTCCTCCTCCTCCTCCTCCTCCTCTTCCTCCTCCTCTTCTTCTTTTGTCAGTGGTGTATAAGCAACTGGGCCAGGCTCACAGGACTGCTTCTAGCAACTACATGCTTTTATCTGTTCAAGGATTTTGCAGTCACCTGTGTCTGTAATGTCCTAGGATCTACAAATCCTCTGCCCAGAGCTGTACTCTGACTCTTCAAGTTGGCAGCATCTGCAGCATTCTCACGGATGTGACCACGGATAGCACTTTGTTGCCTGGCTTCCTCTTGAAGGAAAATGGAGGAGGAGTTGATATAAGGGAAGGGGAGGTGGGGGAGTGGAGGGGGGAGAACTTGAGTTGGAATGTATTGTATGAAAAGAACAAAAGCTTTAAAAAATGGATTTGGTATTAAGGGAGTGGCAAGAATTTTAACCTTTTTTTTAAATTTATTTTATTTTTATGTGCATTGTTGTTTTGCCTACTTGAATGACTGTGTGAGGGGGCTGGATCTCCTGGAACTGAAGTTATAAACAGTTGTGAGCTGCCATGTGGTTCCTGGGAATTGAACCTGGGTCCTCTGGAAGAGTAGGTAATGCTCTTAACCTCTGAGCCATCTCTTCAGATCCAGATTTTAACTTTCTTGAGGGAAAGAAAAGCCGACTTTGGAGGGAAGCTATATGACACAAAGACCTTCTCTCTGTTGTAAGGGAAGTGATGTGGTGCCAGATGTGGCCGTAAATCAACAGCCACAGATTTAAAATAGAAGGATCTGCAATCTGAATTCCTTTGGGGGAAAGCAAAAAATAAAGATTAAAAAAAATATTTTAAACAGGCAAGGTGGTGCATACCTTTAGTTCTAGCACTTGGGAGGTAGAAGCAGACAGATTTCTGGGTCCCAGGCTAGGATGGTACACAGAGCTAGTTCTAAGACAGTCAGGGCAACACAGAGAAACCCTGCCTGGAAAAAAACATACAAAAAATTCTTTTAAGTGATTTTGCAACCTGTCAGAGAATAGCTTTCTATGTCTGGCTCTTTGTACCTTTAACAGAGAAGTTTTGAAACTGACATGACCTGGTGTTTGAGGTAAAAACTCTTCTCTTGCTGGGTGGTGGTGGCGCACACCTTTAATCCCAGCACTCGGGAGGCAGAGGCAAGAGGATCTCTGTGAGTTCGAGGCTAGCCTTGTCTACAAGAGCTAGTTTCAGGACAGGCTCCAAAGCTACAGAGAAACCCTGTCTCAAAAACACCAAAAGAAAAAAAAAGATAAAAAGGATCAGAAAAAACAGTAACAGTATGTTCTGTTCAGGGTCTCATCCTGAGTCAAGAGAAAGACATGGGTTTTGTTTCCATTCTGTCCATTAAGTGCACAACTCAGTGACATTAAATGCAATCCCACTGCTGTGCAACCATGGTCATCATTGACCCACCTACAGAGCACAGACTTCCATCGCCCACACTGAATTCAGAGCCAGGTTTTTTTTTTTTGTGTGTGTGTGTGTGTGTGTGTGTGTTCTTTTTTTAGTTTTTTAGACCAGACTGGCATGGAACTCAGAGATCCACCTGCCTCTGCCTCCTGAGTGCCGGGATTAAAGGCGTGTGCCACCACCGCCCTGCTGATCCTTTTTAATCTTTGAAGGTTTGTTGTCATGTTGATGGTTGTGACATGGTCTGTCTCTGAAATCAAATTCTCAGAGTACTTGGAGTTGTAGGGGAGTTCCTGTACACAGGATAGTGGGTGGAGGAGACCAATGCTGCATCACTTAACAAAGTTCTCATCTGCCTGTTACCTTCCAGTAGTGTGCATGATGGGGGCACACAGCAGGAAACACTGACTTGCCAGATGTTTCGATTTCCTTTCTTGATTCCCTGTCTTCTTTTTTTCTAGGACAGAACAATAAGCTAAGCAGACTCTGACCATTGGTCTCCCATTAGCCAGAATCAACCTCGCCCTCATTTTGTGGTCCATGAGCTGCATCGTCTGCCATCACTGTGCAACTGGCCCCCAACGCAATGTGTGTTTGTCAAACCATGGAAGTGGGGCAGTATGGCAAGAACGCAAGTCGGGCTGGAGACCGAGGAGTTCTCCTGGAGCCCTTCATCCATCAGGTGGGCGGACACAGCAGCATGATGCGGTATGACGATCACACTGTGTGCAAACCTCTCATCTCCCGGGAACAGCGCTTCTACGAGTCTCTCCCTCCTGAAATGAAGGAATTTACCCCTGAATACAAAGGTCAGTCAGTGTTCTTTTTGAGAGACTAGCAACCTTTGACTGACAGGCTTTGGCTCAGTTGTCCTTGTTTTGTTTACCCTGTGATGTGGTTGTAGTTCTCTGTTATCTGAATTTTGTTAGGCAAAATTAGAAACTAAAATTATCAGGCTTTTAGATCATGAAAATTGAATTAATTGATAGTAAAGCTAAGAAAAATTCACAACAGGAAGACCTACTGATAGAGAAAAGCTTATTGTGAAGAAGTTTTGTCCTTGCCACACAGGGGAGAAAGGGACAGTTCTTTGGTCCTAAGGAGTATAGAGGCATACTTCGCAGACTTTAAAGTGATTGGACTGCTGACAAGGGCATGGTGTGGTGTTGTGTCTGTGTGTGCTGAAGAAATATGTTTATGGAGTATTCTGGAGCCCTGAAATTTTTAACATTTGAAGCTGTTTTAAGATAAGAGCTAATTGCCTTCCATGACCTATGTTTAGTATGAATAAAAAGGCTCTGGAAACTGGAAAAAAAAAAAGAAAGATAAGAGCTAATTTTATAGAACACAAGGAACCCCATGACTTGGAGTCAGGCCATTTTAACATCTCATCTTTGCACTCTGTATGTACATTAATTTACGATCTGGCCAGGTTTTTTTGAGGGGGGGCGGGGTGGTTTGGTTTTTTGAGACAGGGTTTCTCTGTAGCCTTTTGAAGCCTGTTCTGGAACTAGCTCTGTAGAACAGGCTGGCCTCAAACTCACAGAGATCCGCCTGCCTCTGCCTCC
>LOEQ01000050.1:571463-581608 GCA_001685075.1 Bramus lutescens | reverse complement strand
GCCCCGAGCACCCAGTCCACTCCAGGAGCTGAGTGCACAGTCCTCAGTGCTCAGCACTACGCCACCAGATGCACCCAGCCGCAAGGCCAGTGTCCACAAGCATGTGGTCTTCCTGGAGCCAGGCAAGAAAGGTCTCAATGGCCGTGTGCAGCTAGCAGCAGCTGAAGACTTCGATCTGTGCAATCCCATGGAGTTGCAACTTAAGACTGGCTTGGAGTCAGCCAGTTCCACAGGCTCAGACGGTCTCATGATGACCTAGACTGCCTGGGTATCCCCACACAGGACATAGACCTCTTGATGCTTGCCCTGTCTGCTGCTGCAGTCTAGAGAACCAACTTGCTGGGGGGATGTACTGTACCTGGTCCTTCAACTGCATGTGAGCCTTGACCTGGACCATAATCCTTCTACTCACTGGTAAAGGGGTTGAGGCTCCCCATCTTGCCTCCTGCTCTGCCTAGCTCAGGATAAGGCCTCGGACTACAAGAGCCTGCTTTCCCTAGGACCTCTTTGAGTAACCAAATGTCCCATGAAGATTAGGGACCAAGACTATCTGGTAAGAGCCCTTGCATTAAAACTCTGGGACCACTTCAAGAGTTAATGCAGATGTTAGGGTGTGGTACAGAAGTCAAACATACCACCTCCCCTTCTCTGCCAGGGAGCTCACCAAGGAGGGAGAGGGCGGCTCAGAAGATCCAGCTCCCACTCTTAGGAAGGAAGGAATAAATGAGCAGGGCCCTGTCTACAACTACCATCACCCAGCCCCCGGAAAGCTTACGACTCCTGTGGAGTCTGCTGGGCATGCGTGGCTCCTTCAGGACATTCCTGCAAGAGTAACCCTGCTGTCTTCAGCTAGAGGTGGAGCCAATCCCATGGGCTCCTAACCCAGCAGAAAAAGCCTGGCGACTATGACTGACCTGGGATTCATGTCCCTGGAGGGCACGAGGCCTCTTAAGACTGGCGCTCATCTCAGCCTAATGGATGAAGCAGTATCCTGAACTCATAGCCTCTACCATTCCTACGGGCGGGTAGGGAAGAGGGTTGGAGCCCCTCCCAGGATGAGCTGGTGGCTTTCTCTGTCCTAGATGCCTACTAAGGCATTTTGTAATAAAGGTGGTACATGGTCACTGCTGGGTCTTCCCAGATGGTAACTCTGTGTGCCCAGGTAGCCCTTCACCACCTATCCTTTGCCTCAGTGTCCCAAACTAGATTTTGAGGTTCATTTTGAGATAAGCGTATACAACGAGGCCCTGCCCCATCAGCCCCTCCTCAAAGAGCACATCCAGTTCCCATGGGGGTCAACAGTCCCCAACACTCACTCTGAGGCTGGACCATGCACCAGGAGGCGTACCAGGATGCCGGTCACTGCCACCAGGATAGGGTAGTGGTCCACACTCTCCAGGCCTACAGGGAGGGAAGGAAGATGGAGCATTCACGCAGCTCTGTGGCAGGAGCTTCAGGCAGGCTTTTCCCACTAGTCTTCCTACATAAAGGCAAGCTGAGGCCGGGGCTGCACAGCATGGCTGTCCTGGCACCAAATGCAGAATCTAGCACTGCTGCTCCTGGCATGGAAACTAAGGCCTTGGTGTGATGCGGTGCAGGGCATTGAGATCCTTACCAGGAAGCCGTAGGGTGACCACACGGTCAAACAGGTTCCTCTCAGCTGTCACCCGGTTCAGCACCTGGTTCAGCAGCTGTGAGGGCAGAAGCCTATTGGTGGATGGGCAAGCACACCACGTGAGTTATCCCAGGGTCTTACCCTCCTGGCCCAGGTGGACATACCTGTGCAAGACGCCGAAGCAGCATCTCAGAGGTAGGGCGGGACCAGTCAAGGAATATCTCAGGCACCAATGTGATGGTCATTTCTAAGACTCGCAACAAGCTGACCGAGAGGTCAAAGCAGGTGGCACAGACCTTGAGCTGCCGGCTGTCCACAAAGTTTCGCTCCAGGCGTTCAGCAGCCTGTTGAATCTAAGTCACCAACAGAAAGGCAGGAAGCAGTCAGAGGCCTTGAACACTGCTGGGCCCTGGCTTCTGCCCACCCCTACCCCAACACTCCATAGCCCACCTCCTGGATCATGCCGATGAACTCAGAGAAGGCCCAGTTGAGCTGGTTAAGGACACTGTTGAGGAAGCTGGGTGCTACATCAGGCCCTTGTCGCAGCAGGTCTGCCATGTGTTGCTGCAGCAGGGTGGAAGGGCAGGGTTCTGGGAGCAGATGAAAGCAACATCACCAGGGGCTCACAGCGCGGACCCCTGCTTGTCACATACTGGAACACTGGTATAAGAACCAAAAGGTGGCTCTCTAAGAATATTCAGATCATGAAAGTAGACGAGCAGCACAGAACCACTTGGGAGTTAGGAACAAGTATGTCTCCTCCCACTGAGCAAGCCACAGCCCATCGGCCTGGAGCAGCCAGGCGGCTTTTGACCTGATCGGAAATGAATTCTGAATCGCATGCCTGCAGGAAAGTGTCAGATACAGACAAGACAACTTAGACTATCAAGGCCACCTTCTGCAAGAGCCCAGACTGGGCCTGCTGTCCTTTGCTGCCCTTGGCCTGGCCTTGGCATATGGCTTAGGTGGTGAGTGCCAAGTCTGGGGTAGAAGGGCAGCAGTAACCAGAGCTCTCAGCTACAGCTGGCCCAACATGCCTCTCTAATCCTCTGATGCAAATCAATAGTCCTGGCATAGGAAGGTGTCTGTCCCCACCGTCCTTCCCCACTGGCAGTTCAGCTCCGTCCTAGAGTCTAGACGAAGGTGTTTAGCAAGGACTTGCTGTGTGAGGCTGCACGAGGCTTCTCTGGGAATACCCAGAGACCAGGAAGCTGGCTGAAAGGGCAAGACAATGGTGAAGTGACTGAGGACCATGGCAAGCCCTCTCTGCCAGCTGCACAGCTCAAGGTCTCAGCCAGGCCCAGGGAAAGGCCCTTTGACAGGCACAGGAGACAGCGTAGCTTCTGTTCCGAACCAAACCTGAAGCCCACTTTAGGTCCTGATCAGTTTCTAGCTTGTGCCCCTCTTGAGTCAAGGATCCAAGGCCAGAAGATAACAAAAAAGAAGATACACTTTGGGAATGTGGCTGGGGGTAAGGAGGCTGGCACAGGGCAAGGAATGGAGTGTGTACTGTATATACATAAGCTAGCAGCAAGTGGAGGGGTATGCCCCCCTTTCCCTATGAGCCCTTCACTACAAGCTGACGGGAGGCAAAAGGACTTGTCCTAGCCTAGCTCTCATTTTTCCTAGGGAGTAGGAAAAATGGAAAACCAAGAAAGGGGTTAGGAGCCTAGAACAAGTCAGGAGATAGGCTTGGAGGACAGGAGTCTCAAAGACCCTGAGCATAGCAGGAAAGGACTATCAGCCTGTCTAGAGCTGTCACCGGGACCTGTCCAGCCTGTCTAGAGCTGTCACTGGGACCTGTCCAGCCTGGATACTCACTTTGGAGGCTGGGTAAATTGGCATCCTCTGCCTTGGTTTTCAGCAGATGCGGAAGCCGTGTATAGCGGTATCCAAACCCACAGCCCTGGAGGTGAAACAGAAGGAGTCAGGGGCAGAGTAACACTTCCTTCCAGCTGGCCTTAGCCATCCCCTCAGGTCAGGCTTACCCTCCAAAGCCGCACTAGGATCCAGTTGGTCTGGGCCCAGGGCCGTTGTTCATAGGGTGCCAAAAGGTTCCTCACCATGGCAATACGTCTAGGAAGGTGAGGGATGGCAGGCACAGGGTGAGGCTGGACATGATCCTATACAGAGTGGGTGTGTACCTCCCCCAGGCTTCTACTTACTGCTCCTCGGGAATCCGTTCCACAGCCCGCAGGGAGTGTGGGTAGCACACGTAGCTGGCCAGGGCCTGCATCAGTGAGTCTCGAATGTCTGTCAGGATATGCTATGGCTCAGTAAGTCTCTGCATGGGCCGGGACCCCCAAACCTAATGCCCACATGGCCACAGTTTAGGTAGAAAACAGCTTGCTGGACATGCCATTCCACCCCCCATTCCCATGGTCCTCTGGAAGACACCTCACCAGTGCCTATGATGCGTGGGTCAGCAAAGTGTTTGGCAAGGGTGGCAGCCAAGCGGGTCAGGGTCTCTTCATAGCCTGCAAAGGAGGGCAGTGAGGACTTCTGACCAGGAGTAAGGGTTCCAGAGAAGGCATGTCCTTTGTCAGGGTGGGCAGGCTTTGGGTAGCAGACCCTAGAGCTAGCTGTGGGGCCCAGACTGGACCCATGTTAGCATCTAGAGACATTGGGCAAGGCAACATAATACACTGGCAGTTGGGAAGGGGATTAAGGCACTATGGGGAGCAGACAGATTCTGATAAGAGCACCTGAAGACTCAGCAGTCAGAGCTGCTTGGTTCCCAGAGCTCTGAAGACAGAGCAACACCAAGGACTGGTAGGCGCTGGTAGGCACAAGCGANCGCTGGTAGGCGCAAGCGAGGGGCTGCCTACTCTGGGTACCCACTGCTAGGCTCAGCCTAGATCAGTGGTCTTGTTGGTACTGAGCCCAGTAGCGCTCTCCTCTTGTTATGCTTTACAAAACAAGTACTGTGCCTGTTTTACTGCCACCCTGAAACCAATCCCTGGGGCAGGGCGGCAAGAGGAGGAGCCAGCTGGCTGTGAGACAGCAGCCATCAGCAACACCAGCAAATGAGAGAGAGTCAGGGGTCCCTAGCCATCTGCTGTCCTTTGTGCCCCTGGAGAGATGCCTCTGAGCCTGCAGGCACTAGTTCAGTATGAAAGCTTGATGTGTGTGGTTGGGTGGTGACAATGAACTAGAGCCTGCCAAGTTCATTCTAAAGATCTCTTTTCTGCACTTCCCTCCCAACTGTGCACATTACCTGGGAGCTCTTCCATGCTGTGCACAGGGCCAAAATAATTCTTGAGAGCACTGTAGCTGTTGATGGCCACACTTAAGTAGAACTCAGGCATGAAGGCAAAAAGAGATCCTGTGCGATCCCCATGCTCGATGGTCCGTAGGCAGACACGCAGCAGCCAGTAGATATCCAGCATTTTCTCCTGCAGGAAGCACACAGAATGCTGCTGGGCCATTTACTGCGAGGGCCACAGGGACATGGTCTGGTCTAGGGATCAGGAAGGCCTTCCCATGACAGTGACATCAAAACTGAGACCTGCACTACAGGAAGTGTGATCAGTGGCCTAAGCTGAAGGAATGAAGCCCTCAGCCAGACAGGGCAGTACTCTGACCCAAATGGGTAAAGAGATGGGTATGGAGAGAGGCTATAAAGACAAGCGGGGACAGGACTGTGAGGGAGCCATAGCAGTGGCCAGACCTAGGACAGTAGATGGAGAACTGAATAGCCAAGACTGGGGAGACAGAGGCTGTGTTGCCTACACACTAAGAATGGCGTCCCCAAGGGAGAAGGAGTGGATCTGGGGTGGGGAGGTGGAGGGAGGGAAACTGCGGTTGGGATGTAATGTCTGAGAAAAGAATAAATAAGACATAAAATAAGCGGATCAGAGAAAAGCTGTTACTCAAAAAGAAAAAAAAAAAGAATGGTGTTCCCATTTCTGAGGTGATGGATCAGAGAAGCTGATCCAGGAAGAGAGAGTGTACCTTAGCACAAAGAGCATGGGGCACCTATGCACGCTCCCAAAGATTTGTGTGGAGGAGACAGGCAAATGTGGTCTGAGCTTGAAAGAGAAGCTGGTGGGAAAGGAAGGCAGCATGCCCGCTGTGGGAAAAGAAGCCAGAAGAAAGGGCCTAGTCCCATAGTGGCTCTTAGAGTCTCCTTTAGGATTGAGAGGGAGTAAAACCTAAGAGGGTGTCAAGCCCCAGTTCAGAGGCACAGAATCTGCACTTGACACGAGCTCTCTAAGGTGTTCCCACATTCCAGGACCGGAAAGAATACACAGAAGGCTGAGGAGTGGGCTTGAGCCCACACATGGGCAGTGCATACACTGTCACCATGGAAGACCCAGGAAGGTGATCCCAAGGCAAGATGACAATGGCGACATTGTAGCCAAGGGCCCAAATGATGAAGATGTACCATTGAGGCTGGGGACAGGACAGAAATGTGAGCACTATCTCAGAGAGGTGGAGGGAGCCTGTGCTTGAGCAAGTGCGGGGGGAAGGGAGGTCGCTAAGACAGCAGGGAGGAGGGAGTGCTACGGGCAGGTGCAGTCCAGGGAAGAGTGCACACTCGCCCTTTAATAACAGGGCACACTTCTCAGAGCAGGCAGAGTGAGGCTGAAGATGCAGGAAGAGAAGAAGCCCAACAAAAGGAGGCCAGTTATGAAAAGCCTGCACCCCACATCATGCTCAGGGTCCCAAATTTGGGGTCATTCTCTGTCTGAGATTCAGAAAAAGCCCATTTTTATCATTTCTATTCAACACAGTATTGGGGACCACAGCCAGGGAAAACCAGGCAAGAAAAACAAAAGGCATACAAACTCGGATGGGAACAATAAAGTCACCTCTATTCACAAACACTGTCTTACGTTTAGAAATCCTAAAGGGCACACACACACAAGGAGAGAGAATTAGAAACAAATTTGGGGTGGGGGCTAGAGAGATGACTCAGTGGTTAAGAGCACTGGTTGCTCTTCCAGAGGACTGGGGTTCTCCCAGCACCTACATCTTACAACTGTCTATAACTCCTATTCCAGGGGATCTGACAGCCTCACACAGACATACATGCAGGCAAAACAATAGCATACATAAAATAAATAAGTTACTTTAAAAAAAACCCTACAATTATAGGGCTGGAAAGATGGCTCAGTGGATGATGACATGGGAATTCACAACTGTCTGTAACTCCAATTTAAGAGAATCTGACACCCTCACACATACATACACCCAGGCAAAACACCAATGTACATAAAATAAATATTCAAAAAAAACATGATTATAAAAAAGAAACAAGCAAGGTTCCAGGACACAAAATGAAACTACTAGATAGTGCTGGAAGAAATTGAGGGCATAATTAGAAGTAATCAGAGACATCTCTATTTATGGGTTGTTGACTTAATATTGCTACAATATTGGTAGTAACCAAAGGAATCTACTGCTTCCAACAATGTGGGTGAAGAAATAGGAAACTTGGGCTGGAGAAATGGCTCAGTAGTTAAGAGTGTTTGCTGCTCTTCCAGAAGACCCAGATTTGATTCCCAGCACCAACATAAGGACTCACAATCAACTGTAGCTCCAGCCTCAGAGTATTTAATGCCCTCTTCTGACCTCTCTGGACTCCAGGTATGCATGTGGTTCAGATAACATACATGAAAGCAAAGCACTCACACTCACACACACAATTCTTTTTAATAAAAAAGAATCCATTTAGCCATTGCCATGAAACTTCAAATACCCTGAAGTAGCCAAAATACTCTAGCAGGAAACAAAGTTGCTCATACTTTCCTATTTTCTTCCTTTTTTTGTTTTTTTGTTTTTCGAGACATGGTTTCTCTGTAGCTTTGGAGCCTGTCCTGGAACTAGCTCTTGTAGACCAGGCTGGCCTCGAACTCACAGAAATCCGCCTGCCTCTGCCTCCCGAGTGCTGGGGGCTTGCACCACCACCGTCCAGCTCTTCCTTCTTTTTCTTAAGACTTATTATTTTTAGTTATGTGTGTGTACGTTGCATGTGCATGTGAGTGCGGGTCCCCTGGAGTTGGAGCTACCTACAGGCAGCAGTGGGCCTCCTGATGTGGGTGCTGGGAATCAACTCCAGCCTTCTGTAAGAGCAGCAACCACTCTTAACCACGGCTCCATCTCTCCAGTTCCTTTCTTTTACATTTATTTGTTTGCATGCAAGTGTGTGTGTATGCACACATGCATGTATGCCACAGTGAACATATAGATGTCAGAGGACAACTTGGAGTCAGTTCTCTCCTTGGGGACTGTGATGGTTTGAATGAGATTGGCCCCCATAGGCTCACAGATTTAAATGCTTAAGTCAGCTCTGGTAGACTGGGAGGGAGTAGGCGTGGCCTTGTTGGAGGTGTGTCAATGGAACTGGGCTTTGATGTTTCAAAAGCCCTTGCCAGGACCAGTGACTGTCTCTCTGCCTGGCTGCCAGTGGGTGGAAAACTCAGCTACTCCAGAACCGTGTCTGCTTGTGTGCCTCCATGCTCCCTGCCATGATGATAATGGACTAACTCTCTAAAACTGAACGCAAACTTTCTTTTATAAAAGTTGCCATGGTCATGGTGTCTCTTCACAGCAAAGAAAGTAACGTAGTGGCAAATGCCCTATCAACTGAGCCATCTTCCAACCTTCTGATTTCAAAACTTATTGTTAAAAACTATTAAAAATAATCAAAAAAGTGTGGTACATATGTACAGACCAAGGAGACAAAGTAAGGGTGTCAGGAGTTAACCCTTCCATCTGTCAGTTGATTTTGACAAGGAATCAAAGGGAAAGGCTGGTCCTCTCCAACAACAGGATACTGTCCCATACCCAGAAGAATGGAACCGAACCTTGCTTTATGCCATCTACAAAAATTAACTCAAAGTGGATCAGAACCATAAATTTAAGACTCAAAAGTAAGCCTGGAAGTGGTGCACACCTTTAATTCCAGCACTCAGGAGGCAGAGGCAGGTAGATCTCTGTGAGTTCGAGGCCACCTTGGTCTACAGAGCTAGTTACAGGACAGCCAACGTAAAGAAACCCTGTCTCAAAAATAAACAAACAAAAAGAAAGACTCAAAAGTATACAGGTCTTAATGAAAATAGTGAACAACAACCAAGGCAGAGGAGGTGGAAGACAAAGGTCCTGAGATGGTGGTGTGGGAGGGTGTGGCCAGACTGCCAAGAGAGGGGGCCGGGTGTGAGAGCCCAGTGGTGGGGAGCTTCCAACACAATGTCCCTGGCTGGTTTTGACAGCAGGAGGAGGGAGAGGTAAAAGGTAGAAGTGGTTTAAGTGTGGAGAAGGAGCTATTAGGAGACACACTGAGCAGAGATAACTGGGAAGAAATGGAGATGCCAACAGCTTTGACTCCCCAGTTCCAGGGGAAGAGTACGCTTCTCTCCATGGGAACCTAGGAACAACCCCCTGGCACCACTGCTCCCAGGAGGGATAGGTAGAAGAAACTAGTTGAGAGGGGCAAGGGCCAAATTTCAGTCTCAAAGGGAATACATAGTCGGCCCTCCCTGTACTCCACTGGCCTGGAGGGCAGAGGCTCATCTTTCTGGTTGTCTGTGTGTGACAAGTGTCTGGACAGCCCCTGAACACTCAGGTCTTTACTGAATGAATAAGCAAGTGACAGAGAATGAGAAGAAAAGTGTCGAGACTCAAGGAGTAGCAGGTGAGTTAGCCAGAGGCAGACACAAGAAAGCAAGGCTCAGGGAGGGCCACAAAGCCCCGGATGTGCTGGCAGGAGTGGAGTGGTTGATGCCTGAAAGGAGAGGAAGCAGGAGTCATGGGCTGAAGGGCTAAGATGAGCAGAAACGACCCCTACTTAAGTCCACAGGCACAAGAGAAATGGCCTGGTGTGTGAGAAGACAATCTGACAAAGAGGGAAGGAGTTTTTGCCAGGATCCCAAGAAGCCTACAGTCAAACGGATGCTGAAAATGGGTCATGCTGGACAGAGCCATGGCTACTCACCTGGGAGTAGACAGTGGCATGGACCCAGGCAAGCCGGCGGCTCAGGTGGTCCAGCTTTTCTGAGAAAACTTTCTGGCTCTTGGTTAGCTCTGCAAGAATATCCTTTCTCTGGCCCACAAGAAGAAAAAAAGACAATCAGAATATGGCCTCACGCCCATATCTCACTATGCAGTTTGATGTGGGCTCTAGCCCAGGGAAGATGAGGGAGGGTGGGGCTCACTTAGAAAGCTCACTTCTGCCAGTGGTGATCAGTGGCAGCCTAGCAAGTCCCAGAAGAAGGCCCTGGTTAACCCCTCCGTGAGCTCCTGGGGTGAGCATCCAGGGACACAGGGCCAGACTGCAACTTCCATGGCTGGGTAGGCCAAGGCTTTGGTGACGGACAGTGGGAAGAGAAGGCCTGCTAAGGAGGCCCAGCCCAGGCGAGGCACGCCATGGCAGAAGGGCTCCAGGGGACTGGGAGATCCGGGGCCTGCTTCCTGCTGACTCCGGGTGGCTGAGGAGGCACTCAAGGTCCATCCATTATTAACGAGGGTGATAGCTATGCATCAGCACTTAGTGAGCAGGCAGGGGTGGGGAACCTTGGCATGGGCT
>LOEQ01000050.1:558921-571410 GCA_001685075.1 Bramus lutescens | reverse complement strand
ATAGACAGGCTCCTCAGCCAGTCTTGCTCTCACCACTTGGTGTGGTCAGGGTAGGGACAAGGGAAAATGTTGGGGCATCCCCAGAACAAGATTTCCTTTGTGGGATGCCCTGGTATACTAGGGACCCCCAAGCATACTGTCCCTGTGCCACACCCTTCTGCTCCAATGCCACCTTCCTGCCCAGCCTTACCCTCTTGGGGCAGCGGCGGAGTTTGTCCTCTGTGTCTCTCAGGGCCATTGCATACTCATTGACATCATCAGACACGCCCACCATCTGGAGTATTGAACACCACGTATCCAGGGTGACCCTTGGGTACCTTAACCAGGCTTTTTAAAACCCAATCTGGCCCCAGCCTGCAAAGTTCCCAAATTTGTCTCTTCCTACAAAAATACTACAGTCAGAGCCAGGCAGCATCAGCAGAGTCCTGCTGTGTGACACGCTCGTGTGCACTGACACCCACCCCACAGGCAGGCGTGGAAGCACTCATGCATCCCACCAGGCAGAACACCCCTCACGATGAACATGGATTGACAGCGCGAGACCTTGCCCAGCTGCTGGTGAACGCTGAGGTTATACATCATGACAGTGCCATCCAGGACTTCCAACAGTGAGTTCTCCGTAAGGGGCTGCTCGGGCTCCTCAGGGGGTCTCCCCAACAGCAGGCCCTCATTCCAGTGGCTGCCCTCAACTGGGGAGCAGAAGACAGAACGAAAGCCAGGCTTTTCTATTTGTTCTTTGAGACAGGGTCTTGCTATGTAGACCAGGCTGGCTCTAAACTCCCAGAGCTCTGACTACCTCTGCTTAACTAGTGCTGGGATTAAAGGTGGTGCTACCTCACCCCACTTCTGAGTTTCTCTTAAATATGCACAGGCTGTATGAGCCTTCTAGGAGAGGGGATTCCCTCTCTCTTCCTTGTGTAGGAAGGGAGCTTCAGGGAGAATGGGTCAAGGGAGGGTGGGGTGCAGGGCAAGGCCTGCAGCACCAGAACCTATTTTTGTAATATTGATTTCACGTCTTCAGGTTGCGCTTCCTGTGCCCTTGGGATGTGGCCAGGCCTCAAGGTGGTGGTGGGGGGGAAGGGACTATTCTGGCTTTGCCAAAGATAAGGGGTTATACACAGCAGAAGGCTCCCTCAGCAGCTCTGCCTAGCACCTACTGTCCTCACGAGTCCTCTGTTCCACGTTCAGCGAGCGGACCTTTACTTTCTCCATGGTGCTCAGAGGTCGCCTTGGGGTCATGAGGCTCACAGCTGCTGTGCTGAGGAAGCGATTGGCTCGGCCCAGGGTTGGAGAACTGAGCCAGCCTGGCCGGGGCAGAGGCAGTGCCCCTCCCATGGCCAGGGCTTGCATGGGACGCTGTGGTGGAGAAAGGGAGTCAAAAGCTCATCAACTCTCCTGGGGCCTGTGTAGGACGCACTTGACGTACAAACAGAGTAGGGGGGATGGACAGGGAGAGGTCATGCTCCACCAGCATCCAGGAACTTCCCTGTGAGAAGGTCCTCGCCTACACAGAGAGAAGCTGGACATGTGTCATACCCCTGCCTACAAGATGGAACTTCTGGCTCACCTGGGCCGCCGTCGGGGCTGGCTCTTCATCCTCATCCAGGTCATCCATGGTAGCTGCCTGGAGCTCCAGGGGGTCAATCACGATATTGGCTTTGGAAGCAAGGTCATCTGGGAGACATGCAGGATGGGAGGCTTAGGCCAGCTATAGAAGAGGGACCGTCGACGGAACTGCTCTGAGCGGTGACAGCACTGGCAGGCTGGGGGTAGGAAGTATGCACAGCCTACTCCCCACTGTCCCTCTTACTCCAGCCCAGCCTTCTCTCTATAGCACAGGGGCCCCTCTAGCTGCAACCAGCAGCAGGAGGCAGCCCTTACCCCAGCACTCCTGTGGGTCTCTAGTTTCCTGTAAGACTATTCCATTTAACCCACACAGGCACGCCCTGTTTTGCACACAGTCCACGCACATCTCCAGCTCAGGGTTTACAGGTCTTTCCAGTGTCCCTTTACAGCCCCTCACGCTGATGACACCCAGCTGCAGAGCATCTAGCATGACCAAGGTTACTCATTGCTCTACGGTGCCTGCTTCACACGTGGGTAACGGTCCCCCTGCATGCAGTCCATTCCAGAGGGAGTGTCTCATAATGTAGACCTAACTTCAGTCCCCAGCCTTTCCCAGGCCTTCCAAAGCTGTCTGTGGAGATTTTGTGCCTTTTGTGCAGCCTGTAAAAGCCTCAGACTGGCCTCACCCTCACAGGTGCCTGCCTCAGACTTTAATTCCAGCAAGTGTCTGCAGGCCATACTGGGCTGCTTCTGACTTTCATTGTTACTTTTTTGTTTTGTTTTTGTTTCTCAGGACAGAAAGGTTTCCCTGTGTAACATCCCTGGCTGTTTTGGAACTCGCTCTGTAGACCAGGCTGGTCTCAGACTCACAGGGATCCACCTGCCCTTACCTCCCAAGTGCTGGGATTAAAGGCGTGCACCACCATGCCTGGTGTTGTTGCTTATTTTTAATGTTTTTAGATTGATTTTTTTTTTACTTGTATAAGTGGTTTTGTACATGTACCATGTGCAAGCCTGGTATCCAGAGAGATGCCTTGGATTCCCTGAAACTGGAGTTACAGACTCTTGTGTGCTGCCTTGTGGATGCCAGCACTCAATCCTGGGCCCTCAACAAAAGTAACAAGTGCTCAAAACTGCTGAGCCTGCTGTCCCAGGGCCCTGTTTGTTGTTTTTTAAAGGAAGGTCTCACTACATAGCCATGGCTGGCCTGGAACTCACAGAGATCTACCTCTACCCTCCTGAGTGCTGTTATTTTACAGTGTGCCACCACACTCCGCTCATTTTGATACTCTTGCCCTTGGGTTCACAGTACCAAAGGCCCTTTGTACCATAGTGAGCTATGCTCACTAATGAAAGCAGCTTAGACAGCACTGACACACCCCTTACCAGGCTACTAAATCTCGTGTCAATACATCTGGTCCATTTTTTTGTTTGTTTTGTTTTGTTTATTTGTTTTGTTTTTTGAGACAGGGTTTCTCTGTGTAACAGCTCTCTGGCTGTCCTGGACCTTGCTCTAGATCAGGCTGGCCCCAAACTCACTGAGATCTGCCTGTCTCTGCCTCTCAAGTGCTGGAATTAAAGGCCTGTGCCACCACCGCCCGGCCATCTGGCCCTATTTCATTAGTGCATTCCTAGCCTATCTCTAGTGCCCAAGGAAGGCACAGCTGACTAAACTGGAGATCAAATGCAGCCTAGCAGGTCAGTAAGCCCTGACTAAACGGGTAAGAAAGACTTGGGCACCCTCTAGTGGACAAGGGTGGCTCAGCACCCACATCACTGCAGGCTCAGAGGCAGCCAGAGCTGTTCACTGCCACAGCCTCCACTCACCTTTTAGGGTCTTTCGAAGGTGTGAGAGGAGGCCCCCAAGGCGCTGAAGGTCAAAGTAATCCACCTTGCCATTGTAGAAGATCTGTGGTGGGACATAAGCCTCTGCAGGGAGTCAGGGATGTAGGGTCAGCAGTCAGGGCTCAGTGGAACTCTGCAGAGCCGTCTGACCTTGGTCATCCAGGCAGCAGAGCCAGAGCCCAGGCCTCCTTGTCTCTCTCACTCCATGCTGTTTTAGGTTAGCCAACAGCTGTAGGACTTGGGATGGGGGGAGAATTCCTGGCAGCTAGTTACTCAAGAGAACAGAAGGACAAACTTCATGGGATATCCCCCAACCCAGAGTGCCTAAATCTCCTACTGACCCCTAAGGACTCTATTTGTCCAGATGCAGGAACCCCAGAACCCATCCGAGGCATCTTCACAAAAGGCTGCACAGAGATCTTGGTACCAGGACTAAGGATTAATGCCTGTGATGGGCAGAAGCCTGTGGAAGCAACCAGTCAACACAGGTCTAAAGGTTCCAGAGTGTGGGGCTCCTGAAATGGACTTAGCTGGGCAAAGAAAGGCCCAGTAATCTTCACATCCAGCTCAGCTCTCTCCACCACCACTGGCAGCTACCGCAGACCTGGCTCAATCTAGCTCTGCCAACCTAGGCTCTGGCATCACTTACCCTCACTGAAGGCAGCACGGGGGTTGGAAACTTTGTATTCGTCCCAATAGAAGCGCAGGGCAGATACCAGCCGGTGTAAGAAGCAGACCATGTACTCAGGGGGGCAGAGCGTGGGCATGTTCTGGGGGCAGATGACAGAAAACATACATTGGTGCCAGGCCAGAGTCCAGCTTATTCCTCATCCCAGGCTGTGCACCAGGATCTCTGGAGGAAAAGCCGGCAAGAACAGCACATGTTAGACAGGTCAGGGGCAGACAGAGAGGCACCAGGTGCCCAGATTACAGCCTCTGAAACACAGCCAGGAGCCCACAATGGCTGCCCTGAAGGATACCTACCCCCCGGCCACTGGCATTCTCCTGCAGAAACTTCCGGAATTTTGTCAGAAAAATGTACCTAGAAGCTTCGCCCTTCAAGGAATGGGAAAATGAGGCTATATTGAGCTGACAGTTACCTTACCCAGAGCCCGACCATAGGAACGTGAGCCAGCCCCTGCTTTAGGGCTCAGGGCCTGAAAGAGCATCCCTCCTGGCTGGAGATTCACACAGGAGTCTTGGGTCACTTACCCCATTGTCATCCTTATTATCCAACAGCAGCTTCAGGATCTGGACCTGTAGTCCTTCCACCACTAGGATGGGGCAGGAAATACAGCCCTTAGGCTCCCAGGAATAGGTGCAGGCAGAACTTTGTGTCAGGCCTCCAGCACCAGGGTTCCCCGCGTCTATGCGTCTACTAGTACAGTCACCAACTACTGCTCCTAAGTACACTTGTGCAAATCCCATCCCTACCCAAGGCCTGAGGCCAGGGCTGACCTTCAATGCGCTTCTTGAGTCTTTGGCAGCCTCGCTCATAGGCTCGCCTCCTTTGCCGCTCCTCAGTGGTCTCCTCCTCTGCCTCCTTACTGTCTCTGCCCTGGGCAGGAACAGAGGACAGAAGAGAGCTGGGTTTCCTGGGGGCTGACTTACCCAGGAATACTTCACACAGAAGTCCTTACCCCGAGAACTTCAGGAACCAGGGCAAAAGAGGCCTCAGGTACTGGGTGCCAGGTGCCCAGGTACACTGGGGCAGGCCCTCACTGTGCCAGCTCCCACCCCACTCAAGGTCTGCCCACCTCCCTGCTGGAGCGATGGGGCCACCAGGTGGTGGGAATGAGTTCCTGCAGGCCAGCCTCCTCCACACGAAGGGGACTCTTAATATAAAAGAAGACCACCGACCGAAGCATGTCAAAACTGGTAACTGTCAAGGAAGAACTTGACCCACCAAAGAGCCTACTATATGCCCTCATGAGCCCACCTTGGAAGCCCACCTTGATGTACCCACCATAGCTCTCCCATTGTCAAAGATGCCAATCTCACCATGTAACTGTCTCCCAGGTTGTGAACCTCAAGAGACATCTATGGCTATCAAATCAGCAAGCCTGCTACCCAGCAAGGGTATGATAAAAACTTGTTGAAGGAACAGGTGGGTGGGATGGGCCTGCCGGTCCCACTGTTTGTGCTGGAGCTGGAAGATACAGGACTTAAAGTGGCCAGTGCTTACGGTTCCCAAACAGCTCACAACACTGGAGAAACAGGAAGACCTGCCTCTTCAGAGAAGACCTTTTCTGTGCACTCAGACAAAAGCACAGAGATGAGGCTAAAGAGAGCAGGCCGTGGGGCCTTCCCACACCTCCACACACAGCTGCAGTGAAGAAGAGCCCTGTTCAGCCCGTCAGGCAACTGCAGGCCTCCCCTTTGCCTTTTCGGTTCTTCGAGGACTCAGCTGAGGTCTCCTGAACCTTCCTAGAGACTCCTGGAGTGGTGGACACTGCCCTCTGCTGACCTTGGAAGGCACTACATGGTAGGTCTGCCTAGCATTGAAAGGATACAGGACGCTACTAAGCAGAAACTTGCGGGACTTCTCGTGTCTCAGGATAGAAATAGTGAGGCGCAGGTAGTGGATCTGTGGAAAAAAGGGTGCTCAGAATCGGCAGCAAGGCTGGGGGGTTTCAGGGCAGGGACAGATGCTCCCACCTGTAGACCCAGGTCTGGGACAATTGGTGAGAACCGGTAGAGACGCAGCAGAGACATCATCAACTGCTTGAGGCAATCCTGTACCTCATAGTCCTGAGAAGAGATGCTAGGGCAGCCATGACAGGGCCTCTTCCAGGACCCTACCATACCTCCCTTGCTCTGATGGAGTCTGACAGCCTGGCCTGAGCCTGGAGTCAGAAGTCTTACCTCCATGAAGAGCCACAAGAGGTCCAAGATCTGGTGTACTACAGACTGTGCCTGCTCAGGTGTGCCCTTCTCCATGATCCCCAGCAGGAAGCTCATGAACACAGCCTCCACGAGGTAAACCTTGCGCTACACCAAAGGTCAGGCACTAATAAAGTTGGGCCTCCTGCTGCTCAGGAGACCCCTGCTCATGTTGAAGAAGCAGTCCTTGGACACCAAGTCTTGAGCCTTTCAAGCAATTCTACCAGAGATGAGCCCCTTCCAGAGTCTGACTGAGGAACAAGAGGAGCTGCTGGCCTGCTGGGCCACAATCTCTCCAGGGCTTTGTCACACCATTTCCTCAGCCTGTGACATCAAGACCCTTCTTCCCCAGGATGCTGTCCTTAAAGTCTGAGGCCTGTGGCCATACAGAACCCTGGCAGTTAATGCTACTGTATCCCACGTGAGCCCCAGCAGATGCAGGTATCTACCACGGACACATCTAACAAGCCCCCTCTTCCCTTCCCTGCAAACTCACCAGAAGTGGTGCGAAGTGATGGAAAATGTGGGCCAGTGTAAGCAGGACAGTGGGCTGCCCTTGCAGCTGCCACTCAGAGCTCTCCTTCTCCACCAACCGCCCTTCCTGTAGGTGGGGGAAAAGACCATGAGGGGAGGTGGGCTGGGGTAAGACCCCTGCTTACCCAGCCCAGACTCTGGCTCACCACAGGGTCCAGTTCCACACTCAGCACTGCCTGGAAACAGCCCAGCAATCTCTGTGCCCGCACCAGGTCAGCAAATGGAGGGTCCTGCAGGGGCCGGAAGCCCGCAACTGGGTAGGTGCCACAGAATTAAGCCAGCAACCTGATGCTCAGACACATTCCCCCTCCCTCCCTCCCTCCCTCCCTCCCTCCGAGAGCCTAACCAGGGGCCCAGTCTGCATTGCAGTTCTTCCACTCAGTATCTGAGGGGTAAAAACTCCTTTGTCATTTCACCGTCTTCATCTGCTCAATGAAGACAATTAGTGGCATCCATCTTAAAAGGACTTTTGTCCTTGGACCAGCCTAACTAAGCTGCATCTTGTGTACATATTGCAGCAACTAGGCTTGCCACCAGCCCACAGTGCTCCTGGGTAGGGAGACCCTCATTTTAGATGCCAAGCCACCCACAATCATCTTCCCAAAATGATATCGCAAAGGACGGCTGCCGAAGTTGAATGCCACAGACTCCTTGAATGACAGGCTGATGGCTGGGAAGTAGGCCATTCCTAGGCCCCTGGACAGGTTCTCAAAGGCGGTGCCCAGCGACACACCATTCCTGGGGAGGAAAGGGTAGATCTGTAAGCCAATGCTAGGAAGGGTATGGTTGCCCACCTTTGGTCTACTGAACTTGGCCTGGCTCCCTTAGAGGGAGCAGTCTGGCCAGGTCTATAAAGATAGGAGACTCACAGGCAAAAGGATAGAGTACCATCATCCAGATCAATGAGGCAGCTCACGATGTCCCCCGCTGCCCATGCCTGCCACGGAAGGAAGCTTTACAGACATGAAGAAGCACAGCTGCCTGCCCGATCCACATCCCAGGTGCATTCCTAGGACCACCCAGGGAAGACTGACCACAGGGAGACGGGAGCTCCAAACCCCAGACCCTTCCCTGGTATCTAAAGTCCTTCGTGGTTAGCCTGAGGCTCTAGACCACAAGCAATGGGGTGGTTATGGGGTTGGTGATCCACGGAAGCCCAGCCCTCACCTTGCCATAATTTGTTGTGGTCACATTCCATTTGCGCACCCGGTTCCCGTCATAGGCGTAGGAGTTATGTGTATCTCCAACCCCTTCCTAGGAAGAAACTGCTTGTGAAGTCTGGGGAAGATGGGTAAGGGCGGGCCAGAGCCCATCAGTTACTAACCTAGTGCCCACGTGACTCTAGAGATGGGTGTGACATGTTTACAAAGGAACCAGAAGTAAAGGGTTCTATACTAGGTGCCCTCGAGTAGAATGGAGCATATTCCATCTTTAGTGGACAACCCAGATCAGGCTCCTGAGCGGGTCTGGGGCTGCTCCTGCTCTGACGATGCCTGCAACATAGACTTCTCTGGGAGAGCCCTTCCTGTGTGTGTACCTCCTGGTTAAAGCGGCAGTTGATGGTGCACCAGCCGATCTGCATGAGACCCTGGGAGGAGATGAGCACCTCGTAGACCCACTTCCCTAGGAAGAGCAGAGGTAGACCCAGTGAATGAAGACTGCCTCTTGCTTCAGTTTCCTCCCAACTCTCCAAGCCTTAGTGGAGCATGAGCTCACCTTTGTACACACATGTGGTAGAACGGATAGTGCCAAAGTTGCTGTGTCCAATTACCTGGATAGAGAAAAAAGTAGTGTTTTTGTCCCCAGCTGAGTTAACATTGGTGGCACAAGTTTGTCAGGGCCAACACTGCACTGTGTCTGCTGAGACAGGAGAGACTGTCAAGAGCTTCTGGGACAGAGGCATGATGGAAGCAGGGCTTTGCTGAGAGGGGTTGAGGTAGTGAGTGCACCAAGGTTTCAGGACTGTGGTAGGAAGGGTAAGGGCTGAGGACTCCATGGTCTGCAGCAGTGTCACGAGGAGTGTATGGCTAGCTCCATGAGTGTGGACACAGAGGGTAGGGCCACGTCAGGAGAGCTTGGGGGTCCACAACACGTGCTCACTCACCCCCAGGAGGTCATCATCCACGAGGAGAAGCCCCTCAAAGCCCCCTGTATGGTCTAGGACCACGGTAGATGGCCCAAGTCGCCCATCAACTTGTCCTGAGAAGGGGAGATATGTGAGATCAGGAGGGCAGAGGAGCTTACAGACGCGTGAGATGTGAGTTCAGCAGAGAACCCCAGGACCTGGCACCATACTTGCACACCCACTCCAAAGAATGCCTCGTACCCTGGCTCTCCTCGTCTTCACTGTCCACCTGGAGCAGCTGGTCCACATGCTCTGGCAGGTTATGGAAGTTCAGGGGTTTCCTGGAGAGTGAGAGGATGCCGGGGGCCCAAAAGTCTTGAGATCAGCCAAACCTCAATCACCCTGAGCCCTGTCCGGTGGCTGGTTAAGCTCTGGAGGAAGAGTTTACCTGGCTCTAGACTCTGGTAAGCTGGCAGGAGCTAACTCTAAGAGCTGACAGATGGGATTAGCCACTAAGCTAAAACTTATAAGCACCGTACCCTAGGACTGTTAAAAGAGCAGAACTCATCAGCCTCAGGCTGGGGAGATAGCATGGTCAGGAAAGAACTTGTCTGGCAACCAAAAGGACCAGAGCAAAAACCCAAGTAAGAAAAAAAAGTTGGGTGTTATGACATATGTGTATAATTTCAGCACTATTTGGCACTGGGGAAGAGGATACAGGGGGATGGATCCCTGGGTCTCACTGGTGAGCCAACTAGCCCGCTTAGCAAGGTCCCGGCCAGTTAGAGACCCTGCCTCAAAACAAAAAAAAGAGGACAGTATCTAAGGAGTGACACAGAAATTTGTCCTCTGATCTCCACATGCTCCACATGCTCCTGTGCTTCCAAGTGCATGCCTGTGCACACTTGCACACACACACCCCAGTCCTCTAAGTAGTAATTCCCTTATCTGTAAACAAACACAATAATCACAACAAAAAGAAAAATAAACTAGCTGTATGCCACATTGTGACAATTCCCACAAAAGCACATGCTCCCAAGTTATTCTTAACCTACATTCTCTCAGATGCATCTGTGTTGATTGTGGCTGAGAAGATGAGGCTGGGAGGAATGCCAGCTGCCAAGTGGGCCAGCACCAGGATTATCTAATCTAGTCTTTAACCCTAAACCTACGGTTCTTTTGGCAGCAACCTTCCCTACTATTCACCCAAGGGAGACATGTTGGTCAGACATGCCCTGGCATTACAAAGGGCCCGCCCTCTGAGGGGCTGGCAGGCCCTCTCCTATACCTTCCTGTCTTTGGATGTTCATCAGAATACATGGCCTGTCTGCCCACAATCTTTTGCAGCTAAAAGGGCGGGGCAAGTTTGGGCAGCTGCCTAATCTTCTCAGCACATGTGTCCCGAGCCCAAAGGACCTATCAGGATGGGCATGCTTGCACACACCTTTAATTCCAGCACTCAGAAGGCTAAGTCAGGAGAATTGTAAGTTTGAGACCTGACAGGGTCACACACCAAGACCCTGGTGTTTGAGGGGGAGGGAGGGAGACCTGACCTGAGGTCAGCTCCTAAGAATAGCAGGCAGTGTATTAACAACCAGCAGGACTTGGCAGAGCAGAGGTCTGCCACCCATCTGGATCTAGTTCACAGACTGGCACCTGTTCTTCCCTAATCTCAGTACCTGCTTTCCTTACCTAACAGCAAGCTCTGGAAGGGTCAGATGAGCCAAAGCACCAACTCCCAGCAGGTAGCTCTGACCCAGGTCCACAGATCACAAGCTTCCCTGCTGTACGACAGGGTTGAATCCAAACTGCAGAAAGGCCCCTCCTCACCCTTGCTGAACCCTAGGCCGAGGTCAGAAGCCAGCAATACAGTTAACCTAGCCAGTAACAAGGAAGACTGAAGGCAACCCTATGTCTGAATAGCCCGATAATCCAAAGACTAAAGGAAGCCTCATCAAAAGCCATCCTTGCAGGCCCACGATTTAGGAGGTGTATGCTCTGTGCCTATGGCTACAGCACACAATACATAGCTCTGAGCAGCTGCCGAGATAGCCTCCATTGAGGTACTACCTATTCAGCAAACCCTGCCTGCCCTTTCTTGGATTTCCCAGGTCCCAGTCTAGAATCCTACATCTCCACAACCAAGTGACTGATGGCCCTGCCTCCTGTGGCCACAGCACTAGCAGTAGCATTTGCTAGTGGTCACATGGAGTAGGAATCAGAGGGCCCTAGGAAGAAGCCAGGATTAGATCAAGAGTGAAGGCAGATAGGAGCCCTTCAGAAGCAGGAGCTTGCTGACCACCCTGCTACTTAAATAGAACAGTAATAAGGCTGTCTTCTGGGCTTCCCAAAGAGTAGAGATTGTGAAAAGTGGAACAGCCACATGGTCCAGGAAACACGCAAGTAGGGAAATCCATGCTTCAGGGCAGGAAAAACATACATGACCCCATAAATAAATTAGGCTGGCAATAGTCTTAAAAGAGATTGCAGTATAGGCATGGTGCCTGTATTCCCATCATTTGGAAGCTAAGGTAGGAAGCCTATCAATTTGGGAACAGCCTGGGCAATGCAGCAAAATCAATTTTTTTTTCCTCTGGACAGGGTTTCTTGGCTGTCCTGGAACCTACCTTGTAGACCAGGCTGGCCTCAAACTCAGAGTTTGCCTTCCAAGTGCTGAAATGAAAGGTGTGTGCTACCACTGCCCCACAAATATCACTTATCTTAAAAAAAAAAGAAAGAAATAGCTGCAGGTCAAATAATTTAGCCATCCGTGGGTGCCCTCGCAGCATGTTTACACAAGCAAAAGCACCTCCAAAATGAGCACAGTAGTAGTGGCCATAGAAGACTCTGGCCCTAAAAGATGTCCACCAAAATCAATTCAGAATATGGAAAAATGTTCATGGAATAAACATAATTATAAAAATAGAATTCTAAAGCTGGGCGGAAGCAGGCAGATCTCTGTGAGTTCAAGTCCAGCCTGGTCTACATAGTGATTGGTCTACATAGTGGGTTCCAAGACATCTAGAGCTACATAGAGAGATCCTGCCTCAAAAAAAAAAAGCTAATTTCCATAAACATTTAGAAGTGAAGAATATGTTTATTAGTTTGATGCTAGTGATTGTTTCACAGGTTTTACACACACACACACACACACACCCCTGCTATTTTAAAAAGCTGAGCCTGCTGGGTGGTGGTGGTGCACACCTTTAATCCCAGCACTTGGGAGGCGGAGGCAAGTGGAAATCTTGAGTTTGAGGCTAGCCTGGTCTACAGAGGGAGTTCCAGGACAGTCAGGGCTACACAGAGAAACCCTGTCTCAAAAAGAAAAAAAAGGAGAGAGAAAAAAAGGAAAGCAGAAAAACAAAGCTGGGGTTTTCCAGGAAGAGTGCAAGGGGAAAGATGACACATTGTACGTAGCCTGCCATTAGTCCCAGCTCTTGGCAGGAAGGTCTGAGTTTGAGACAGGCCTGAGTTCAATTCCAAATTGTCCTCTGACTTCCAAAAGTGGCAAGCAAAAGCCCCCCAAACACACACCAAAAAGAAAAAGAAAGAAAAGGTGCAGAGGGCCTAGTGGTGGCTAGAGGCGTGGGGCACTG
>LOEQ01000050.1:505910-519858 GCA_001685075.1 Bramus lutescens | reverse complement strand
TGGAAGAGGAGACAAGCCTCCCTCGCTGCTGTCTTCCACATAGTCATGCCTCAGCTGGCTGCCAAAGTCATCCGAAGACTCGGCTGTGTCTTGCTGTTCCCTCTGGTGCCCCCATGCCAGAGAGTCATCTTCCTCCTCTAGGATATCCCCCAGCTCTTCATCAGAGTCAAAGGCCTCAGGCATGATGGACAGGGAGTGGGGACGCCGTTTCTGGTCCTCAGCAGCGCTGCTGCGGGGTGGCTTGCTCCATTCACCACTGAGAGCCACCGCCTGGGCCTCTAGTGAAGGGCGCATGCTACTTCCCACTTTGTGGAGCTCTGAGGGGCTGGGTGGACGTGGCCCCGTCACCCCTGCACTGTCTAGCTGCTCCACGTCTTGCTGTACGACCCCTGTGATCTCACTCTGGGAGCTAGATACACCATCGGAAGAATAGCCTG
Organism: Bramus lutescens; assembly: GCA_001685075.1. Lineage (NCBI taxonomy): Eukaryota > Metazoa > Chordata > Mammalia > Rodentia > Cricetidae > Bramus > Bramus lutescens. The sequence goes on along the minus strand of LOEQ01000050.1, from coordinate 519,421 downwards.
TGTCGCTGAGGCTCTGGGGGCTTCGAGACAGGTCCTGAGAGTAAGGCTTGCTGACGGGTTCCTGCAGTAGAATGAGAAGCAGGTGTTTACTCCTAGCTCTCTCCACCAATCCCAGGGGCCACGGGCAGGGTCCTCCATTTCCCAAGGGCTAGCTCTCTGAATAACTTACAGATTCCTCAGCAAAGTAGATCTCCAAAGAGAAACTTTACTGGATCAAAGAGTAGGAAATCAGCAAGATGCCCAACTCAAGACATGTCTCAATCTCACAATCTTCAGACCTGCCAAACTTTTTGGTTGCTGTTATTTTTTTGAGATGGGGTCTATCTACATGGTTCTGGCTGTCCTGGAACTCACTATGCAGACCAGACTAGCCTTGAACTCACAGAGATCTGACTACCTCTGCCTCTGAAGTGCTGGGGTTAAAGGTGTGATCTAACACACCCAGAAATCTGCTGGAATTTAATCTAGGCCTTCTTTCAGTTGGGGTGTCTCTGCGGTCCCAAATAGATTTATCTCAAGATTACAGCCTGAGCCCTTCAGGGAGGTAAGGCCTTCCTCAAACTGTCTAAAAGCCAGGATTCCTGGAAATTGAATAGAACTGACCTCAGCCTCCCCACCCTTGGGAGCTTCCAGAACAGGCTTGATGACTGGGATGGCAGGTTCAGTCCTTTTCACCCCACTTTTTGCTTTAGGAGTCCCAGGAGGCACAGTGGTCTCTGGAGGTGGCTTCGGCACAGGTTCAGCTTTAACTGGGATCCCTGTCTTCTTTTCCTGGGCACTGCTAGAGGTCTTGCTAGGTTCAGAAGCCCTAAGGGGCTTGGCCTGAGGGCTGGCCTTGGCGGCCTGAGGGCTGGCCTTGGCAGGCAAGGAGCCTGGTGGCTGGCCCAGCCCCTGTGGTCCTTTCTGCTTTGGAGGTGCTGCTCCAGCTGCACGGTGAGGGACTCCTGCAGGGGGCTGCTGTGAGGTGGGCAGAGGCATGGGGGCTGGCTCTCCCAGGCTGCCCTCCAACAGCCGCTTAGTTTGGCAGTTCAGACAGAGCCACTCTGTTTTCTGTAAGAAAAAAGGAGGGAGGTGGATGAGAATCCCAGACACTAGAGTGAGCAGAGAGTGTTTCCATGATTCTCCATAGCCTTCAGGGAGGAAAGGAGACAGACTACTCTTGGTAGACCTAACCGGAGCCTTGCACGATTTAAACATACACTGTACCACTGTAAAACTGAGCCATTCTCCCAGCCTGAGAAAGTCTTTCAAAGCATGATATTAAAGGCATAAAGAGAAAAAACTGACAGATATGTTGCCCCCAAATTATAAACTTCTCAGGGACATATATAAAGTCAAAACACAAATGACAAGTTAAAAAGGTTTCCTTCTTAATCCATAGAGATATTTTCACTGGGCATAAAAAGACAATTAACAGGGAGGAGTAACAACAAAAATTACAAAGGTTTGGGATAAAACACAGGGAAAGCCAGGGCCCCAACCTCAAGGACTGAATTGTAATTCAGGGGTTGTATGGGTCCAGAAGCCAAGAGGTCCTGCAGAATAGGAAAGGCATTCAGACATAGAGGCGATGTGTCCTAGAGGGACTACCCTTCCCCTGCCTCCTTGTTCTGTGCTCTGACACCATCCTGCCCTTTCCTTCCCCAGGTCAGGGCTATGTTCAGCTGGGGCAGACTTCTGGGGCCAGAAGAGACTAAGTGCAGCCCTGTGTGGAGTCAGCACTGAGCAGTCTTTGCTCACACTTCCAGCCCAAGCCTCCTTGTCTAAAGCTAGCAAAGAACCCCACAGAGAAGACTCCATGTGCCCAGGGCTCTGGACTGTCCCTCAGCGGAGAACCGAGTGTGGTGGATCTTGGGCCAAGAGCCCTGCTCCTTCCGGAGCTGGAGTGGCATCAGTTCTTGGTCATCAGTAACTACTCTCAAAATCCACCAGCAGATTCAGGACCAGGGCTAAAGGCTGAAGACACAGTCGTGGTGAAAACAGACAAACGGGGACCAGCACTGCCACAATTTGAATGTATACTGTTCCCCATAGGCGAACATGTTTGAATACTTGGTCAGTACCTGGTAGAGCTGTTTGGGAGGTTGAGGAACCTTTGGACATGGCTCATAACTAGCATAAATGAGTGCTGGGGTGAACTTTGAAGGTGATACTACTTCTGGTTTCAGATCAAACTCCCTGCTTCCTGATCTGGTAAGATATGAATAAGGCTGTGTTATAAGCTTCCACTGCCACAAATGGTACTTACTCCAGCTACCATGGTCCCCTTTAAACCACAAACTTCCACCGCCACAAACTGTGCTACCCCAGCTACTGTGGTCCCATCTAAACCATGGGTGAAAACAAACTTCTCTTAAGTTCCTTTGTTAGGAATTTGGCCACTGAGATAAGTGATACAGGCCCTTCCAGAACCCACAGCTTCAAACAAGCCATGATAAATATGACACAGGAATCAGCAGCAAAGTCCTCAGCATCCTACAAATCAATTCTTCAAATCCCAGCCAGATGCACAGGGGTAAGGCTTGGGCATCCTTGGCCTCTGAGTGGGTGGTTCCTACACAGGTCCAGGCTGATAGGTATTATGTCTTCCAGGATCCTAGTTCAGGATCAGAATTTGATGCCTTGCCTTGGCTGCAAGGGGTGTTGGGAAATGAGGGTTACAGTCCATCCCAGAACAGGACCCTTTCATGTCACTCTTGGCCCCGAGGTGCAAAAGTTTGACACGCCTTCCTGTTTGCTGCTGCTCATCCTGGGTGTGTAAACATGGGCTCCTACCGGTAGCTATGCCATTAGGAGGGATCATTATGAGAACCAGGGGGTCACAGAGCCAAGGTATAGAAAAAGAGGTGTTCTGTTGCCTTTGCTGCCTCAGGCAAAACTCTGACCCCATCTCTGGCCTGCAGAACCCACTCCAGAAGTAGCGATCTAAAACATAGTGAAGTACTTTGCAAGAGTCGTGCAGACAAGGTGACCCCAGTGTCCTGGGCCAGGCCCTGCAGAAGCCTGCTTATCTGAGCCCACAGTAAGGCCTTTAGTAGGGCATGGCACCTACAGTCGCGGGCTAGCTGGAGCTTTGCTCCTTCACAGGTATATTCACAAAGGCTTCTGGGTGGTGCTCTGCTTTCGTAAGTGGGGAGAAAGGGCGGGTGAAGAGAAGGAGTGGTGTGAAGAAAGAGCTAAAAATAAGCACTTGGCCTGGCTGCTGGAGGCCTTCCCTGGCCCAGCAAGAGTGGAAGGAGTGGACAAGGCACTGGGGCTGGGAGGAGGGGAGCCAGAGACTAGGCAAAGTTTACACTTCCTGGGTCCCAGGGATGAGTGAAAGGCTGGCCATGCAGAACATCTGTGCCTAGGAGTTGGAGCACAGCTGCAACTCCTGTTGGACCTTTATCTCAGTCCCCATATCCCAATGTGCCCCCACCTCCACCCTTATTCTTTCTTCCTTGATCTTCTACTCACACCCATTCATTCTCTCCCTTTAGCCTTTTTTTTTTAATGTGCATTGTATTCTGCCTGCATATATGTCTGTGTGAGGGCATCTGGTGTGAGCTGTCATGTGGGTGCTGGGAATTGAACCCAGGTCCTTTGGAAGAGCAGCTAGTGTTCTTAACAGCTGATCCATCTCTGCAGCCCCCATCACTTTAGTCTTTATTTCTTTACTTTCCTCATTCACCTGCTCATAATATGAATATCTCCCTTGCAAAGCCTCACCTAGCCCCAGAAGTAGGAGAATGGATGTCTATTCATCCCTTTTGCTTGGCTCTTTTGGGAAGCAGCCAGAGAATACACAATGGGGAGACTGATGACCACCTCTTGTCTTGTTTCTGTTAGTCCATTTGGGAACAGGAGGATCCAAGTTTCCCAAGAACAGTCATTAGCTCAAGCTGGGACCCATGGGTGCATATACCAGGAGCACAGTGGCTCAGGTGTCACTGTCACACAAGTAAACAAGGTGCAGCACCTTGTCTGGTTTTTCCGGAAGACTGAGGTGGTTATTATTGCTCCCAACCCACACAGAATGGGAAGGAAGTTAAGGGATTGGGTAAGGGTTAATCCAAAAGCATGTGAGAACTTAGCCTTTGAACCACTGAGTAGTGGGGATACAGAGACTATGGGGCTGTGGGATGCTGGGCATTCTCCCTACATTGTCTGCTACTGTCTGAATGAGGCCACGGGCCACATGTTCTCTTTATTTGTGGAGCTTCTTTGTGCACCAGTTACTATGACACCATCCTGACTTATACCTCCCTAGCCATATATACTGCTGGACCAGAGGGAGCGAGGATGAACCCCAGGGGAGCTGAGTATAGTGGCTCATGTCTATAATCTTAGCACTTGGGAGGCTGAGACAAGAGAGCTGCCATGAGTTTGAGGCCAGCCTGAGCTAAAAAGTGAGATTCTGTCTCACAGAACCAACCTCCTTCCCCTAAAAGACTCCACAAAATAAATGGACACCCGAAGCTAAGGACTCAGATGCTGGGTCACAGGCATGGCCAGCCACGGTGCTGCTGGTCCTTTATGATTGTGTGATGTCCACTTCATCCCATGTCACTGGATATGGGCAAACTCCTCCTTTCTGGATCTATGCCTCCTACATGGAGAGCCTTACTCAGTATCTCCACTGTGCTCCCTTGAAGCTGCGATGTTCTCCCCCCGTGCCCTAGTACCAAATGTGCCCATTCCCTATACAGTACTCTCAGGAGCCCCAGAGCCTGGCTGGTCTCAGTGCTCACTGACATCCAGATTATGGGGGCCTTGTGAGGACTCTTCCTCCTGTCATGGACATTGTCTATGAGGACACCTAAGGATTGATGACTGCGAGGACCTGGATACACACCTGAGGTACAGCAGCTCACATGGACACCTAAGAGAATTACTGTTCCCATTCCACATGGGAAGAAACAGGACTCTGAGATTGCCACCCCAGAGGCAGCCTGAGGTGAAGCAGGAGGCGGCTGTGTGCCTTGTTCTTCATGCCCACACTGTAGCCTCTGTCCATAAGACCAGTCTAGCCCTGCATGTCACAGGTGCAAGGCCATTTGCCCAGGCAGGCTTGGTCTTTCAAGGGCACAACTGAAATTTTGGCAATGAAAATGAGAAAGTGGTGATATTACTGTAACAATCCCACTAATTTCTTCATACTATTGAACTGAAAGTCAATTAGGAAATAAGCCAGAAGATACTATTATCTTTCAAAAAGATGAATAGGTTAGAAAAAAGTTGGAATCAGCACTCTCTATTATGAAATGACTCATTAAAGAGCACTAAGGCTGCCTTCTTCAGAAGAAGTTTCAAGTAAAATTGGTCCAACTTTAGTGATTCTTCTATGCTATTCTCTGGACGCTATCTAGAAAGAAGGGAAAAGGTTTTTACAGCTGCAGATGTTGAGGAAAATGGCCAACTTATTGGGGTTTGCCTGAGGCCAGACCAATAGGGATCTGCGAGTCTGTCCCTCCCTGTACATGGATGCCGAGGTGTGCCTTACAGTGTATGCAGAGACACAGCTGGGTCCCGCTGAGCTAACAGCTGGCTCAGCACCAGCAGACTAGCTCCCATGACCTGCACAAGGCCCAGCATGCCAACTCTGCTGCCTCGCTCCAAGGCAGGGTGGCTCTCTTAGCACCTGTGAGGAATTGGCAGCCTCTGACCAAGAAGTGCAAACTAGGTCACAAGGAAGCACAAAGTTGCTCCAAGCAAGTGACCATTCAGGGGTGAGATCAAAGAATGCCCATGGCCTAGTTAGAGACTCCAGCGAAGCCACAATGGAAGGAAGGAATGGGGTCACCATGCAGCAGTCCCTCCCCACCAGCTATGCAGAGGCAGCCACCATCCAAGGCAGCTGAACCTGCAGCAACTTTTGATAAATGTGTAAATGGGAGGAAAAGATGGAGCGGTCCAGGGCTATGGCCACTGGATGGAGAGCAGAGACCAGATTCTTCCAGTAGCGGGATGTGGGGTTATGGGGGCTTGGTCTGTGGAGTGGATCTGAGGTGAGAGGAGCTGAGGATGATGGGCAGTAGTAGTGTTTCCACAGGAAAGGCCCTGGGACTGCTGGTCCACACCTTCCTCAGAGCAGCCATAGCCCGTCTGAGGACAGCGGCATCAATAGACAGAGCTACTGAAAGGAAGGGCTATCCCTTCCTTGACTGCTGTTAGAAGCAGCAGGCAAAGAGGCAGATGGGCTGACTTTGGGAGGAGGTAGGATCAGTGCCCCAGCAGCCATACGTTTAGGCTCATGGAACCTATAAGACCTATAGAGGCAAGGACTGCACTGGCCAAGGAGGTAGCCCCGAGGCAGGGCATGGGACAGACAGCAGGGCATGGGACAGCAGGGCATAGGAGTGGGTAATGCTGCCTGCTGAGAGGCAGAAGATCCAGAGTCCAGAAAAGGCTGGGACCAAGCAGATAAAGAGAAGCCTGGATTAGAATTCAGATGCCTCATCTCAAGTTCCCACGTGACTGGAACACTTTTGTTTGGGCTGATCCAGCACTTACTGTGGCCTGCCCCAGAGGCTGCCAAAAGGAGCTATCAGGAACATTTATGATCTTGGGTAGACAGTTCCCTTCCCTCTAAGCACATCCTGCTTACCGAGAAAAATGGGCTGAGAAGTCTCTTGGGGATAAGGGCTTCCGAATTGGGTTAGTTTAAGAGACCACTGGGGCTCATGGTCCCTCTGTGTCAGAGCATCCTGCCTGACCAGAAGTGAGCTTATACCTAGAGGTGCCCTGGAGGCACCTGGAGACTCCTTGATAGACCCCTCCTCACCACTGGCCAGACCAAATGTCCTCCAATGAGCCACTGAGTCTCCAGCTTGGACAGATAGTAGTGTCGGGCACAAAGGGCCATGTGAGTAGCACATAAAGAGTCCCATCTGGCCAGGTGGTGGTGGCACATACCTTTAATCCCAGGACTGGGGAGGCAGAGATAAGCAGATCTCTGTGAGTTCAAGGCCAACCTGGCCTACAGAGTGAGTTCCAGGACAACCAGGGTTACACAGAGAAATCTTATATAGAAAAACAAAACAAAAGAAGGTGTGTGGTGGGTACCATTTCACTCAGGGCTACTCTTCCCCAAAGGTGGCCATGGTTTTTACATGGGTGGCCCTTGGCAAGGGAAAGAAGTAACAGGATTAGGGCAAGAGCAAACAGAATCACAAGGCCCAGAATGTTCTAGCTTTGCCTGGGTTCTTCTGTCTTTCAGGCCTTTCCAGGACTCCCTGCTTGACAAGAATACCAGGCCCAATACCAGGCTTCTTTTCCCCTCCTCCTTGGCTCTGCACAGGGCCCAGTATACTTTTCTGGAGCAGAAACAGAAGGAAGAGTATGTGTCTTCAACCCTGGCTTCCCTCAAGTTTTCCTATGGGGAAAAGCACTTTTGAGCATGGCCTACCCAGGAGAAAACATGTAGACGAATGGCTAGGGCTTTGACAAGTAAACATGTATACCCATGACCTTAAGAAAGAGGATCAAGAATATATACCAGCTGGCTGGCTTGACACCTGGGTGGAAGGAAATAGTCTATTTCTCCATGAGAAAGCCTGAAGCCCCAAGGTGTGCAACAGCCTTCATAACCTCAACTCCCTACCCTTGTGAGAATCATAGATTCATAGCAGGGTCTTCCTACCTGATCCAAGAGGTTGACATCTTTCATTAAGGCCATGCTCTCAGGAAAGGCCTCCTAAGCCTGGACTCAGCCCCACAGCACTGGCCAGCCAGTGAGAGCCAGTAGCTAAGGTTAACCCCACCTGCTGTGACAGTTCTGAGGGAAAGGGCTGGAGCATGAAGTGGGGGGCAGGAAGTGGATTATGACCCCTCCATAGCACTGGCTGTTAGTGAGGCCCTTTGACTGCTGCAGCCCCAGTTCTCTGTGGCTCCCTTGTGCCCTGGCTCTTTTGTGCCTCTTTTCCCACACTCTAGGCCCCGCCCCCTCAACCAAGTTCCCTGGTTTCTTACCTCCACCAGGTGGGGCGTGGGGTTAAAGCCACACAGGTTGCACACCTGGAGCTTGCAGGTAGTGCAGGTATTGTAGTTGGCCGGACCCTTGCTACCCACATTGAGCTCAGCTTGGCACAGTGGGCATGTGGCCCTTTCCTTCGGCGTGGTCTTTGGCTTGGCAGCAGCCTTGGATGCTGCCTGATGTTCTGCTCTGCCATGCTTTGGACTGGCTGTTCCTCCAGTTTTTGCCAGGGCCCCAGGCCCTGATCCAGGACCTGTTCTTGCCCCAGGCTCAGTTTTGGCTCCAGGTGTTGGCCCAGGCCCAGGCCCTGAGCCTGGGGGTCTTGGGCCAGCCTCCTTGCTGGCATCACTGAAGATGATCTTGGGAGGCCCCTTGCTGGGGGAAGGCTGGCCCTGGGAGTCAGCCTCTGGCTGCACAGACATAAGGGTGCTCGCCTGGGTCAGTAGTGATGCTCCAAGGCCGAAGAGTTTCCCGGTGAGGCCCTCCTGGGGCTGTTCACCAGCACCAAGCCCAGAGGGCACTGTGGTGGCACTTTTGCCCTGGGCCTCTCCTACAGGTGGCCTGGGCTCAGCTGTGGAAGGCTTGGTAGAGAGGGGGGGCTGAGGAGACACCCTCCCCACCTCTGGAGGGGCAGTTGCCTGGGTAGGCCTGGGGACTGAGGTGGCCCTGACTGTTTCAGCCTGGCAGGGACCAGACTGTGTGGCCCCTGGGCCCCGGGATCTCTCTTGCTCTGGCTTCCCCAGAGGCTGTTTGGCTGGGGAGTGGGCAGGGGACAGGGCCGGGGAGTGTAGCTGCTGCTGGCTCTTGGATCGAGGCGCAGTGGTCATGTCCATTCCCAGAGCCCTCTGCATCTGACAGTTCAAACAGAGCCACTCCTTCACCTGAGGGAAAAAAACAACAGAGTCAGCAGAGTGACAGGGTCATGGTGCACAGGTTCAGGCTGCTGCAGGACCTTCTGGTCTCCACATGCACCAACATACACACATGTACACTACACACACACACACACACACACACACACACACACTCCCCATGCAGAATTAGCAAGTAAAGAGCAGTAGATGAGAGAGGAAAGCACAGGAATAAATGAAGCCATGATAGACTTCCTGTCCTGGAAAACCTTATGTTCTCACCAAAGGAACAAGATAGAGAACACAAGCTCCCGAGAGCAGAGTGAGTGAGAGGCATTAATGGGATATGATGATTTAAGGCGTCAGATTTTCTTTGAGTTTGCGGCTTAGGCTATTGTTTGTTTATGGTGTCAGTGATGAAACCCAGGGCCACATGCACACTAGGCAAGCACTCTATCTCCAGCCACAAGACAAGGAAGATGGGACAATTGGTCTCTAAGACAAACAAGGCATGCCCTGATATTCATGTTCTAAGCATGTACCCATACAGGGATGGACATGTGACCATGCCACAAGACCAGTCTCAGTCTTCCATGTCACCTATGCACTAAATGATGTTTTTCCTTTTGGACTTCCAGTCTCATGGGTAAACACTACCTTTTCCTGCTGAAAAAAACCACGGAGAGGTCAGAGCGCACCGCCCACAGACTCACAGCCCTTTAAGCACTGCACCACAACCTCACAAGCTGCCCCAGCCTTGCTTTCCATCTGACTTCTCCTGTCATCCTCCTTTGGCTGTCTCACCTGACACACTGGGTCTCCTGCTATACCAAATAATCCTCAAAGCTCACGAGGCCCCAAGGCTGCCTGCAACAGGTCTCTGCTGCTGTCAGGCGGCTTGTCAGGTGCTTCCTGTCCCAGCAGCCCATGAACAGCACCCAAAGATGGGGAAAACATCACCTTGTGATGAGCGCCCACTTGTGCAAGCACCCTGGAGGCCTTGTGCAGGGGTATCTTGTCCTCACAGCAGAGGAAACCAAGGCTGAAACGAGGTGTACTCTTGTGGTCATGGGGTGGGGGGAACTCTTGCGGGCAAGAGCAGCCCTGGCAGCTGTGTTTAACTCCTTATTTCTAGGCTGAGCATCCTGGAGCCCAGTGCCTTCTGTAGTCCAACCTCTCCTGATGGCCACTCAACTTTATACAGGCCAAGTTCAGAGTACTGCAGACACTGGAATATCCATCTGCCCAAAAGGCCACACCCAGCTCTAGACACAGTGTGACTGAGGCAGAGAAGCCTTGGCCCAGCGGGAAACTGTTAACCCACCCCTATGCTTTTGAAAACCCAGTGGGATTTTGCCTACGCTGGACAGAGAAAGCCATAGGAACAGCTTTTCAGTACTGGGTACTCTCCTGGACAGTTCATTATAGATGGGGAGGGGCTTCACACTCATGGAAGTGTAAGGTCTCGGGGCAGCTGCTTCTGCTCACCGGACGAGGGACACTACAAGATTTGCTCTCTAATTGGGTCCCATCCTCTATCCCAGGGTGGTAGCCACAAAACCCATTCTTGTTGTGGTTGGAGGCCTAGGCCACACCCAGTGTTGCAATTGTTGTTACCTATGGTAAGACTTCCTGGGATCTGGGAGGTAAGTTCCCTGCTTTGAGACTTCAGGGTGACCCTGTTTTGGGCTAAACAAAGACACTCTGGCACTCACCAGCAGCACTCACCAGCAGCACCTTTCTTTCCCCAGCCCCCCTCACCAAGGCTGTACCACAGCCATCTCACCTAAAATAGAACCTCTTCAAGAAATGGCTGAAACACCCCTCAGTGACTCATCTGCCAGATGGGCACAGCTATTTCTATCCAGCCTGTTCCAGACGGCGATGAGAAGCCTTGACCGTGTCCTCCCTGAGTCTCTCCTGGGTTCAAGCTTAGGCAGACAGACATGGTTTATGAGGCCTCCCAAGGAGGATCCTGGCAGAGCGAGTTCTCTGAACTCAGCAAGACTCTCCTTTCTGCCCCCGACGAGGTCCCCAGGGGTTTTCTGGGAAAGTCCTATGCTACACTCTTCTCTCTACTCCAAGGTCCCCACTATGCCACACTACGGGACTAGGTGACAGCAATGCACCCCAGCCACCTGTCCAGCCAGGCGGAGCACACAGGGACAGTGCTGTAGGAGACACTGGTCTCAAGACCAGTGGTAATTCATTCTTCCTTAGCTACACACAGTGACTCACCAAGGGACCGAGCCCAGGAGGTCCCTGTGACTCTTAGGTTTCTCTAAGCTGTCCACCAGAATTAGAAGACTAATTCTTCTACTAATATGGCAGGAATCCCCTTAGAGTCCTGCTTTCCTGACCAAGCACTTGCCCAGCAGATGTGAATGTCTCATGTTTCATGTTCCAGGAGCCAGAAGTAGAAGGGTGGTACCTTCTTGGTCTACCCTAAGGTAGATGACACTTCTTTCCAGCATCTCAGAAGGTTGGCAGGGTCCTCCATGCATTTCCTGAACCCAGCCCTGGGAGGGCCTGGAGACAGTAAAGAAGGCTCAGGGTGGTACACAGGGTCGCGGTGGTTTGGGAGAGGGGAAGTAGAGGCTGCAGGGATGTGGCTTTGCACAGCTTGCCCATGCCACCAGGATGCCGGGGATCTGCAAAGGTGTGGCCCAACAGGCTCCATGGCTTGGAGAGGACTTTCTCCAGAAGAGACCCCCTCCCATCTGCCCTTTACTCAGACTGTTCAATGTGCAGAAGAGCGGCTAAGTAGTCCCCAAGACCAGCAGACTAGGCAGCTTGTTCTGCGGACCCTCAGTTGAGTGAGGAGTTTAGGGGTAATCGTCTGCACCAATCACTCCCTGCTGTTCCTTCTACTGGCTTCTGGGGCAGCAAGGGAAGTGGAGGCATATTCCCTGAGAAGGGCTTTAACACCCATCCCTGCCCCCCAAGAAGGACATCAGCAGCCTGCAGCCTACCACCGTGTATCAGCCTCAGGTAGATCCAGGCATATTAGACACATCTGGTCTCACAAGATGCTGCCAGAAAGCTCCAAGGGCCCCAGAGCAAACAGGTCCTCTTGCCATTTTCCTCCCCTAGTCCCGTAGCAGAGAACAGGGCTGCAGATCTGTGCCACCATCTGCCTTCCCGGGGAGAGCAGCCTGCCTCTGAGCCCTGGCCCTCACTGGGAGAGTAGCATTCAGTGCTGGATGGCTAAGCGCTGACATCATGCCTGATACCGAATTCATCCTTTCCATTTTAAACATCACAGAGGTGGCTTAAAAAGGAGACTCCCCTGCTGCCACCAAAGCCAGAGGGTCCTGGGATGACCCCATGCCAGCATGACTCCATGCATTTCTGCGCTGAGTCACTGGTCAGGTCTCATTAGGAGGTAAGCACTCCTCCACCCCTAACCCCTAGACATCAAGGATAGGTCAGGGCCTAGACCTTCTTATAGCAATAGCAACCACCTGCCGTATCCCACGCCCGCTGTTGCACATCCACCAACAGCGTGGTTTGCCTGTCCGCTGTGAGCTCAGTTTATACACAGGGCACCTCTGAGCATGACAGGGAAGAATATGTGACCCAGTCAGATGTGACCTGTGGAAGAAGCCTGTGCCAACCCAGAGATCCGAGGGTGGCCTTGGGAGTGGATACATTTGTGAAGGCAGAATCATTCCATGAGGCTAGAAGGCCTCACTGGTCTAGAAAGCCATGAAGGGAGGTTATTCCTTGCTGGCCCTGGGCACATCTCCCTTTCTACTCCTCTCCCAGTGCTCCGGACAGCCTCCCTTCCCTCCCAAGCTGGTCCTCTGTGTTCTTCTCTCTCTCCACAGTCTCTCCTCGGAGCCCAGACCAGCTCTCTCACAGAGGTTGCACTCCTTGGGCCTGTCTCAGCCTTCCCTTTTTAACTCTTAAGGACCTTCGTAGTTCATTGCCTGGCTTCATATTCGTCTCTCCTCTTGGATTTTGTTGGTTTCCAGGCATCTTCATCTTGGTCCTTCTTTGCCAAAAGTCCTTGCTGTTGCCTCTCAAATACCACTGAGCTCACTCCCACCATTTATGCAGATGCTCTCAGTCCCCACAGGCCTGACCCAGCTCTCCAAAGCCACCGAAAGGTACATTTAAGCTCAATAAATGTCATTACATGTACATTTTATCTAAAATAACCTACAGTAAATACTGAATCCTACTTAATAGTGATATGCCTACTGAAATGGTCAGTGAGAAGTATATTGATATCTGCAATACACTTTGAAAATCAACAAAGAAATCAGTTCGATGGACAGGCAGTCAGAAGGACAGAGAGGTGATGAAGCCAGGAGAAATCCAAGCACAGTGGTGCATGCCTATAATGAATGTTTTTCACTCTTTGGGCTGGCGGGGGGGACGACACACCACACAGCTACCAAATAAATCACACATGGAGGTTTACTCTTAGTTATGAATGCCCAGCCTTAGCTTGGCTTGTTTCTTGCCAGCTTTTCTTAACTTAAATCATCCTGTCTATCTTTGGCCCCGGGGCTTTTATCTTTCTCTATTGCTGTATACTTAATCTTTTCTTGCATCCGTGTCTGGCTGTGTGACTGGGTGGCTGGCCCCTGAAGTCCTCCTCCTTCCTCTCGTTTCCAGATCCCCTTTTTTTCTCCCAGAGTTCTCCTTCTATTTATACTCTCTGCCTGCCAGCAATTCTTAGTCTCTCTCCTGCCTCG
>LOEQ01000050.1:451611-472986 GCA_001685075.1 Bramus lutescens | reverse complement strand
GAGATCTGCCTGCCTTTGCCTCCCGAGTGCTGGGATTAAAGGCGTGCGCCACCATTGCCGGGCAATATTACATCACTTTATCATTTTTTTTTGGTTTTGGTTTCCCTGTGTCTTTTTAATATCTTTAGGATATTCAGCCTTTGCTATAGCCAAAAAACCCCAATGTAAACCATGGGCTAAGGCAGAGGCGGCACACCAAGGCAGAGGCAGCACACCAAGGCAGAGGCGGCACACCAAGGCAGAGGTGGCACCAAGATGAGCAAGTGCTCATGGAAGAAAGAGTGGGAGCAGAGGCCAGGGCCTGGCTAGGAAGCCAAGGAAACTCTTTCCTGGCTCCAGAGCAGCAGAAAGGGACCAGGAAGCAGGTTACTGTCGTGACCCACTATCTTAATTACTTTATATTCCTCTGGAGCATGTTTTCTTACTGAATAAGCAAAAGTCAGGCTCAGGTGCATTTCTCTACACTTGGGAGCACAGGCTTTGGCAACCAGCCTGACCCAGCTGGGCTCCTACTCTTTTTTGAAAAGTTCATTAAATATTAATGTACGTGAGAGTGATGTGTGCATGTAGGCGTGTGTGCGTGTAGGTGTGTGTGCGTGTAGGCGTGTGTGCCATGGTGCACAATGCGGTTGCTTCATTCCTTCCACCTCTCTGTGCCAGGCTGGCGTGCCAAGCACCTTTATTGAGCCATTCTGCCAGCTTGAAGCTGGGATTCTCTAGCTCTTCTGGACACCAGGGTCCCCAAGACGTATGTGAGTCAAGAGGCTACAAAAGGTGGGGAGCAGCAGCACAGTGCAGAGTGGGAGCTAAGCCAGAGGACTCTGGTCTTGAGCCCTAATACTTCAAAAGCAAACACTAAGAAGATGTTTCAAGTGGAAGTCCTTAGGGTTTTTTGTGGATCCTCTTTTCTTGGCTATTTTATTTCTTTGGGTTTTGATGTTGTTGCTTTGAGACAGGGTCTCATGTAGCCCAGACTGGCATCCAGCTTTCTATTTAGTCAAGGGCAGCTTCTAATTGTCCTGCCTCCTCCTCTAGTGTTGGGATAGGAGGCCTGTGTCAGCACATAGGCTTTACATGGTACTGAAGAGCAATCCCCTGTAAAGGGTGCTTTCACACACTTTCCAGCACAGGGACCCTGCAGTTGATCTGAGAATGTACAGTGAACTCTTTGATTAATGGGGGAAAGTGGTGGACCGACACCAGGTTAACAATCACTCCAGACAAGGCCCCTCTTCCTAGTGACTCCCAGGAAAGCATCAGAAGCTAGACCACTCACCTGAAAACACATCTTAACCATTCCCAGTTCCTATGACCTTCACAGTAGCAGGGGCAGCAAGTTAGACCAACAGCCCAAAGTCAGGAGTGGATAGAGCTAATGTTGGAGCTCAGAGGGAAGTAGAGGGGGGGAGCACAAGGAGCAGACCAGCAATCTGCACAACCAGCCCCAGCAATCCCAGCAAGATGTCCTGACTAGAAATAGGCTATGTGTATATTTACAGATTGTGCTCCTTTATTCCCACACAAGCTTCTGATCCATCTCCCACTGGAAAGGAGCCCCCTGCTTCTGAGGTGTGAGCCTCAAGGGACTTGGTGTGTGGTTCCTCTTTCCTACACAGCCCAGCCAGCTTGCCAATCCACTTAGCTGCTCACCCCCAGACTTGTATAATGCACTCAAATGCCCACATCAGCGTCACTTCCTGGGGCACTAGACGTCATGATTCTTGGTTCTATTCTTTAACCAGCATTTTTGATTCTGAGTGACTAAAATCATTCTCTCCATGAGCCCTGAACTCTGAGCACTGGCTGCATTAGCATTACTTACCATTACAACCCAAGTGTTGACCCAGGCACTAGGAAGAAAAGGAGGAGCAACTTTCCATGAGCCCGGGTCCCTCCTCCAATCTGAGTGACTGAGAGTGATTGCCAAGGGAGGCCCTGGCAGAAGCTGCCTACCTGCTGGCCTCCACCTTTCTTCTGCACATGACCTGATGGATGTGAGACCACAAAGAAAGTTGACCCTGGTAATGGGAAAGGGTCTAGCAAAATAAATAAATAAATAAATAAATAAATAAATAAATGAATAAATGAATAAATAAATAAATAAATAAAAAAGCAGCCCAGGGCTGGGGCTGGTGGTGCACAAATTCCAGCCCTGGGGAAGCAGAGCCAAGGAGGATCTCTGTGAGTTCAAGACTAGCCTGACCTGCATAAGTGAACCTCAAACTAGGTGTTATGGCTCATGCCTACGATGCCAGTACTTGGAAAGTGGAGGAAGTCAGTTTGTCTTCAGCTGTACAGCAAGTTCAAGGTTAGCCTGAGCTACAAGAAAAGCAGAGGCTAAGATAAATCCTACGGAGTCAATTCTATGTAGACCAGGCTGACCTCGAACTCACAGAGATCCACCTGCCTCTGCCTCCTGAGTGGTAGGATTAAAGGGGTGGTCCACCATACTTGGTTTATAGGGTCAGCTCTAATCCATAACAGCTGAGTTCAGCAGACAAGCAGAGACCTGGAAGGTCAAACTAGAGGCGATCAAACACTGGGAGAGCATTTCTAGGTTCCCATTCCTTGCTACAAACCACCCCTCGGTTCCGAAAAACACCACTCTGCTCTTGCCATCTTGTTGCTGGGACATTTCCCACTAGAAGCGTTCTTTGATCCAACCACATCTGACTCAGCTACTCACACTGACCTTGGGCCCTGGGCAGCTCAAGATTAGAAAAAGGCTCTGTGCCAAACAAAAGTCTTCTTAAAGACCTCGTATGGACATCAAACAAAATGATGTTCCTAGCCTCAAAGGGACTTCCCTGGCATGGTGGTAAGCTTTTATAATCCCAGTGTTCAAAAGCCTATGCCAAGTGGATCACTAGTTCAAAACCAGCCTGAGCTACCCAGTCTCAAAAACAACCAGCACAACCATGACAAAGTCTTCATGTCAGATAACTGTGCTGCACAAGGACTCAAGTTTCCCAAGAAAAGAGATCCTGTGTAGTAAAGTGGGAGGCCGCTGTTTTCATGAAAGGGTGAGAGGGTGACAAGTGAGGGTTCTCTGCATGGTCCATGCCTGGGGGCACCCAGGTGGAACCATCCACTGGTCTTTGAGGACCTACGCTACAAAATTCAGCATGTGGCACAGCTTGTGTAGATGCTTGCACAGGGACCTAATGAGAGAGAGGAAGACACGGTGGAGGACAGAGACCCGGGAACTCATGCAGGCAAAGAAAGCAGTGCTGGAGGAGACTGAGAGGTGGGCAAGGTGCACGAAACCCCAACGGGCTTTACAGACGGCAGGTGTGTCAGAGGGGCCTGAGCCCACGGGGAGGTCTAGAGCTGAAGCAGAGAGGAAAGCACCCACTTAGCCTGCCAGTAGACTCCTGCAGTCCCAGGAGGCAGCGAGTCACAAAAACACGTGTGTGTGTGTGTGTGTGTGTGTGTGTGTGTGTGTGTGTGCATATGTTAGGGAACAAACAGCCAACATCCAAGGCTCAGGCCTTCCTCGCTTTAAGAGAAATTCTGCCCAAAGCTGGCAAGACACCAGCACAATGTCGTCAACAAAAGGGGCTCTGGAGAAGCCTTGCTTGCCCATTTTCTTAGTGATGTATGTGTCTCCAGTTGAGCTGGCTATGCTCATTTAATTTGTGGGATCTGATGAAGCTGACAGTAGTGTTTTCCTAGCACCTGTGTAGACTAGGACACCCAGCAGGCCCTGATAAATCGGTGCTGAATAACTGGACAATGGAGGAAGAATAAAGGATTCCCTGGGACTGTTAGAGCAGGGTGTGTGGAGTGAGGTGCTGCTCGTACCGCATGTTCACCCAAGCCCTAGCACATACCATCGGAATCCCTCACTGGGAAATGGTCATCTCATTCACATCGGTCATAGTCTTCACTCCTGAAGGCCATGCACTCTGACTGTTCAGAGTACGTTGACATTTGCCTGAGGAGCAGAGGCATACCCTGTCTCCATGGCAGGTGGAGCAAGAAAGGATGGTATGAATTCTACCCTCATTCACAACCAGGCCCTGCGGCCTCTGGAGCCTGGCACAGATTAAGTGGGTTGCTGGGAGTAGTCACCCTGCAGTGAAGGCCACGCCCCCATACACCAGCCAGTAGGGCCTGGCTCTTTTCTTCTGCCCTGGGGTCTTATACTCCAAGGCCACCAAGAAGATGGCTCCTGCTTCCCTCTGGTCAGCTAGGGACCCGCACATGGGCAGGGAGAGTGTCAGTGATGCACTGGGCACTCTATCCCTTCCAGACCCTGAACGCTTGCTTCCTCACTCCAAACCAGTATGGGCGGCTCACGGCTCACTAAGCACGGACTAGCAGGGGGGTGTCTGGATACAGCCACTGCTACTCAGGGCTCAGTAAACCTGACCCTCTGTCAGCCAGACACGCAAGCACATAAACAAGATCCCTCAGATCCTACCTAGTAGCACTACTGCTTCCTAAAGCGATGTACGTGTAGGACCTGGGAGACAGGTAATCTGTAAAGTTCTGCTGTCCAGGGCAGGAGGGACAAGAGGAGCCCTGTGACTCAGTGGCCTGCCAGTCCAGCCTAATCAGGAAGCCCTAGTTCCCAGTGAGAAACTGATCCAAACAATGTGGACAGCACCTGAGAGACAGCATCCAAGGTTGACTTCCGGCCTCCATCTGCACATGACCCACTATACACAAACACATTTGTGCACACGCACTTATAAACACACACATTCATGTACACACTCTCGTGCACACACACTCGTGCACATGCACGCTTGTAAACACACACACTCAAAGCAGTTCATGTCTACCTAGGTATTTGTGCTTTCCTGTGACAACACCAGACGACAGAGCAGGAAAGTGAGGGAGCATGGCTGAGGCCTGTGTTCCCTGCCAAACCTTGCAGACAGGCTCAGCCCTTGTCACTCTTGGGGTTAGTGCCCTTCCATTTCACAGGCCTAACAGTCCCTGAGGTTGTTTCCACATAAGTGCAGGAAATGTGGGATGTTTATCCAAAGGGAGGCTTTCATTTCCTCTTCCTGCTTGTCACCAGAACAGGTGAGCACCTGTGCCACCAAGCAGGCCCAGACTGCATTGAACCAGGGTCTTCACACTAGAGGAGAAGGTGTCACCCCATGTCCCCACAAGGAGCATTTTTGCTCTCCTTACTCAACACTCAGGAGTATAGAGGTTTGGGGGGCTTACCATTTAGGAATGTGGGTCTCTGAAATCTGTCCCTGGGTCCTAGGGAGGCTTATGCCTGCTCCCCTTCAGTCTGGGTATTTCCCCTGCTCAAGCAAACAAAGAATACAGCAAAACGGCCAGGTAGATCAAAGCAGCAGCTCAAGCAGGGGACACATGGTCTCCAATGAGCACCCTAATAAAGTAACTGGGGTGGGGTAAGCAGTGTGGCAGGCCTAGACTGTGGGAATGCTGAGAGCAGGCTGCCTGGGTCTGTCTGCTCCTTCCTCCCTCTTCCCCCATTGGTTCAGCCTACATCACAACTCCCCAAAGTGCCCTAACAGGAAAGCCCTCTGACTGCTCTGTGGGTGGTGTATCTCAGACTTCAGGCAATCAGCAACTAAGCACTGTCATTTACAGAACTGCCTTCAGCACAGGAGGAGAGCAAGAACAAATGCCTATTCCAGCTCATTGACTTCTGAGCCCTAAGAGCCACACAGTTCGCTTCCAGGCACAGAGGAATTCATATCCCAGGCAAGTGGTAGCATCTATACCCACGTTGCCCATGAGCAGGGCACAACTTCAGAGTAGCAGAAGCCTTCTCTCCAACCCCCGTTCTGCCGAGAAGAGCCTGTCTCACCCACTGGCACTCAAGCTGGAGGCCGAAACCCTCAGAGTTTCGTGAGGAAGGACGGACTACAGAGTCAGAAGAGTACTCCCTTGTGCAGCGCTGTCTTCGGTGGCCCTGGTGGCCTGTGCTTCAGCTCTGACCAGCTGCATATTCTGAGAGCCTTTGAGACCCAACGGGCCTTTCAAGTTAACTGTTTAATCTGAACTCTAAACACTGCCTTAGCAGCTACGCGTGGGCATGGGAAGGATGGTCCTCACTGGGCGCTCTGAGCCCATTAGGCATCGCTGCTGCATAAGTGCTCCCAGAGGCCGGGAACATAGCCTTAAATCAAGTTTAATTCACACATACTCTAGAATACCAAGTAAGGGTGCGACTATCATGTTCATCTTTCGAGTCTCAGTCCTGTACATGAAACCTGGCTTCAGTTATCAGTCATGTTATGCCAGGCCTTGTGCTGAGTACTTACGTTTCATGTGCTAAGCCCAGTGTTTGTTCAACTGAATGCACTCGACTCTCTCTCCTGGAACACCAGCACTGCCTCACTTTCCCCCTTATCTCTTTCAAGAACCAGGAGGCATCACAGTGAAGCCAGCTTTAACTCCCCAGCAGTCACCTCACCTGAACACACCCCAGCTAGAGGCGCACTTCCAGGCTTCCAGGGCACTTCCCCAGGCTTGCTCTTCAGCACCAGGAGAAACAAGCACAACTGGCCAAAGAGCAAACTCCTAAACTTAGACCCTGTCCTTCATCTCACTCTCTGCCCACCTCTCTCCTTGTACAACACCAGATGTTCAGGCCAAACTCGGGGGTTCTCTTGACTGCTCTCTTAGGCTCTCCACACCAACCCTTGGCAAGGCCTCTGCTCCATCTCTAGAACACATTCAGACGATGATGACATGGACCACACTCATCCTTCCCAGCTCTGTGCTTCACCTTTTGTCCTTAGGCTTAGCAACAAAGGGAAAATTGACTTCTGCATTTACCATTTTGTTTCAAGCAATTCACTTGAAGAAAAAATCTCAGACACACTAATAAAAACACAAAATAACATGTGCACCATGTTCCTCACTGTGATGCCGCAGTCCAGTGTTCATGGATAAACCATGTTACATTCACATAGGGAACATGGTGCAGGTGCAGACAAAGTAGGAGGAATTCTGTACTCTACTACAAGGTGATCATCATGATACGTTATGTAAATCAAGTGCAGTAGCCCAGGACTTCAATCTCTGCAAGGCAGAGCAGAGGCAGGTGGATCTCTAGGTTCCAGGCCAGTCAGGGCTACTTAGTGAGACTTTGTCTCAAGAAGGGAAGTGGGGCCAGAGGTGGTGTCTCACACCTTTAATCCCAGCCCTCTGGGGGCAGAAGCAAGTGGATCTCTGCGTTCAAGGCCAGCCAGGTCAATGGAGGGTGTTCCGGGACAGCTAGGGCTGTTAGACAGAGAAACCCTGTCTCAAAAAGCCAGAAGGAAAAAAGAAAAGAGAGATGAAGAAAAGAAAAGGAATGGAAGTGGAGACACCATGGAGGTGCTGAAAAAACTGTTTCTTACCACAGAGGGAAGAAAGAAGGAGCAGAAATAAGGCACGCCCAATGTGCCCTTCCTGAACTCCTGTACTACAGAGTCTATAACCAAAACAATGCTTGTTTTCCATCACCAAATTATGAGTCCACTGGTGGCATAGTCACAGGTAACTACAATACTGCACTGGGCTTGCCCACAAATCATGTTGCCTAATGGAAAGCCAGCAGCACAGGAGTGTCAGTCACTGCTCTATGACTATGAAGAGACACCATGACCAATGCTTAGACAATAGAGCATTTAATTGGACTAGCTTACAGTTCCTGAGGCTTAATCCATTATCATCAGGGCAGGGGGTATGGCAGAACTTACGCCACTGGAGCAGGAGCTGAGAGCTTCATCTTGATCCATCCCCTGGGATACACTTCATCCAACAAGGCCACACCTCCTAATCCTTCTAATCCTTTCAAATAGTACCACTCCTTGGTGACTAAGCATTCCAATCTATGAGTCTATGAGGGCCATGCTTATTCAAGCCACCACAGTGAGCAAGCCAGAGGCTTAAAATGTGCTTGTGCAGCTAGACCCACCCACGGTGTGTCCATCATCTTTACTGTGAGAACTACCAGCTAGCCTGCTGTTCAGGAAAGGTGAGGCACACACTAGGAAGAGCTGGACCCAGCTGCAGCCTGGAGTCCAGTCTGGATCAGTAAATGCTACCCAGCTTGCAGATGTACAAGCGAGAAGTTTTTAAAGAACTGTTGTTTGAAGCCACTGAAGTTTGGCTGATTAATTGTGCAATAATATGGTGAAAACAGATATCTGATCAAAAAACAATCTTCACAAATTAAAAACCAACTAGAATAAAGAAGCTTAATTTTAGATCTTACTAATGGCATAACCACACAGGGAAGAATAATTTCTAATAACTCTAAGACATGAACCTATATATCTCTGGAAAGATATAACCTAAAGACAAAATATACTACGGGAAATCTTAAGTTACATTCACTAGCATTATTGCTAGTAAAAAATAGCTATGTTATTACTCTAAAATAAATACACACATACACACATACATATTCTACACTCTACCTATATTCATACATACATATATATTAGAATAAAGTCAGTATACAGCAATGACAGTATCTCAAGATCTTAAAATGAGTTTTATCTGCTGTTTTGCTGTTTTAGTTGAAGAGAAGAGATAGCTGAGCATGCAAGCACACACCTGTGAGTCCAGCGCTGAGGGGTGGAGGGAGGAGGAGCAGGAGCAGATTCTGAGGTCCTCATGCTTGGCAGAAAGCTCTTTTCCAACTGAGCCACTTTCCCAGACCCTCACTATACAACATTTTCTCCTATGTATGTTTAGGAATTTTGTCTGTAGGGCAACTGCTGCTCCTGAGAACACAGACTGACAGAGCCTAAGGCTAGTTAGTGTAGCTAAGGAAAGGCTGTCAAGAGACAACCAGGCCTGCACGGAGATTCCACTGCAGTACACAGGGGCTGTGGCCAGGGTAAAGGGGTGCTGGCCTCTCTAATCTTACTTTGACTCTCCTGCTCTCCTCAGCTGCCAGATCTCCAAACGTTAACTAGCAAGGCCTTGGTCGTGAAACTCAACACTGGCCAGTCAAGGTCAGATATAGGGGCTGGGAAAGGGGGGTGGCTGGGCTCTCTGAAACAAGCATACTCCTTAGTTATTACCCCTCTCTTCAGGGGAATAGAGTTAGGGCCCAAAAATCTCACTGGGTTAAAGGAAGCTCCAGGTGTACACAGGGAAGACATGGCAGGGTCCAGGCAGGCTCCCACAGACGCACACCTGGGTTGCATATATCCAAGATGGAGGACACTCAGCTTTCACACAGAGAATACCATGAGACTGGATAGGTGTGGAGTAGCTGCCACAGAGATCTCAGAAAGGCAGAGGAAAATGTTTTTTGCTGCATGAGAGAAGACTCTCATCCCTCAGACTATGTCACCCATAATCCATGTGACTTGCTAAGCACTGGAGCCTGTTCTCTGAGCTTCCCTGTCCTCAGAGTACTAAGAGGCTTGGGCAGGACAGCTGAGGTAGGCAACTATCCCTGAGTCCACTGCAGTCAAAGGAGCTGATGTCAAGACCAGAGAAGAGCAGACTGACTGAGAATATGGCAGATGGAGGCTCACAGTGGACGCCTGCAAGGCCTGTGAGTAGAGGACCAGCTGATAGAAAGCAGGAGGAAATCCAGTTCAAATAATGGAAAACAAGAGTTTCCCAAAGGTGGAATCTGCTGAGAAAGACCAAAGGCTGCTGAACACTTCAACTTCCATATCAAAGCAGAGCTCTGCCTGGGGAGATGACAGCAGCCATTACAGCATCCATTAGGGGTGGCTTAGATGTTCAAACTAAAACAGAGGCAGAGCAAACACATTATCTGCTAAAGCCAAACCATACTTCTAAAGGGATCACCCTCACATACTGGACGTTGACACTGAGGGGGTCTGGTCTGAGCCCGCAGAGCCCTGGGGCAGCTCTTCCCTCTGAAATGAGAGTGTCGACCCAGCTGTCCAGCTGCCTGGGTGGAGTAGGCAAAATCAGTCTCTTCTGAGCTAACCTTCCCCTTGCGCTGCCTTGGTCACACACACACACAAAGCTTTGCCCAACCCAGCTCCATGACAATCTTAGGCACACCGGCCATTAGAGCACCTGCGGTGGGTGGAACGAGCACTCGGGAGATGAGGGGACACAGCAAGGAACAGTGAGCCTGCAGGGGCTGGCTAAACCAGTGCAGGAAGGCCAGTGGCCTTTCAAGCAGCCACCTGGAGGAAAGGTGCCAGCAAGCCTTCCCTAACTGCAGTCTCGACTTATCTTGTCCATTCTAGGAAATCACCGGAACACAGTAAATGAGCCATCCTCTACTTACAGCTGCGACTAACTCCCCTGAAAGACACACATTGTGCTTTTTATTTGTGATCTTGTTGTTTTGTTCGAGACAGAGTCTCATTCTGTATCCCAGGCTGATATTCTATGTAACACATGCTGGCCTGAAACCCAGGGTGATCCTCCTACCTCAGCCTCCTGAATGCTGGGATTACAGGTATGGGCCACCATGGCCAGTTTATGACCTTGATTTCTATTCTCAGAGGGACTGAAGAGCAGAGGAAAGCAACCTCCTTCCTTTTCGTTTATCTCATAGAAACCAAATGTCAAAGGCCAGTGGGGCTTTGGAGATTATCTAGTTAAACCCTTCAGTTCAGAAACAATGAAACTGAAAAGTTTAGGGCCGTAGGAGTGGGTCAGTGGTGGGGTATTACCTAGCATGATCCCCAGAAACTCAAAAATAAAACAAGAGTATCCTAAAGATCCACCCGGTGTGTAGACTCAGTGCGGAGTCTGGGGCAACATCAAATGATCAAAACCTGGATTTCTGATCTTCATTCAGGATGCCCACAATTTCTCATCCCACACTGTCCTTTATCCAAATGTCCTACTTCCTGATCCTTTTGCCTCTGCACAGCCCTCCCCATCCTCTTGCTAAATTTTCCATCTTGTCTGAGCAGGAGGCAGGGAAATGACAGGGCTCTCCAGCTGTGCTCAGTGCGAGGCATTTGGGTTTGCTAACATCTGCTAGCTAGCTGTTCTGAATCGCTCATCTTAGGCCTTTGGAGCTCCCAACAGAATAAGCTAATGTTTTGAATGTGTTTTGTAAGCTGTAAAACACTATACAAATATATGTTCTACTATTTTAGGATATGGAATAATACAATCCCTTCTAACTGTGCACTTGATTATCCTACCTCTGTGCGACGAAGAGAAGCAGAGACAAGAAGGAAAAGGAGAAGAAAGAGGAAAGAGAGGAAAGATCTAGACAGATGCTTCTGTCTTTCCCCAGACCATGAGCCCATGGAGGATGGAGCCCATTCGTTCTATTCTCCTTCCTTTATTCTCTTGGTTCACCCAAAGATAGGCTCAACAAATGGTTCCCTCTACAACCCTCTACACCAGGCATGGCGATTATGATCCACACTAGGAAGGCTGAGGCAAGAAGATTTAGAAACCAGTCTGGCTACACAGTGAGACCCTGACAAAAACAAACAAAGAAGCAGTGCTGAACTGGCTATGTAGCTCAGAAGGCAAGCGTGAATCTCGGGGTCAGTTCCCAGCACTGCAGAAACAGGGCGTGGCAACTCATGCCTGTAATCTTAGCACGCAGAAACGGGGTGTGGCAACTCATGCCTGTAATCTTAGCACTGCAGAAATGGGGCGTGGCAACTCATGCCTATAATCTTAGCACTGCAGAAACGGGGCGTGGCAACTCATATCTGTAATCTTTGCACTGAGAAAACAGAGGCAGGAAGACCACAAATTCAAAATTATTCTCAGCTACACAGGGAGCCTGAGGCCATCCTGAGCTATGTGAGACCTGCCTCAAAAAGAAACAACATATCTTCTGGACTAAGGATTTAGCTCAGCGGTCCAGCACTTGCCTAGGGTGTATGAGGCTCTGGGTTTAATTACCAGCATGAAAATAAGTAATAAATTTTAAGAGAATAAAAACCCTTCTATTCCACTGCAAAAATCCCCACAAGAGTTTCCATTCACAAAAAGCACAGAAAAGGAAAATGCAGAGACTTTGGTCAAAGGATACCAACTTCAAGTTAAGAATAAATTCAAAAGAGCTACTGTGTATATCCATCATAACTATAGTTAATAACAATATTACATTCTTGAAAATTCACTGAGTAGATTTCAACTATTTTTTACCCAGGAAAATAAATATGTGAGGTAATATATGTATTAATTAATTTTACATATTTTAAAGCATCATGTTGTATATAGTGAATACTGTTAGTTTAAAAGCCCAGTGTAATGGTATGCCTATAACCCCAGCACACTTGGGAGGAGGAAGCAAAGAGAAGGTCACAAGTTCAAGTTCATCTTGGGCTACCTGAGGTATCTCTCTCTACCCACTCTATCCCTAAAAAAATTTAGGCTCAGTAAGCAAAGTGATTGCCACACAAGCATGAAGACCTCTGTTTGAACACCAAGAACCAACATAAAAAGGTAGATGTGATGGCAGATATCTGTAACTACAGAGGCCCTGCAGTGAGATAGGAGCTAGGCCAGCATAGACCACCAGGAACAAGAGGCCCTGCCTGGGGCAGGAGGGATGGCTCAGTGGTATAGACCACTTCCTGCTTTTCCAGAGGACCTGGATTTGATTTTCAGCCCCCATGTTAGGCAGCTCACACTGTCTGTAACTGCAGCTCCAGGGTACCTGGTGCCTCTTGCCTCCATAGGCACTGACATTCATAAACCCTCATACAGACACGCACACACACAATTAAAAATAAATATCTTAAAAGGGTATAGCGAGAGAGGTGCAGTGGCGCACACCTTTAACCCCAGCACTCAGGAGGCAGAGGCAGGCAGATCTCTGAGTTCGAGGCCAGCCTGATCTACAGAGTGAGTTTCAGGATTCCCAGGGCTCTATAATGACCCTGTCTCAAAGCATAAATAAAAGGGTGTGGAAGACTAGAGTGATTGTTCTACAGGTAAGAGCACTGACTGCTCTTCCAGAAGACCAGGGTTCAATTCTCAAAACACACATCACAAAAAACAACCATCTGTAACTCCAGTTCCAGAGGCCAATGTCCTCTTCTGGCCTCGGTGGGCACCAAACATACACATGTTGCAAACACCCATACACATAAAATAAAATAATAAAAAAAATTTAAAAGAAAGAGAATTCCTGCCTCAAAGTTGTAGGTAAGGTCTAACAGATGAGGCTTTCCTCTACTTTCTAAATACATGTCATGGAATACTCTCTTCTCTCTGTCTCTGTCTGTCTTCTTTTCTGTCTCTGTCTGTATGTCTGTCTGTCTCTCTCTCTTACACACACACACATACATACACACCTAAGTGTAGGTAGTGCCTTGCTACCTGCCCCCCCACAGCAATATATCAATGTGACGATTGAGAAATGTCCTTATCTTCCCTCTTTTCCAAATGACCACGTCATGTCTAAGTGGTTGGTTATTCAGCATCATGTGAGGGTTGTTTTCCTCCCTAAGCCAGTGTCACTGGCCAGCCCTGGCTCACTGGAAAGCCAGGGACACTCCCAGGGAGGACAGAGCGTGGTTTTCTTCTCATGAGCTCCTGGAAAAGCTCTTTGATCTTCTCTATATTTGAGACTAAGTCTCTAGGGGCTGGAGAGACAGCTCAGTGATTAAGAAAACGGGTTGTTCTTCCAGAGGCCCCAGGTTCAATTCCCAGCACCCACACGGCAGCTCACAACTGTCTGTAACTCCANCCCAGGTTCAATTCCCAGCACCCACACGGCAACTCACAACTGTCTGTAACTCCAGTTCCATGGGATCTGATACCTTTGTACCAATGCACATCAAACAAAATTAAATATATATATATATATAAAAGAGACCAAGTCCCAGAAAACATATATATGTTATATATATAACATATTATATATATTATATATATAAGAGACCAAGTCCCAGAAAACACACATATATTCATCTCACATTCACCACCTTGGACTTTGCTAGCAGAGCCACCTGCTTCAGGGGCAGCCAGGCACTTCTGGATTTGATCTTTAAAAGGGCCTAAAAGTTTCCAATAGGCCTCCAAGGGATTTTCTTGTTAGAAAGAAGTGAGGGACAACAGATAAAGAATATCTTCTAGATCAAAGCTCTCTTTAGAACCTGGGGTGCCCATGAGAGCAAAGATCAGGAAGGAAATATCATAACGTAACGCTGCTGACCTGACCCGGAGTACAGCAGAGCTGAGGGAAGGCACGGCGGATCCAAGCCTGAGTGTAAGTTAACCAGGCAAGGTGAATGGTGCGGGTCAGGGCTGGGGAGAGTGGGAGCAGCACTAGCTTAGCCTAGCGTGCACAAAGCCCTGGGTTTAATTCACAGAACCATAAAAAACAAACAAACAATAACTACAAAAAAAAACAAAACAGAGAATGACCATGACCAGCAGACACCCATCCACTAGAGGCCCAGTCTGTAAGGAGGGAACCACACAGGGCAGGAAGTCAGAATTCCAGCTGCCCTACCACAGAGAGTCACAGTCCTGGGTTCCACCCATAGCCAACACCCCCATCCCTCCACCCCCATGGTAGAAATGGGGATGGTAGATAGTCCTATAAGAAACGAGCTTGGGCCAGTCTATGAACGCAGTGTTCGTACCAGCGTGACAGGCTCCTGGCCTGAGGCGGACTGAGGCAGGAGTCCCCACAGTTCATATCATAAAGCAGCACTCAGCCCCTGTTGCAGCATACAGGCTTCGGCCACCATTTTAGTGTTTAAGAATAATTCCCAGGCAGGAAGGACAAGGAGGGCCAGGACAGATGGGCCTGCAGACTCTTCATGGCCAGGCAGGTCGAGAGAGAAACAAAACACCGAGCAGAGTGTCCATGATGGTCATCCAGTAACCATAGTTAGACCTAATACAGCAGATTTTTTCTTTTCTGGTTTTGTTGGTTTGTTTTTGGTTTTGAGACAGGGTTTCTCTGTGTAACAGCCCTGGCTGTCCTGGAACTAGCTCTTATAGACTAGGCTGACCTTGAACTCACAGAGATCCGCCTGTCTCTGACTCCTGAGTGCTGGGATTAAAAGCTCGTGCCACCACTGCCCAGCGAATACAGAGTTTAACAGGACAGGTCCATAGGATCCGGGACAGACTCTGCTTCTTGAGCAGCTCACCTATACAAGGCGTGCAGGGCCTGGCGCTCCCCTTCCCCACTCCTAACAAGAGGAAAGGTTCCCAATTGGCCAGAATGGTGAGATGAGGAGGATTTACTGAAGGCTCCAAATCTGTCCCCAGCAGCTTCCGACTCCAAATCTACAGACGGCTCACATGAGTTGGGTTAAAAGGGCAAGACTGAAAGCTTTGGCTTCTTACACTCAGAACTTCAGAGAAAGAAGAGAATGTGACCCGCTACATTGTTCTTTGGCTCCCAAATTAGTCCAAAGCCAGGCTCTAATTTTAGCAACTTCTTCCTCATCCCTTCTTCTAAAGGTAGAATTTCAGCCGAGCATGGTGGCATATACCTGTCATTTTAGCACTTAGAAGACTAAAGCAAGAGGATTCAGAGTTTGAAGCCACCCTGGGATATACAAAATGAATTTAAGATCAACTTGAACCACATAGCAAGACTTGGTCTCAAAAATAACAAAATGAATGAAATGTGGGCTTGTGACACACACTTCAGTGGTACAGCATTTATATGAATGTATGAGTCCCCTGGGTTTGAACTCCAGCACTAAAATAATTACTACTAATGATGATGATGAAATGTGAATCTGAATAGATTCTAAATATCATAACCAATTTTCAGGAAAACCCTGGCCAAGATATGTCTTTTACAACACCACAAGAATGCAATGAAATAGTCCAGAATATGAAGGACCACAGAATAAGTGACTCGGATCTGCAATACATAAATTACAAAATGAACAAAGTGAGAGATGGTATTAAAGAGACTAGATTTTTCATATACACCAAATTTGAACAAACCAATTGTCAAAATCTATAAGACAATCAGAAAACAGAACCACATCCAAATTTTCCCGGAGATTAAGAACAAATTGTTGGACACCAGCCTGGTCTACAGAACGAGTTCCAGGACAACCAGGGATACACAGAGAAACCCTGTCTTCAAAAACCAAAAAACCAAAAACAAAGAACAGATTCCAAGTGATGGCGCACACCTTTATTCCCAGCACTTGGGAGGTAGAGGCAGGTCTCTGTGAGTTTGAGGCCAGCTACACAGAGAAACCAAGTCTCAAAAAACAAAAGAACAAGTTGTTGGGGTGCTAGAGAGGCAATTCAGCAGCTAACATTATGTTCTACTCTTGTGGAAGACTCAGGTTCAGCTCTCAGCACCCATCTTCAGTGGCTCAAACTACCTATATCCAGCTCAAGGGAGAGTCAATATTTTTGGCTTCTTTGGTCACTTGCTCTCAGGGGCATACCCACACACAGACACACAGAAATGCACATAATTAAAAATAAATCTTTTTTTAAAAAAGAACATGTTGTTGCCTAGCATTCACGAGGCCCTGGGTTTGATTCCTAGCAAACCTTCCCTGGAAGGAAGGAAATATATATTTAGATATGAAGATTGCACTACGGTCACATTTGTACAAAGCTCTTGTTTCTTGGCAGCTTGGAAATATACACTGGAATACTGATGATGGAATGTTGGAATGTCTGGAATTTGTTTCAGGAGGAAGGGCAAGGGGTAAATGAAACTTGCCTGGCTATGACTCGGTAACGGCTATAGCTGAGCAATTGGAACACAGAACTTCATTAGACTATTCCCTCTATCATTACCTATGCTTGAAATTTTCCATGGTAATCTTGTTTATTTGTTTGATTAAATAGCCTCTCTTCTAATTTCTCCACTAGAAAAAAAAATTTTTTAAACCTACAGCTAGACATGGCCAGTCACACCTGTAGAAAAACACATTTTAAATCCGCAGCCAGACAAGGCCACTCACGCCTGGAGAAAGACACATTTTAAATCCACAGCCAGACAAGGCCACTCATGCCTGTAGAAAAATACATTTTAAATCCATAACCAGACAAGGCCACTCACGCCTGGAGTCTCAGCTCAGGGAAAGCTGAGGCGAGCAGAGCATCCTAAACCAAGGCCACCCTGGGTCATGTAGTGAATTCCAGGCTGGCTCAGGCAAGAGAATAAGACTCTGTCTCCAAAAACCAAACAAAACAGAAAACCCTACGGTGTCTTACCTGTCTCACCAGTGTTGGGAACAATATTATCAACATTGCCCCTTTTTCCCTGGCAAGAAATGTCAAAATGATTGTCCCTTGAGTAAAATTGGCAATGTCACTATTCTAAAGGAAGGTTACTTTAATACATACCCCCACTCCCAAAAACTCAGCCGCTGGGGCCAGGTAGGCCTCTAAATGACAAATGACCATTGTTTCCAAACCTGGTGATTGTGTCCTCTTTCTATCTGTATACACTACTGTAGATTGGACTAGCCCGTGACTATTAGCTAACACAGTACACCTGGACAGTCAGACACCATGCCTGACGAATCCATTTTGAGCACTCATGCCCATCCAGCAAACAACCAGGTTCTCTGTCCCCAGCTGTCTTTGGCTCAAGATTTCTCCAAGGCATATGAGATAAAAGGGAATTATGGTTTTGTTGGGGATTTAGAGAGAGATGTCTCACCTGAATGTACCCCATCTCTCTCCTAGTCTTGCATTCAGTCTCTTTCTCTACTGTCTCTACCAATGCAGACCACATTCCTCTTCCCCTTTCTCGCTCTCTCTCTGAATTCCAATAAATTTTCCATGATGCTTCGGGTGTCTCCCTCTCCCAGAACCTAACTGTGCCCTTCGTGTTCCTACTTGACTACCCCTCTACACACACTGCCAGTGTGGCACCTCCCAGACATGAGACTGTCCCGTTTCTCTGAGAGATCATCCAGAGTTCGGCTCTTCAAGAGAGACCTGACCAACCAGACGAAGTGCTAGAGGGTAGGGAAGTACCATATTTTTTTTGCCCATGCCCTTCATGTAGCCAAATCCAGTTCTTGCTGTTGATGGATAAGATACCTTCCCTAATCTATGGAAGATCAGTAAATGAGAAAACATCTACAAGTCCTTACAACTGATGAGGATGAGCCAGGCTGACACTGATCTATGCGGACCCTTGGTGCAATTTTAATGTAATTTCTTAGATCTATTTATCTACTGTGTGTGAATATGTGTCTGAGTCTATGTGCACAGTTGGGGGAGGGGTGTACACACCTATGTCCACATAGGAAGACCCCAAAGAGGGAACCGTGTCTCTTCCACAGCTCTCTACTTACCCCTTTTGGACCTGGGGCTCTCATTTTCTTGGGTAGGCTGGAAGCTGGCAGGTCTTAGAGATTCCTCCTTTCTATGCCCGCACTCCTCAGCACTGGGGCTGTGGGTTTGTGTGAGATGCCCAGCTTGTGCGTGTGCTAGGATCCATACTCAGGTCCTCATGATAGTGTAGCAAACTCTCTTAACCACTGAGCCATCTCTCCATCCCTGCTTTGTGTAATTTTCATAAGTTTCATTTTTATGTGTATGGGTGTTTTGCTTGCATGTATGTCTGTACACCACATGTGCCTGGTGTCTGTGGAGGCCAGGAAAGAGTGTCAGATCCCCTGGAACTGGAGCTATGGATGGTTGTGAGCCAACATATGTGTGCTTGGGATGGAACTCAGGTCATCCAGAAGAGCAGTCAGTGTTTGCTTTGGCAGCACATACACTAAAACTGGAACGCTATAGAAGAGCAGTCAGTGCTCTTTAACTGTTGAGTCATCTCTCTAGTACCCAATAAACAGGCTTTTTCAGTACTGGGGCTTGAATCCAAGGCCTCATAGGTGCTGGGTAAGCCCTCTGCCACTGTGCTATCTCCCAGATCCTTTGAGCATTTTTTTTCCCAAAGATACTTTGTTAGGTACTTACAAGGGCTGGTCTTAATCTGGTGGTATGCCATAGATATGTGTACAGGTAAAATCCCATCATCCTGTGCTCTTGCTGTACACTGATAAATCTCTATAAATGAGTGAGTGAGTGAGTGAATGAATGGTGCCCCTTCCTCTAATAGGATAGCCTCTACCAGGCCACACAATTTGGAAAGCAGTGTCTGAGACAGAGATCAGCTTTCTCCTAACCTGTCACGCTTTGGGAAAAGCAGAGCAGAAATAACCATATGTAATGAACCCGAGACCAGGAACAGAAAACCGTTCCTTATGGAGTGCTCCAGTGCTTTAAGTCCCATCACCCCCCAGGCTGAGACAGCGCTATGGGTGTGGCACCACTGATGCTCTTCAGCCTTGAATGCTGAAGCCACCCCCTCACAGAGTCCAAGTCAGCTCAGCATGAGGATGAGAAAATGAATTCAGCTTGAGGTGACAGGAGGTGACATGGCAAAAGGAAAGAACCAGGATTCCACTCCCTAGGAGCCTCAGTTCCCCTATGGGGTTAGAAATTTGATTGCACCTTCTTTTGACCCCCTCCCCAATACTATAAGGTTTCCGACCGCTACAAATACATATGTAATGCTATTCGCTGGGTGCCTAGAGGCGTATGCCACGGGCTTTTTCTCCACTGATGGGCCAATCTGTTCTCATCAGCATCTCAGAACGGAACATGCTAAATTCGGTATCGGGTACCTGAGATGCACTGGTGAGAAGTAGAAGCCATTCTGAGCCTGAAGGAGAGACAGATAATGCAGTTGTCTGCTTAGCTGAGAAGCTGTGCTAAACTGAGCAGTAGCAGGAAGAGCTGCCCCTAAGGGTCATCAGTCTTGAGCGTTGGTGACAAGCCACCAGCTCACCTCACGAACCTGAAAGCTGAAGGACCTGTGTGTGAGCCCTGTGCCCAGTTGGCAAGATGTGTTGTAATTGCCAAATCCAGCGAGCCCATGGTTTCTGCACATGTGGCAGTGGACGGGTCTGCCCTGTAGCAGGAGTTATAGGCAGAACAGAAACGGACCACTGAGGAGTATAGGCAGGACACAGCAGCCTCTTTCCTGTCCCTCTAAGCTGCCAGGTCCTTCCAGAATTCCAAGTGCTTGTCGCTGCAACATCCGATAAACAACTAGCAGAACAGCCAGTTTGGCTAGGGGAACAAAGACGGTAAATCCCCCACCTAGAGCTCTCAGCAACAAGGGGTTTTTCCACTCTCTGTAGCTTTCCCTTGGAGGGAGAGGACCGAAGCGTGGTGAGCCTCTGTCTCAGGCTAAAGCCCAAACAGCAGCGCAACACACAGCAAGATGGACAGTGTTTGCAGTGCTAAGAGCCGTGTGCTACTCAGCTGCATTACTGTAATAGCAAATGTAAAATGGGCAAATTCCACCTCTAAAAGGTATGTTCACGGGCTGGCTTGTTTGAGGCAGGTTTCAGGCTGCTAACAGCTTCATCACTGTGAGTCGTCTAAGGAATGACTTCTGAGGAAAAAAAAACACAGGAGGGACATGGCTGGGCATCTGAAAAAGCAAAAAAAAAACCCCTCTACTTGGAGATTTTGTGTTCTGGGAAAGGCAAAGCAACATATATTGGCAGATTCATATGGAGACAGAAGCACAGCCCCTAAGGAGTGTGCTACTCCCCAGGCCCAACTGGTGTGAAAATGATGCCTTCCATTTCACCCTGTCATCTCTTGTCACAGGTTAGCACTCACAGCCTCTGCATCCAATGCGACTTGTTTTTTGCAGAATCTGGGTTGGCAAACATCTAAAACAAGCTGGTCTTGAAATATTTGACCAGATCTATTCCATTTAAACCATTCTATGTGGGTTCCAGCTTTCCCGCTACTTGGCAGCATTGATCTAAATCCTTAAGCCATGGGTTCGTATCTGGTGCTAGGTAACTCAATAGCATTTTTGCTTCACCTGAAAGCGTTCACGAACCCTTGATGAAAGTCCTGACTGTGAGTATTACTGAGCCTGATAGTATCCAGTGGACAAGTTTCCTTCCCCCAACGACAGTGACAGCCACAGAATGCTTAAGGAAAGCAAAGGACCAAGTTCATGGTTCAACTATTCCCATCTCTTCCTATTCCTAGCAGTGACACTTATCTTCCCTGACAGCCACTCCCATTGTGCTCTTTCCTCGACCTAACACAATGGACATATGCAGACACTGGCAGACAGGGAGAATTTCTTCCATCCCATTGCTCCCCTGTGCAGAGGGACCAGACTAAGGTTACATAAGCCCCTCCTGAGCTGTTGGGCCCCTGAGCTAGGGGGAAGAAAATTGGGGGGTTGTGACGAAGTCACAGTCTGCAGGCCCTGACTAACCCTGTACTCACCATCCTGTCCTGTCAAGGCGGGGCAGCTGGAAACCTAGGGTTGCCCCCCATGACCACCCAGCTCACGCCAATCTAGCAGGCCGACCCGAACTGGCTGTCCACTAGATCGTGGGATTCCAGGCCCCGGCCCCAGACTCGGACCACAGTTCCCTGCCCCCCAGGCACCCAGACCCTCTCTCTTACCTGCCCGGACTAGGGCCAGGGCCGGGGCCGGGGCCGGGAACCAGA
>LOEQ01000050.1:430274-442941 GCA_001685075.1 Bramus lutescens | reverse complement strand
GTGGGGAAGAGCTCCCCTCCCAGTTAGACTGAGCAGTTCAGTTCTTCCTTCTCTAAATGGCATTTCCTCCCACAGCCCAACGACTCCCCTATGCTTGCAGCATTCGTAACCCGACCCACAGTCCACACCTCTTCAGCCCCGCCCACTCCTAACCGCTCAGTCCTATAGCGCCACCTCCTGGAAGTCGGCCGACATTGTGCCTTTTTGGGGACTGGGGCTGACTCTGCTGGGCTCCCTTGGTAGGCTTGTGGAGCCACTACCAAATTGAGACCTAATGCTAGCATTGAACCTGCCTACAAGAGTGGGCTTCACAGAACCCTCTAGAGACGTGGTCTCAACTGAGATTCGAGTCACCTTCAGCAAACTGGGAGGCAGTGGTGGATAAAGGGGCAAGTCTCTATGCTTAGGGGGTCAATGTTACTCCTACCCCAGGATGTCCTAGCACATGGGCACTTCTCTGCATCTTCTAGAGTCCTCATAAAGAAGTGACAGGACCATTTCTCATTAGGGGACTTATTCAAACCCTTGCTCTTCTACAATATGAACAAAGAATAGTGGTAGGGTTACACTTGGGGGCTGGAACCTGCGGTACACTAGTTCCGAAGGTTTGGCCAACTTCCCTGCCTTCTCTGGGCCTCAGCCACCACGCATCAGAGTGGTCTAGAAAGTGAAGTAAGTCATTTTTCTTTCTTTTTGCTTTGACTTTTCGAGACAAGTTTTCTCTGTGTAACAGTCCTGGCTGTTCTGGAACTCACTCTGTAGACCATGCTGGCCTCAAACTCAGATATTTGCCTATCTCTGCCTCCTAATTAATTAATCCTCTGCTGGGATTAAAGGTGTCTGCCATCACAGCTCGGCTTTCTATTGTTTTTATTTCCTTTTTATTTAATTTTTAAACAATCTTTTACTATTTTATATACCAATCCTAGTTCCCTCTCTCTCCCCTCCTCCCACTCCACCCCCATCTACTCCTCAGAAAGGGCGAGGCCTCCCACGGGGAGTCAACAAAGTCTGTCACACCACTTGAGGCAGGACCAAAACCCTTCCCACCAGTGTCTAGGCTGAGCAAGGTATCCCTCTATAGGGAACGGATTCCAAAGAGCCAGTTCATGCACAAGGGTTTTTCTTATTTTCAAGATAAGATCTCACTAACTCTGGCCATCTGCCTTGGCCTCCAAAGTGCTGGGGTTAACAGTGAGCACCACTAATACCTGACATCTTTTCCTTTTGTTTAAAGACTTTTTACTTATGTGTATGCATGTGTGTCTACGCTATGTGTATGCTGTGTTGGGGTGCCTGTAAAGACCAGAAGAGGGCATCCAGGACATGGTGAGCCTCCGTATGTGGGTGTTAGACAGTGAATTTAAGTTCTCAGGATGAGCAAGTGCTCTTTACTGCTGCCATTCATCTCTCCTGCTCCCCATCTACCCCCATCTTTTGAGAAAAGATCTTGCTATATAGCCTTGGCCGGACTGGAGCTCCCGATGTAGATCAAACAAGCTTCAAATTCATCAAGAGCCATCTGCCTCTGACTCCCGAATGCTGGATTACAAGGTGTGTACCACATCAGGCTTTTTGTTTTTGGTTGTGAGCAGAGCCTTTAACGGCTGAGCAATCTCTCCATCCCAGTTTGTTTTCTTACCACAAAGTATCGCTAAGTAGCCAAGGCTGTCCTTGAACTCCTGCTCCTAATGCCTCTTCACACATGCCAGGATTACAGGCATGTACCACTGTGCTGGGCTGATTTGAGCTTTTCAGAGAGCAATACTGAGAGACTGAAACTTAGCCTTGAAAGACTGGCATTAAAGATGGGCCTTCTATGCTTGATAGGAAGCAGGGAAGAGCTCTTCTCCGAGTCCATTTGTTTGGAACACGGAGAAGACACCAGCTAGAAGTTACAACTTGGCAAGTAGTGTGGAACCTCCAGAAGGTCAAGCTAGCCACAATTTCTAAATCCTCAAGGTTCTCCAGCCAAGAGCCTTGTGTCACATGACTGGCCCGGGTATCATGGCTCTCAAGGCAGTGTCTTTACCCAAGATTGCTAAGAGTTCAGACTCCTCTACTTTGATGTCTTTTTTGCAGGCCAACTCCATTCCCTAGTTCACTCGGCATCCTAGAGCCTCCAGGAGACAGCAACATCCTTACCTCAACAGCACACTGGAAAGCTATACTGGATCCCCAGGAAATGGCCCTGAGCCAAATCAAGTAGATAAAGAGGTTCCTATCAGTCCCCTTCTGTCTGCCCCCACTCCCTTCTGTCACTTTCTGTCTGGCTCAGAAGACATAGGCGAGCTCACCTCCATCAAGATGACAGGAACTTGGCTAAAGTGCTGGGGAGCAGACATCTACAGGCTCAACAGCTAATCACAACTTCCTGCAAAGGAGGCAGGGAACAGCAGGCAGATCTATCTGCAGCCTGCAGCTCCTCTTATTTCTGCTCAAGTTAAGACATTAAGCTGAGCTTTCTGAGTGTCAAATTAACTGAGCAACTGTAGGGTAATTTCCTGAGTTCTTGCTGCCAGGCCTAAAAGACTGTGGGACATGTCTTTGAACACATGTCGGGGCAGTCTTAACCGAAGACAGGGTATTTGGACAAAGTCTCGATTCCCAGCTTACAAAGTAGCTGGCTATCGTTGAGCTCATCCTCCAAGCACTGCCTCCCAATACTGGGTTACAGGTGTGCAGCGCCGTGCCTGGCTTGAGACAAGGCCTTTGTGCTCTACTTGGGCACTTTCAACATGCTATACATTTATTTAGGTCCTAATTCCAACTGTGGTTGAACCATAGGGGAAAGTGTGTGCAAATCTGATGGTGAGCTGGTAGAGGCAGAGATAAGCCAGGAGAAGCACCAGTTTTTCTGTAACCAATGGCCCTCTAGCAATAACCACTGTATCTTCAATTCTCACATGCAAGCACTGTCCCAGGAAAACACACCCACCCGCTCCTGGGCCCTGGGTACGCTCAGTCTACACAAACAGCCTGTCTATATCTGGACATGCACTTAGGGTTAACTACCCTGGCTTATTACCAGGCAACCCCAGGCCTACAGGTAGCTTGGGGTAGAAGCTGGAGTGGAGCTTGTCAACATACCTCCAACCTTCTTCAGGGGGTCAGCCTGAAGACCAGCCCAGAGCTGCCCCTTCCGAGGCAAGAACCCTCCCCTCCCCATCCTCCTCCTCCTCTCCACCTAGTCTCACCCTACCCTTGGAAATGAAGAAACAGGATCAAGATTAGCCTTCACCAGCTCAAAGGCAGGAGGGGTGTTAACAGGAGCTCACACAGTAGCAAAGTTCCTGGAGCACAAACCCAGCCTTTCCATCGTACAGAAATGCTAGAGCTTCTGTGAAAGCGGCTGGACTGACAGTCAGTCATTCTTCTTTGACATGATTCCCTCCTACCATTTATTCCCAGGAACCTTAAGAGACCAGGTAAACAGATAGTCAGAGGCAAGGCATTGTAATAAAGACACTGCTTTTATTTAGTTTGATATGTTTCTATACAGAATGCAGAAAACACATCTTAAAATCATATAGAAGGAAATAAAAACACATCAGTGGTTGGTGAACACTTGAATGTGAGATTGGCTCTCCATCTCAGAGTCCAATGGCCATCACCAGCTCAGGGCTCAGGGAGGAGGCTGCCTGCAAAGGCATTGTTGCTGTTGTTATTCTGTTCACTGCCCCATTGCCTCCAGTTGCTATGACGACAGGCCACTCTGGGCCAGCCTCCTCTCTTCATGGCAATGCCCAATGGTGGGGTTGCTAAGAGCAACAGAGCTATCTGGAAGGCTTTCCAAAGCCTTTACCTGGAATACTGGGATTTACTTATTTATTTTTTATTTTTGATGAGGTCACCAGAAATAATTTCATCAGGCTAGATTCCTGCTCCTGACTCTGGGAAATCAGGCAAACTCCAGCTTGAACCAGAGCTTGGAGGTACAAGGCCTATTCACCAGCCATCCATGAAGCATTCATCTGCAGACTCCCCCATGGGGCACTGCTCACTGTAAAGAACCCTGCTGGGAGCTGAGCAGGAAGGGCAGGCTCTGTGGAGAACGCAGGAGGAACCACCCTTTGGAAACAGCACATCCCTCCTACCAGCCTTCCCCTCCTGAGACAGCATACCCTCTGCTAAACAGTTGATATGGCTTAGAAATTACTGCTCCGTGTGCTAAGGGAGCCTGGGTCCACCCATCCACCCTTGATCAGGGAAGGGATACATTATTGCAAAAGGCATTCCTCCCTAAAAGGTACCCGAAATAACTCAGACATCAAGAAAAGGCATGCTCAAAATGGTTTCTTCCAAAGGAGGAGAATCAAAGCAGAGTGGGTGCCCCTGAGTCGTGGGACAGAGATGCAGATGGATGGACGGTGTTCTGCTAAAAAAACAGGCAAAGGAAGCCTCTGTGTAGTCCAGAATTTAACCCATTAGGAAAAAAAGGGGGGGAGTCAAAATGAGCAAAGCCATCAGTTCCATGGAATCAACACTAGGAGCTTGTACAAACTGCTGTTAAGCATCACCAGTTTTTAATCTTTTTTTTAATAAAACAATTTGAGGCTGTATAAAAACTTTAGTAAAAAATTAGCTTTGAGAGCCCACAGACTTCTACTATGAACTATTGCTGGCACTCCTCCCCAGCCGCAGACCTTTTCCAGTTGTTCAGGCCCAAGGCCCAGGACTGGAGCGCCAGAGAAGAGGGGATGGGTGCATGGGGTGGAGTTGTGGACTGTTGGGACAAAGTGGCCAAGGTCAAGTAAGGAAAGAGCATCACATGACATAAAAATATTGCATCTTCACCAAAATGTCCCCCACTGAGTGTTTCAAAGACCATGATATTCCTTTTAAGAGGGAAGAAAAAAGAAAAACAAAACAAAAACCCACAGAGAAGAGAAAAAAAAAGGTTGATGTGGTCGAGTCCTTTGACCTTCCCAGGTGCCCCTACAAGCAGCTGGCCCACCCTGGAGCACCTAGGTTGGGGGCCACAGCCACCAATGCCTCTTGGAGTCCCTTTTCCACAGAAATAATGACCCCCTCTCCTCAGTGGTAGGCCACTAGCGTGCATGGGGTAGAGGTCAGGATGTCCATGGCCCAAGAGGCCCCTCCAGCTTCCAGCCCCTGGCAACAGCAGGAGAGCAAACCCAGCACCAGGGCCCTGGCACCAGAGCCAGGACCAGGAGGCCCTCGGACAGGCTCTGGGGTGTCAGAGCAACCAAGTTGACATAGTGTGAAAAAATAGGATTCCTTTGATAAAAAATACTGTCCCTTGGTCTTCTCTAAGTTTGAAACACCCTGGGAGCTTATTTTTAGCAAAGCAATTCCCCATACCCACCCAAAAATTATACGTACAAGTTTAGGTAAACAGCAGATTAAATGTAAAAACTTAACCTTAACTTCTGAAAGTCCTTTGAATTTAATCTTTAGCTACTGTTTTCCATGTTACATCCTGCAGCTAGACACACGTGAATAGAAAAAAACAGTACAGTTAGTGTTAAAGGCAAAATGCAGAGAGCTGGGGGACACCCAGCACTGCCTGCAAGTTCATTCACGGTTCCTCGCTCCCTTCTTCTACCTCTACTCAAACAGTGCTTTCAGAGCCAGCCATCAAAAACGCAGCGAAGAATTTTCTATGAACAAACAAAAAGCTGTTAGGCAAAAAATAAAAATAAAAACGTCCCCAAAGTCTCTCCAGCAGCTTTGGGGTTTGGGAGGACCAGAGAGGGCGGGCTTGTCCAGGCCCTGTGTGTCAGTGTGTGCTAGGTCAGGTGTTGGCTACCTGTGGGCAATGGTCTGTGGGCCACCGGTCTCTACAGACAACACCAAGTTGTCTCCAGGCCCCTGCCCTACCCCTGCCTCCACCCAGGCGCTTGTGGGTTAAGGGGGGACATACGGAGGGGGTGATCGGTATGGGGTCATGTTCTTGGGACGGGAACCCTTGCCCTCCATGGGAGCCGTGAAGGGTGGGGGTGGCTGGTAGGGAGGTGCATTAGGATCCTCATCCCGCAGAGGTGTGTACTCTCCCACAGTGTCCTGGTTCAGAGGAGTGGTCTCGGGCACACTCTGGTTGGGGTACTCAGGAGGTGGGAGGGGAGCCTTCTCTTCCTGCAAGATGAGTGGCATGCTGGAAGAGGGCGGGGGCTTGGAGTCATCAAGCTCATCGGCAAAGATGATAGGCACCCCCTTCTTGATAAAGGTGGCCTGGTCCTCAAGGGTCAGCTTGCCCTTCCGCTTCTTGCGATAGCAGATCATAGCAATGATTCCGGCAATGAGCAGGATGGCTGCAACCACAACAGCTGGAATGACTGTGTGCAGGTAAACATCATCCTCACTGCTCTTCTCAGGGTCCCTGTCTGGAGCCTCTGTGGCTGGTGCCGCTGAGGTTCCAGGAGAGGGTGGTGCCACCGGGATGAATTGTAGGTGCCGACAACTGCCAGACCCTGTCACGGCAATACTCACAGCATTAAAGTCAGGCTCCAGAGCGTTGGAGAAGGCAGGCCGAGGTTTCCCATTTTCATCAGCAATCCTGCGGCTCAGCCCTATGATCTGCTCCTTGGGGCAGGGCTCCAGGGGCAATGTGTTGTTGGTCCATTCCACCACAATAGAGCCACGGGTGATGTTCTGAAGGGTGACAGTGCTGCAGTTTCGGTCCCCGAAGGCAAAAGCTAGCTTCTTTACCAAAGCAATTTTCTTGTGGACGTCATTCACCACTGGTGCTGGGTCACCGGCAAACTTGGCCTTGAACCGTGCAGGAGCCTTGTCCCCTTGTGGGCGCTTGTGAACATGGATCTCGAAGGCATCCACAGCAGAAAGACCCCCTTTATCTGTGGCATGCATGAAATACTCATGCTTTCCCACGTGGCTGCTATCAGGCAGGCCATACATAAGCTGGCTGTTGCTGTTGAACTGAACCCAGGACTTCTCGCCTACCAGCTGCTGCTCTCGTAGCTTCAGGGTCAGCTTAAGCTTGTCAGTAGTGGTATCTTCATTGTCGTAGAAGGTATCTGATGGAATTTTCACCTCAAAGTAGGTACCCACCCAGGCATCTACCCTGTCAATGTGGTTCTTGAGTTCTGGTCGCTGGTTAGGTTCTCCACCATGGGGCACTCCACTGGTGGTGGTGCGGATACGAGTAGGTGGGGAAGCCGTCTCCAATCTGGTGATGGGTGCTTTGGTAGTAACTCGGGGTACTGGTCGAGGTGTACGTGGTTTTTTGGTTGGCCTTCGAGTCGTGGCAGTTGAGGAATCAGTTGAAGGCGTTACTGGT
The DNA here is from genome assembly GCA_001685075.1 of Bramus lutescens. Classification (NCBI taxonomy): domain Eukaryota; kingdom Metazoa; phylum Chordata; class Mammalia; order Rodentia; family Cricetidae; genus Bramus; species Bramus lutescens. The sequence continues at coordinate 435,680 of LOEQ01000050.1, read as the reverse complement.
TTTGGCGTGGATACTCGTGGCTTCTTGGTGGTGGTTGCTGGAGGAGTAACAACTGCTGTGGGCTCTACATAGCCAGGAATGGTCAGTGTTGGCCGAATCTGGCCAGGAACTGTGGTGCCAGCTTCTGATACCCGAGTAGGCTGGATAGGGCCCAGGGTTGGAGTCTGAATAATGGCACCTCGAGTGCGAATGGTGACTGTGGGCTTCCCAGGAACGGGATCCCTAACAGGAGGAGCCATGGTCTCTGTTGGAGGTGCAATGGCTGGAGATGTGGGGGTAGGCACTATCCTGGATGGTGGCTCCTGGATGGCCGTGGTTGGGGGTCCAATGGCAGTAACAGGTGTAGGTGTAGCATGGATCTGCCTCCGGATTCGTTTGGGGAGAGTTGGCTTTTTATTGGCAATGTGCCAACCCACCACAGGATAACCAAGTTGGGCAGACATAGCACCCTCCCTAGCAGGGGTTTCTACACCACGAATGTCAGGCACACTATTCTGGTTCAAGGAGCAGCCTAGCTTCCAGGAGAGCAGAGCCCCATTCTCTACTACTTTCTTTGCATTTCCTGGGCCAGCCATGAAGGCTGACATGTCAAATAGTCTATTATTTACTACAGGTACCAACTTCATGTTGTGAAGTTCTACTTCTGAGAAGCTCTGCATTCTGTTCAGGAGATCAATCCTTTGCTTTGGGGTCATCTTGGTAAGGTCAGCATCCAGTATCACTGTAAGGACAGTCACTGGCTCATCACCAGCACAGGCAGAGGACACTACTTCACCAGGGTCTGATGAGGCTGCCCGTATAGACTGTGGTTCATTGTGGTCTTCAGGGTAGACCTCGATAGAGAACACACTGGAAGTCTGGGGGACATGGCTCCCATTGGCTCCCAGCCGTGCAGCACTCACTGAGATGTAATGTACACCTTTATCGGTGTCAAGGGGGAGGCCTTCCAAGGTGTGACTGTGTGGGTCCCAATGTAGCCAAGACGGTAAAGCCTCCTTCCCTGCTGCAGACACCTAAAAGAAACAAATGTGAGCGTGTGAGCTATAAATGCTATCATTGTTGCATGACCTAAAATGATCACATACTATAGTAAACCACTGGCCTAATCTGAGTTATGTGACAGGCTGAAGGAATAATTTACAATTCCTGATGGAAAATCCAACTCATCACCTCCAAAGGAGAGTAATAATGCCCTGTTACATGACACAGAAGACTGGGACTATCAGATGGGCTATGCACTGGGGACACATTAATACACACAGGTTAGGATGCCATGGACCTTAACAACATATAGACTTTGACTAGGAATGATAGTGCACAGCTCTAATTCCAGAACTCAGAATGCTGAAGTAGGAGGAATGAGCTGAAGGTCAGTCTGGGGTACAGTTTTAGAGCCTATACCTAAAAACAAACAAGGCTAGAGAGGTGATGGCTCAGCAGTTAGGAGAACAGAGTGCTCTTCCAGAGGACTGAGATTTTGTTCCTAGCACCCACATTGAGCATCTGTAACTGTAACTTCTCTACACACAGCTGTGAGCTGTAACTCCCTCTGGCCTCTAGCAACTACACACATGTGCTGCAATAACTCATGCAAGCAAACATACAGATACATGAATAAAATCAGTGAAAACATGTAATTTAAAAAATAAAGATTATGGTGGACATTCGTGAAAGTGATATACCCTACTAACCAACTTGCCTGCTCTTACCTGTACACCAGGTTGGACCATCTTATTCCCCCTGAAACACCCTTTCCAATCCCTCCACTACTCTTCACAGACACACGTTTCTGCTCAGGTCATATGCCTAGCTTAGAGTACCCTGCCTACACACACCGAATTGCACATAATTCTGGAGATAAGGAAAGTCGACACTCTAGAGAGACTTATTTTACAATCGTCACTTAATGCACTAGGATGGGGAACACATTTTTTATAAAATAGTGTAACATGGTAGTTTGAATGTAATTGGCCCCCATAATCTCATAGGGAGTGGTACTATTAGGAGGTGTGGCTTTGTTGGAGTGGATATGGCCTTGCTGAAGGAAGTATGTCACTGTGGGGGGTGAGTTTTGAGGTTTCCTATACTCAGGATACCAGCCAGTGTCTCAGTCGATTTCCTGCTGCCTGCAAGATGTAGAACCATCAGCTACCATTCCAGCATTTTGTCTGCCTGTATGCAGCCATGCTCCCCACCATGATGGTAATGGACTGAGCCTCTGAAACTGTAAGTGAGCCACCCCAATTAAATGTTTTACTTCATAATAGTTGCCCCAGTCATGGTATCTCTTCACAGCAATAAAAATCCTAAGACACGGGCTGGAGAGATGGCTCAGAGGTTAAGAGTGTTGCCTGCTCTTCCAAAGGTCCTGAGTTCAATTCCCAGAAACCACATGGTGGCTCAAAACCATCTGCAATGAGATCTAGCGCCCTCTTCTGGCCTTTAGTCATACACACAAACAGAATATTGTATACATAATAAACAAACAAATAAATATTTTTTAAAAAATCCTAAGACACAACAATTGTCTAAATTAACCCCACTTCTCAAGAACTGAGGACTAAAATCAACTATTCCAGAACATGGTCTGCCAAAGCAATCTCAAAGAATCTCTGGTCTCAGGAATATGCTCAGTTGACAGACAGCCTAGACTGTACCAAGTCCTGGGCTTCATCTCCAGTACTAAATAAACTGGGTGTGCGGATACATAATGAGTCTGATTTAATGTGAAGAACATGAAATCCAGAAGTGGGGGGATCATCTGAAGTCTCTAAAGTAGAAGTTTCAGAGTGAGTCCAGTATGAAAAGAAACACACATCAGAAGCCCTTGACTCAGAAGAGAACTAAGGAGCTCAAGGCCTTATTATTATCCCCCAAAGAATCATTCAAACTTCTTTAAGAGTGCAAGTCCCTTTCCATAGTGACATAAATGGAAATAGTCAGAGCACCCAAAGGAATTTCAACACAGAAACGTCTATCAGCTGACATGAGAGAAATTAATACTTGCTTCTTGCCTAGGTCCCATTTTCGGCTCCACTCAGTTTTGCGAAACACATACTCCTGCCCCTGATGTAAGAAAGGTCACTCATTCTCTGCTCTGACTCAAGGTGCTTTCAGCCCCATGGTCCTGCCCCAAGTCCGGAGTCACAATGGCCCACAGAGGGCACATCTTCAAGACCATTAAGGGACTGTTCCTAATTTAAGGCCACAACTTTTTTTTTTCCTTCTTCTTCTTTTCGGTCTTTTCAAGACAGGGTTTCTCTGTATAGCTTTGGTACCTGTCCTAGAACTCACAGAGATCCATCTACCTCTGCCTCCCAAGTGCTGGGATTAATAGTTTGTGCCACCATTGCCCGGTGGTCATAGCTTCTTAACCCAGACCTATGGAAAAGGAGTTAAAGCCATGCCTCCTGGGCACCCCATTAGTTGCCTGGGTCTTCTTCCTGCCAAAAAACCAGGAACCTGAATGAGTTCACACATAAGCTTTATAACCAGGACACATTACACCAGAGATTTTTTTTTTTTACTTAATTTCTACCCTTCAAACTGGTTCAAACAGACTTGTTTCATCCAACAAAACATCTAAGAAGCCAACTGACATTATGAGAGACAGCACTAGTGGAGATGATCTCCATAAACATGATGTTTTCTAATCCATGAAAAACACTACGTATATTTCCCTAAACTCATCTAGTTATTTTTTTTAATTAAAAAAATTTTTTTAATTTCTTCTGACATCCTGACCTGACTGTTGTCTCCCCTCCCTCCCATTTCCCCCTCTGCGTCTCCTCTCCCCCAAATCCACTGTTTCTCCATTTACCTTCAGAAACAGCAGTCCTCCCCAGGGATATCAACTGAAGTGTTTTGCTTGCATATAAGTCTGTGTGCCATCTACAGGCAGTGTCTGCTGAGGCCAGAAAAGGATGTTGGATCCCTTGGAACTGGAGTTACAGCATGTGGGTGCTGGGAATCAAATCCAAGCTCCAACAATAAATATGTTAAGTACTTTAAATGAAGTCTAAGCCTGAAATTTTTTTCAATTCATTATGTTATATATGATAGTAGTTATATAAGCACACAAAAAAGCAAAGGTTGGACAGTCTTACTTTGTAAAATAAACGAATCAGTTAAAAGATAAAAATCAGGAGCTAGAGCAATGGCTCAGTGGTTAAGAGCACTGGCTGCTCTTCCTGAGGACCCAGGTTCAATTTTTATCCCACATGGTAGCTTTTAACCATTTGCAACTTCAGTTCTAAGGACTCAACACCCTTTTCTGGCTTCCATGGGTACCAGGTACACTCACAGTACACAAACATGTAGGCATAGGCATAGTACCCATACACATAAAAATAAAGTATCTTTTTAATTAAAGTAAGTGATGCAAAGATTTAAGGCTGAAATGGTGTGTTCATAGAACCATAAGATAGTTTACAGTGATTGTTGAGAGTAGGGGAGCTTAACAGAGGGAGAGTGGGTGAACTGAATGCGAACAAGGCATTCTTGCCACCTGAGAGTGTTTCCTAACCCCACTCCATCCCAATGCCCACTACTGGAACAGCTGCTCACTTAGAGCACAGGAAAGACAGGAAAGAGGAAAAACAGAAAGTGGGGTAACAAAAGGCCTGGAACAACTCTGGCTGATGCCAGCTAAGGACAAGCCACTTGCAGAGCTGGCAGATTTCAGGACAGACTCTAAAACATCCACAGGACATGTCTGAGTGCCTCAGTAGCATGAGTGAGTGAGCAGCATGGTGCTTCTGCTAGTCTCTATCCAACTACACAAAGTCCTTTATAACCCAGAAAACAGAAAGGTCCCACTTCCTCAAAGCTTCCCAGTCTAGCTACTATACTGACCCCCAATAGACAAAGTTTTGATGTCGAAACAATTCCTATGGAATAAACTCGGCCATTCTATGGCCAAGACTCACATACTGCCAGTCTTGGAAGCTGTGCTAGCTTACAGTCCTGTATCAACTTGACACAGCTAGGGTCATCTGGGAAGAAGGAATCTTCATTGAGAAAATGCCTCTAGTGGACTGGCCTGAAGTCAAGTCTATAGAGCAGTTTCTTGATTGATGACTGGTGTGAGAGGATCCTGCTCCCTGTGGGCAATTCTACCGCTGAGCTGATAGTCCTGGGTGCTATAAAATGCAGGCTGAGCAAATCATGAGGAACAATTCGGTAAGCAGTACTCCTCCATAGCCTTTGCATCGGTTCCTGCCCTGACTTCCTTCAATGACAGCCTGTGATATGAAAGTGTAAGAGCTGGGTGGTGGTGTACACCTTTAATTCTAGCATTTGGGATGCAGAGGCAGGGGGGATCTCTGTGAGTTCAAGGCCAGCCTGGTCTACAGAGTGAGCTCTAAGACTGCCAGGGCTGTTACACAGACACCCTGTCTTGGAAAA
>LOEQ01000050.1:417335-428961 GCA_001685075.1 Bramus lutescens | reverse complement strand
ACACACACACACACACACACACACACACACACACACCTACCTGGAAAGAAAGATCTATTCTACCCTATCAAAGCAAGAGCCACTTATAAAGCAGTTCCTGGCAAGCTGAAGCTTTACCCAACCTGAATCTGTAATATGTAAGATGAGGGAAAGGATTCTACCCTAGTGTAAGTATAGGGCCAGACCATGCAGGGCTCTACCAGTGCTGGCTTCCCACCTGCTCCTATGGACTGTGAGGAGACCCAGCAAACAATAAGGCTTCTGCTTAACAGCACCAAACCAAGGATCCACTCCCCAAGGCCTCCTTCCCAGTTGGTTTTGGACCCAGTGTAGTGAGTGAGGCCTTGATCCTTATTCACACTTGAAAGTATCTAAAGGGTGCAGAAACGCTGCAGGCAATGGAAAGCCAGGGAATCAGAGGCAACCAGACAGACTCTTCAGACTCTCAAGCAAGCCAAGACTCATTCATCAGAGCAAGTGATGTTAAGAGTGGGGAGGGAAGCTTGTACTAGGTGAGAACCCAAGACTAACATTCACCTTTTAAGTTTAAAACTGGTATCCTAGCAAGGTGTCATGGTGCATACCTCTCTATGAGTTCAAGGCAGCCAATTTGGTCTACAAAGCTTGTTCTAGACTAGCCAACACTACCTAGTAAGACACTGTCTCAAAAACAAAACAAAACAACTAAAGACAAACACGCAAACTGGTGTCCTCCACAGGACTTGGAGGACCTGAGCTAGAACTGAGCCCCTCCTACAGACTAGCTCACACAGTAGCCAAAGGTGCTGTGCAAGTTGTCAAGGGAGAAAAACAATTAAGTCCCACCCAGCTGTAACCCACAAAAATGACCAGCAAGGCAAGATGTATCCAAAGGAACAGTAGTAGAACTTGGGAATTACTAACAGTCATCAAATTGGACTTAAGGCCCTCTCAATAGGAGGAAACTCACGCTTGGTATTATAAACCTAGCCAACTGTCCATGGCTGATAAAATCATGAAGCCTAGATGAAAACCCATTACTGCCATCTTCCTAAACAGGTGCCCCAATTCCCAAGTGTATTCTAAATATCTAGCCTCATGCCCACAGATGGGTGCGGTTCTCATTTCTTATTACAGAAACTTCTTTCTGCAGCAGTCAGAGACCATGGCAGAGACCCACAACTGGTCAGAATGCAGAGAACACTGACAATGGGGGCCAGTCCCCAACTGAAACATCTACAGCCACAACCCCTATACCTAAGGCACAGGTAATGTCGTGGAGGAAGGGTAGGAAAGAGTCTAAAAAGAAGACTGTGATACCTGGGGCCAAATGGTGTCTATATACAACAGGGAGCTACACACATAAAATCTGAATAATATGGTTACCTACACAAAGGCAACATTAGTTGATATTCCAACAGAGAAATCACAAGGCCCCAACTCTAGATGAAGAGCTACAGGCAATGGCTGCTAAGAGGGGGAAAATCAGTTTTCTCCAGGAACAAACCCTGACAGTTTATCCAATACCCAGTGGCAGCATTTAACACGTGTATGAACTTCACTAAATGAACTCAGCAGATTGCATTTATATATACAAGTGTGTATATTATAACAATAATAATTAAGGAAGTCATGAATTTGAGAAGGAGTGGGGTATATACAAGGGGTTGGAAGGGGAAAGCTGGGGTGAAAAATGTAAATACAGTACTTTATAAAATTTTCAAATGAATAAATAAACATTTATACATGAAATTTTGGCTATCTGTAGAGTTCCGGGTTTACTCAGAATGGGACTAGGGGGTGTAGTTCAGGGACAAAGAATTTACCTAGTAAACATGAGACCATGAGTTCTATCCCCAGCACCACAGGAAATACAACTCCGGACTAGCTGTGCAAAAAGACTAAATAAAGGCCACCATGCCAGAAGAGGCAGGAATCGGAGCTATGTTAAGTATTCCACAGCAACAATAATGCTTTTGGAGGTGACAAGCTGGTTCCCGCCACGGAATTCTTGGAATTTTCAGTCACTTGGCCCTCCATGACAAACATTGACACTGTCCTGGAACTGTGAAAGCAAGGCCTGCTGCTCTTGCAGCAGCCATCTTGGAAAGGATTCTTGGCAGGTGGTGGGCACATCTGCAGATGGCAGGAAGTACAGAAGGAAGCCCAATTTTCTCTAGGCCACAGTCCACCTTAAAGTACATAAAGCTTTTTTGTTTGTTTGTTTTTTAAAGATTTATTTATTTATTATGTATACAGTGTTCTGTCTGCTTGTGTGCCTACAGACCAGAAGAGGGCACCAGATCGCATTACAGGTGGTTGTGAGCCACCATGTGGTTGCTGGGAATTGAACTCAGGACCTCTGGAAGAGCAGCAGTGCTCTTAAGCTCTGAGCCATCTCAGCTCCCTACATAAAGCTTTTCAGTTCAGCAAAAGTTGGATAGCACATATTTTAGATGAAAGTAGAGCCCAGCATGGATGAAAACCAGAAAGTTACCCCAAAACAGGGACAATCAGCAATTAAGAGCACTAGCTGCTATTCCAGAGGACTAGTATTCAATTTCCAGCATGTAAGCAGAGGCTTACAACCATCTTTATAACTCCTCTTCTACAGGATCCAACACACCCTCTCTTCTGGCCTACACAGGGACTGCAAATACTTGGTGCACAGATATACAAGCATGAAAAACTCCCACATGTGTTCAAAACAAGGAAGAAAAAAAAAGAGAGAAAGAAGAGATTCAAAACCACAAAACATAGATAGCCCCACAGAGTTTCAAATACTACCAGGAATGTCCACAAGGAGTTACCCTAACTAGGGAAATGAGTTTCAAAAAATATTTTTCTATATATTTACTTTTTTTAGTTTTTTGATACAGGGTTTTTCTATGTAGCATTGGCTATCTTGAAACTTGGTCTGTGGACTGGGCTGGCCTCGAACTAGGAAATCCATCTGGCCTCTACCTCCTGAGTGCTGGGACTAAAAGGCATGAACCACCACCACCCAGCTAGATTTACCTTTTTACTTTATGTGTTTGAGTAGTTTGCCTGTGTGTTTGCATGTGCACCACATGCATGTAGTGTCTCAGGAGGTCAGAAGAGGGTATTGGATTCCCTGCAGTTATAGATGGTTGTGAACCACCATGTCAGTGCTGGGAACTGAACCAGATTCTCTGCCAAGGTAGCAAATGCTTTTAACTGCTGAGCCATCTCTTTACCCTCAGAAATACCAGATTTAATATTCTGATCCTTAGCCAGGCATGGTACCAGCACTCAGGAGGTAGAGCAAGGTGGATCTCTGTGAGTTTGAGGTCAGCGTTGTTTGCATAGTGAGCTCCAGGACAGCCAGAGCTGTTACACTCAGAGACATTTTCTGTGTATGTGTTGGGGGAGGGTGGAGGTGATCCCCTTTAGTCTACACTGTAAGATGACTATTAAGGTGAGCTTTAAGACACTGCCTCCAGATTCTTTATCTATGCCTTCTTACACATAAAACAGAACTCAGAAGATTGAGAATTTGAGGACAGATGGACAAGAGGGTGGAGAAGTATCAATACGCACTAAATGTCAAGAAAGATAACCAGAGGCTCTTACTCTCAACCCATACCCTTCAAGACATAGAGAAAGAGCAATTGAGTAGGAGTTTCCATTACTTATTCTTCAGCAAAAAGGTTTTATTCACAGTCTGAGCAAGCCAGTCAAATATAGCAAAAAGGACAAAAACTGAAGAATTAGCCTCTTGCTAGGGCTTAATTAATTTTAATGAGCTTCTGAACCCAAAAAACACATGAGTGCTATCATTCAGGGCAAACCATGCAGGAGCTGCAGGGAGACAGACCCAGACATGAAATGGCATTTTCATTGCTGGTAGCAGCTTGCAAAGAGTCTTGCAAAAAAAAATCTTGGTGTCAATTCCTTCATATTAACGAACCTTCGGGTGGCTCCTTTGGGTCTTAAGGTGGCATCTTCCAGGAGATGTCTCTGTATATACCATGGGGTATAATCCGGGCAATTCCGTGTTTTCCCTTACAGACATGCCAAGTGTTTTTTTTTTTTTTTCCTGGTCCCTATCAAAGCCTATACCACCTGCTCAAGCAAGGTCCCTACAATCTTTCCTAAGACCTGGTAATCATTGGTCCTTACCTTCAGTTCTCTCCCCTTAATCAAGCCACTTGAGCCAGGTCAACCTGCAAGGAGTCAGAGAAAACTCCCTGAACCACTCCCAAATGAGGTGGTCATAACCTTTGTTTTCTTTGCTCAGGGAGATAGAAAATAATGCCTTTGATGAAGTCTGAGCCTCGGGGATGCCTCACATTCAGAATTGACCTGTCTGTACCATGAACTACAATAATAACCCAAATTTATCCTGTGGCCTTCTGCAAATGATAAACATGGAAGGCTATATACAGGTCATATATAGGTCTAGCTTGAGGCCAGAGGATCAGACATCAGAAGTGATAAACCATGATGGAAGAAGAGGCATGAGGCTACTCCTCTGCCAAGTAAAACAGAACCACAACTGCCAGAGGATAATCACTCGTCCCACTTCTAGATACATGACTGTTAAAACTATAGTTGTTTTCTCCACAGAGACCAGGAACACAACATCACACTTCTAGCCCAGCCAGTGCCCTCTCATTTGAGGTACAAAATTTATCTGATATTAATTATTCTTCCCTAAAAATTATTTAGAGTTGGAGAGATGGTTCAGTGGTTAAGAGTACTTGCTGTCTTTACAGGTGGTTCACAACTGCCTGAAACTCTAGCTTCAGAGAAGTTTATGTCCTCTTCTGGACTCTGCAGGTGTGTTCACGTGTAAGGCAAACAAACACATTTACTCAGGCATGGACATATAGACATCAATAGATCTTTTTTAAAAAATTAATTAGCTGGACAGTAATGGCACAGGCCTTTAATCCCAGCATTCGGGAGGCAGAGACAGTTGGATCTCTGTGAGTTCAAGGCCAGCCTAATCTACAGGCTAGTTCCAGGACAGACTCCAAAACTACACAGAAACCCTGTGTCCAAAAACAAAAACAAACAAAAATATCATCTCCCCCAAAGAGCTACTAAACATAGTTACAGCCACTCAAAATTTCCCACAATCATCCCTTCTACCCTAAGCCCTGATGTCTATTTTTACTTTATCATTTTATCTTTCAGTTCTAGCTCTTGTAATTTAGAAAAAAATAATAAAACAGAAGCCAGTATTCTCAATAAGAATTTGAGTTGATAAGTCTGGACAAATACCATTCTGACAGCCCACTCCCAAGGATGCTTTCCTTTGCCAACCCACATTCCCGGTGTGCCATGCTCACAAAGGGTCCATTCAGAACCAGGGAACACCCACTCAAGGCAGGAAGAAACTGCAGTTCATCTCACGTGCCACAAAGCTCTCAAGCATCCCCCCCCCCAAAAAAGCTCCTTTCATGGACCCCTCTTCCTGGGGGAAAAAAAGTGTCTATTGTTCTCAGGGGAATAATGAGGTAGCCCATGCCAGCAGCTGAGAGCACAATCTCGGCAAGGACTGCTCCCAGCCTGCCGACATCTTGGGTTGAGGAAAAATCCACACTGTCTGCAAGGAGGCTGAAGGGAATGAAAAGCCGCCCTCACAGGCTGTACCAACAGGAGATATCTGAAGGGCTCTACAGGGGCAGCCTCATCGTTCAAGTGACACCAAGTTTCTTACCTACTACCCTTTCCAGACAGGGCCCACTCTGCAGCTGAAGCTGACCTCAAACTCAAATTCTTCCTTCACATTATAGGGATTATAGGTATGCTCCCTACCACACAGCACTGACTCCTTCTCAACTAACCTAAATAGGGGCTACTAAGCCTGAGCTGTTGCCGGATATGCAGGGTTACCCACATAGCACCTGGAGACTCTCCATGATGGGCTCCGACTATGCCAGACTATGCCCACGGCATGGCCTGGAGTGGCTCAAACCCAACACTTGTGCCACTGTACAGAGGCTTTGAGAATTCAAACCAGGTTTGAAGTGGACAAGGTATAGATAATGTCTCACTCTGTAGCCCAGGCTGGCCTTAAACCAGTCTCAGCCTCCCAAAGTGCTGTGATCATACATAGGCAAGTACTATGCCTGGTGACCAGGACAGATGTCTAAGAAGAAGGCAATAGTATTTGTGGGAAACTGCTTCCACCATGGAGAATGGGGCTCTAGTAGTTCAGAAGACATTCAAATTGAATCTGAAAGAGGTGACAGCACTAAGAAAGATGGAAGAAGGAAAGTAGAAGGGAGCCAAAGGCCTGGAGCAGGCCGTAAGCTAGGAATAATCAGAACAGAAAGGGACAGTAGATGAGACTAGGGCAAGATACAAACAGGCAAAGGGGAAAGAAAGGAAACCTAAAAACAGATCACAGGAGTCTCATCCTAAATACTTATCAGTAATGGGGGGTGGTTTTGAGCAGATTCAAAATGATAAAATGTCTCTTGCTTTAGTATAAAAACAACTGAGAGGATCAAGATAAAGAACCTTGAGAAGTAATGAGCAAATGATGGCTTAGATAAAGTAAGTACTATTGTCAGAAATTATTTGAAGGTTATCCTAAACAAGCATCTTGGCAATAAGATCTAAAATACTACTGTTGTTGTTTGTTTGAGACAGTCTCATGTATTCAAGCTGGCCTCATATTTACCATGTTAGACAAGGATGAACTTGAACTCAATCTCCCTGCCTCCACCCCCCACGGACTGGGATTACAAACATGTGCCAACATACTTGGTCTAAAGTGTTTCTTATGTCAGGCATGGTGATGCACTAATTTAATCAGAAGAGAGATGCAAACAGGTCTCTGTTGAGGTTGAGGCTAGCCTGGTCTACATAGAAAGACCTGTTTCAAAACAAGGAAAGAAAAACAACCTTATAGGCAACAATATTATTAGATAGCCACTAAAGGTTACATCCACAATGAGTATTAAAAATCATGGGAGAGCAGGTATTGATGGTGCAAGCCTTTAATCCCAGCACTCAGGAGGCAGAGGCAGGCAGATCTCTGTGAGTTCAAAGCCAGACTGGTCTACAGAGCAAGCTCTTGAACAGGCCAGGGCTACACAGAGAAATCCTGTCTCTAAAAACCACTAAAAAAAAAGGAAGGAAAGGAAAGAGAGGAGGGGAGGGGGGAGAGAAAGACAAAAGGACACTTATTCTCTTACAGAGAACACAAGTTGAGCACCCAGCACCCATGTTGCTTCTAACTCCAGCTCTTACAGATCCAATATCCTCTTTCTAGCCTCCTCCTGCACCTACACACCCCTGGCATTCACTCACACAGACACACATGTAAAAATAAATAAATCTTGGGTCTAAAATATCTGTTTATACATAGTATGTCCATCTCTCAATAAAAGTAGAAAATGGCAGAAACCGCAAGAAAGTTTTTTCTCTTCCACATACTTTGCAAGCCTATGTAATTCTTAAAAATTTGTTTTTAGATTTACTTTACTTTATTTCATGTGTATGAGAGTTCTGCTAGCAGGTATGTCTGTGTACCACATGCATACCTTGTGCCCTCAGAGGTCAGAACAGGGATTTGAAACTAAAGTTACAGAAGGCAGTTGCAAGCCACCATGTAGGTGCTACGAATAAGAATTTAACCTGGGTCCTCTATAAAAACAAGTGCTCCTAACTACTGAGCCGTCTCTCAGCCCTTGCGTTATTATAATCAGAAAAGAAATTCCTTTAACATAGACCTTCCAGCCAGGCTGGTGGCACATACTTGTAATCCCACCCACCATTCAGTAGGCAGAGGCAGGAGGATCATAGTTCAGAAGCCAGTGAGACTGTGTTGGGAGTATTATTTTAAGGTGTATCATTTTTGTTTATGTTGCATTTATTTAATTCTGTGAAGCTGTGTTACTGTGCCTGACTAAAACACGTAATTGTCTAATAAAGAGCTGAACAGCCAATAGGAAGGCAGGAGAGAGAAGTAGGGGGGGCTGTCAGGCAGGATAAATAGGAGAAATCTGGGAGAAAGGAGGATGACTTCAGGGGCCAGCCACCCAGCTACACAACCAGACACGGAGTAAGAAAGAAAAGGTATACAAGAATAGAGAAAGATAAAAGCCCCAAGGCCAAAGATAGAAGGGATAAGTTAAGAAAAGCTGGCAAGAAACAAGCCAAGCTAAGGCAGGGCATTCATAACTAAGAATAAGCCACCGTGTGTGATTTATTTGGTATCTGGGTGGTGGGTCCCTCAAAAAGAGCCAAGAGTAAGAGCAAAAACAACCAACAAGACTATCTCCAAATAAGTAAGTACTTTTTCAAGCTTGTTTTACAGGCGAGGAAGTCACAGCTCCAAGAATAAAGTCAAGCCTTGCCTTTCCAAATCCTCCACCTATACAGCCCTGGTTCTTAAGAGTGGGCTAAATTTTCAAGCTATTGTTCAATGCTAAGGAATCAAAAACAGTCTCATGTGTGCTAGGCAAATGTTCTATCACTGAACTACATCCCCCCACCCTTCATCTGTTTTCCCATAGGCTCACCAGCTAATAAGTTGTCTGTTCTCTACAGATAAATATGCTCAGATCAAATCCTGTTTTCCCAGTAAAAGCTCTTTATGCCCCTGGTGAATAAGCTTGTTGCATGTCTCTGCCAGATACTACAAATATCTAGCTCACTGTATCAGTTCAAGATACTTCTGGTCAAAATTAATCCATGTAAAACATTCCAATAACCACTGGAACAAAGCCAACCAATGCAGGGTTTATTCAGAGGGTCATACCAAAACCTAAGCAAGCAATGTATCCTTCAAAATTGCCGCTCCTTGCCTAACAGATTAGTATCTGGCTTGCTGGGGTACAAAGAGTTCTATGGAATTCATCTGCTACATGAGCTACAGCCTTCAGAAGTACAGAAGAGTCCAGAGGGAAAAGAGAGCTCAAGGTAAAGGAGTCAAGGGCTACCCAGATTAAAGGGAAAGAAAAAACAGATTTACCTCTCCATGGTAAGACTAGCATGGAACAGTCAACCTAGAAACCTGGGTCTGTGTAACAGAAGGACACCCCTGAATTTGTAAACGTTTCAACCAAGAGCCTCCATGACAGGGCTGTTGGGCTGGGGCGGAGAGTAGTTAAAGTGCACTTGTGCTTCTTCCAGAGGATCTGACTCAAGTTCAGTTACCAGCATGCACATGGCAGCTTATAACTATCTCTAACTCCAGTTCCAGGGAACCCAACATCCTCTTGTGCCCTCACAAATCTTGTGATCTCAGTGGGCACACATGGCATGTACATGGTACACATACATATATGTAGGCAAAACTTACACATAACATTTTATAAAAGAAAACTGTACTTCTGGGTAGGTTTCCAAGCTTATTCATTAAGAGTAATAGTTCCAGGCGAGAATGGTGGCCACTGAATCTGACAGCTGCTTCTAATATCTGAAGAACCAGGCACATATGTGGTAGTCATATATACATGTGAGCACTCAGGTCAGCCCCATCTCAATAAATAATTAAGATACAACAAAAAAGGAAAAAACATCAAAACTAAAATGGAAGACAGGAATCCTTCCTCATTCTTGTTTTTATGTGTAGTCTCACCTTGATGGTTTCTCCACTGGAGGCTATTAAATCTGTGGGAATGCTCACTCGAAATGAGCGCCCAACAACAGCCATGCCATCAGGAATACCAACCACAGTGGGAACAGTCTCATGGAAGTCTGAAAGTACTGAGTGCATTGATGCCTCGAGCTGGTTCTTCCAGTCCCTCACGGCCTCTGAGGGTTCACTGGGCCAGTGGGACTGAGCCATAGCCACAGAGAGCAGGAGAAGAAAAGTCCTTCCCCAGAGGGGGTGCAGTAGCCAGATGCCCACAGACATCCTCGTCCCAGGCTAGTGTTTGCTCAGGCCAACAGTCGCTAAGGAAGGAAGGAAGCGATGTGGTCCCAGGCTGGGTCCTCACCCCCTGCACACCTGCTCCATCCTAGAGCGCCCACAGCCTGAAAAANAAAGAAGAGCAGGTTCAGTCATCAGCAATGCTGCTCCTGTCAAGACTGCATACTTCCCAAGTGTTCTGCCAAGAAGTTCTACCTGAAGGACAAGTCTCTTATTACTGTGCTCCTCAACAACATGCAGCTGCTTCACACTGGAAATGATTGGTTTCTTAATTTTGAAATTTTGAAATTTTATACAAAAACAAGATGTAAAACACCTCATTAATAATTTAAAGGGATTGTACATACTGAAACCATAGCATGTTGAATCGCAAGAACATAGGACTTGTTTATTAAGTGGCTGCGGTCTTTCTCGCCCTCTGTGTTCCTAGTAGAGTCATACTAAAAATCCGTTTTCCTCTCGCCCTATAGGCTTCAGGGAGTTTAAGACTTACTTCCTCTGAGCTAGCAGTCACACAGATGATGCCTCATGGGACCTGGTGGATGCTCTTAGGTAATCACAGACATGAGCAATTTCCCACTAAAGACAAAGAGCAAAACCTGCTGTTAACACATGCTGGGTCTACGCGTGCTTCTGTGTGCGCATGTGTGGCACTTTTTAACCTAGGTAATGCAAACAAAGTAAATAAACTTCTTATAGAAAACAAGGCCACTGAAGAGGAGAAACACTAAAGACAATGCAAATCCAAAGCAATTAATTCCAATGGGGTTTCTACTATTTTAAACATTGCTATTAATTTTCTTATTCATTACACCTTTTAACTAAAATTAAAGAGATAGAGTCCAACCCCTGCCCTCAAATGAAACAAAGTTAGAGTCATTTCAAGTCAAACATAAAGCTAGTATGTTTAAGGCTGTAAAGACAATGGACTAGAACGGGAGACTCACAAACCAACTTCCAAGGCACTAGAACAAGCAATCATCTAAGCAAACAACCAAAGTTCCTTCCTCAGTTCTCTATACACACAAGAGAAGATATCAAATTATAGAAACAATGTAAAAGACAGGCTTTTTGATACCTTTAGAATACAGTAAACTCCACCAGGTGGTGGCACACATGTTTAATCCCAGCACTCAGGAGGCAGAGGCCTGTGAATTCAATGCCAGCCTGGTCTACAAGAGCTAGTTCTAGGGCAGCCAAGACAGTTACACAGAGAAACCCTGTCTTGAAAAAACATACAAACAAAGAATATAGTAAAACTACAAGGAAAAAATTAAAAAGACATTAGACTGTATAAAACATCTTAAAGGCAATTAACTGGGGCTAGAGATGGTTCCTCCATTAAGAGTACTTGTTCTTGTAGAGGTCCTGAGTTTGGTTCCCAACACCCACATGGTAGCTCACAACCATCCATAACTTCTATTTCCAGGAATCTGTCATCTTCTTCAGGTCTTCACAACGTAAAGGGCATGCACACAGTGTACAAACATACATGCTGGCAAACATCATACACATGAATCTTTGTTTGTTTTAAGACAGGATTTCCCTGTGTAGCCATGGCTGTCCTGGAACAGCTCTGTACTCCAGGTTGGGCTCCAACTCAAAGAGATCCACCTGCCTCTGCCTTCTTAGTGCCGGGATTACAAATGTGTGCCTTCCCCTACCCTCCAAACCCCTACCCCAGCTCACATTCACCTTTTTTTAAAATATTTATTTATTTATTTAATTTATTATGTATACAATATTCTGTCTGCGTGTATGTCTGCAGGCCAGAAAAGGGCACCAGAC
>LOEQ01000050.1:402184-412969 GCA_001685075.1 Bramus lutescens | reverse complement strand
TCTTGGGTAAATTGGGAGCATGGGGACCTTAGGAGAGAGTTGAAGGGGAGGGGACATGCAGGGCAAGGAACAGAGAAAAATGTAGAGCTCAATAAAAAAATAAAATAAAATAAATAACATATACACACACATATATAAATAAATAAATTTTTTAAAAAAGGGTCTTCTCAGAGCCTTGACAAAAGGCCCTGGCTCTCTGAACACATGTCAATCAGCCATGGTACACAGGGAAAAGACAAGTTTGCATGGCAGCAGCCTTAGACATTCCCCACCCAGAGACCAGAGAAACTTTAAAGGTATTAGAAGAACTGGAAAAGCCAGATATGGGTGGTAAAGACCTAAAATCCCAGCAGTGAAGAATCTGAGACATGAGGATTTCAAATCTGAGGCCAGCTTGTACAACTTTGCAAACACAAGGACAGCAGGGCTACAACAGGGAAACTTTGCACTCAAAATGCTAAAGAAAGGGGAAAAAAATGTGTTGGAGGTTTGAGTGGGTGGTAGACACCTGAATTCCACTACTCACAAGGCCAGATTGAGCTACAAAAGTGTTGGTCCCTATAGAACCTGGAGAAGACAAAACCTTCTGAGACAGCAATGTGGGAGCAGCCACACAAGCTGCTCACAACTGCCCTAAGAGCTGCAGTAACTGGGAAAAGCTCTAACAATCAAGATACTCATCCCACCCCACTGCTGGGCCTGGCATACATCCAGCATCTAACAGTACAATGAGGCAACAATTCCACTTAGAGGTAGAAGGCTATATGTAGAGGAGACTTCCTCCAAGCTCTTGGGAAGTGAGTCTCAAATGATGAAAAAACAATCTAGAGTAATCTATCAGACACCTTTAATCTAAAGATGGGAGAGTCTCAAATGGGCAGAAGTGATTTTCAGAAGTATCTACAAGATAACCCAAATTATCAAAAAATTGCCTTGAAAGTAGATATTATACATCAGTTGTTAAGGATACATGGGGAATAAAATCACTATATAGTGGCTAGCAAGGACACCAGTCAGCTGAGAGAAGTAGAGGAAAGGGTCCTTCTGGTGCTTCCTATCACTGATACAGAGCCCTATTTAGATGTGACTGAAGCATATCACCTGATGGGAGGGAGAGGTAGATGCCAGTGAGGCACCAAGACCTCATGACCCTACTCTAACTCTGTCCAGATACCTTTAAGGGCCTGAGAAGTAGAAAGCCTTACTCCAACAGAATCCAGGCCCTGGAAAAAGGGCTCTCTAGCTACTCTGCTGCCTCGCCATGTGTAATGAGTGCCCTGTGCTTACAGGAGCCCAGTGGGAATGCTTCCCATTCAAGTAAGTTCACTATGTAAACTAACATATGGCATATTCAGCTCACAATAATCCAAACTGTTAATAAAACTTCTATCTACTTTAATCTAAAGACTCTTAAAAGAAGAGTTATTAGTTTTTACTTTCTAGAAATAAACAGGTTGTGAGATTCAACTCATTATTAACCAAATGAAATGTGGCAAAGGCAGCCAATTCTGTCAACTCCCAGGAGCTCAACAGGTACGCTACCTTAAAACAGTACTTAAGCTGTCAGATTCTTACTATCACTCTTGTAATTAAAATGAGATTTTCTTTTTAGAACACATTTAAAAGAATGAATCCCAGTGCCTTTAATTCCAGCACTTGGGAGGCAGAGGCAGGTGGATCTCTTCAAGACAAGTCTGGTCTACAAAGTGAGTTCCAGGACAGCCAGAGCAGATACACGGACAGAGAGATCCTGTCTTGAAAACACAAGGTTTTTTTGGTCCACATACTCAGAAGGTAAAATTCAGTACTGTGAGTTCAACATTAACACAAAACCTCTGAAAAGTTAATTAGTTTAAAGCAGTTCAGCCTAAAGGACTAGCGGTATCTGAGGACAATAAAAAGCAAGTGTGAAATTATTTATTTGGACTCCCCATGTGAAAAAGAGAGGTGGATTTTCAGCTCCCATTTTAGGAAGGCCTTCAGTACGCTGTGACATTAGATAAAGGAGGTCACTTTAAGACTTTAGTCTCACCTTAGAACTACTCTTGGCTCAGGATACTGATGGGGTTTCTTTGCCACGGGGAGCTGGAGTGGTTGTGATAAGAGAAGATTACAAGCAATAGGAACAACCAGATCCAATCAATCAGAAGCAGCCACAGTCACATAAACAGAGACTAAAAGGTAAAATATGCGGGAGAGAAAATTGCTACCTCTAAGCAGTAAGTACCACATCTATCTTGTCTATCAACAGGGAAAGCTGCTTTAAAAGCTCCTGTCACTTAGAGAATTTCTTGTAAATCCTCACTATCGCTGGTACCAAAGAAACCTACAGTGGGCAGTGGTTTCTGCTGATGGTGACTTTTCTTTCCAATATCATAGAAAGGAAGCAAAGACCTCAACCTGTATATAAATACACACAGGTACAAACGTGTCTTAAAGGGAGAAAAATACAGTTCAAAGTCCAAAACTAAACATATTCTTTACTAGACCATGTTCTGTAATCCAAGCTGATCTTTAACACCCTGTGTGAGAGGCTTACTGAACACTCCATGAAACTCCAAATGCCCTGGTTAAATATTACTCACTACTAACTGGCAACACTTAAAAACTGTTCACACGGTGAATTTTATGGCATGTATTTTTGTTCTTTCTTTCCTGTTTTGTTGCTTGGGAGCCACGGTATCATGTCCAGGCTGGCCTTAAACTCACTATCTAGTGGGTGCTGGCCTTGAACTCCTGATTCTCCTGCCCCCACAGCATGTACAACTATGCCTAGCTTCTTTCTACTTTCTTCCTCCTCCTCCTTTTTTAACAATTAAGATTTGTTTTTTGTAGGATTAACATTTGGGATTATAGCCATACCTGCAATCCCAACGTTTAAGAGGTTAAAGCAGTGGACCTGCTAAGAGCTGAAGCCTAGTCTCAGCTATAGAGTGAGATCCTATCTCCAGAATAAATGTTTTGTTGTTGTTTTGTTTTAGAGCCAGACCTATAGTCCTAGTTACTCAAGAAGCTGAGACAGGTGGAATACAAGGTCAAGGCCTGCCCGGGCAACTTAGTAAGACTCAACTTCAAGATTATTAATAAATAAAATGTAAAAGACTGGGAGTATAACTCAGTGGTAGAACATTTGTCTAGCTAAGTCTAATCGTCCATTTGGCTGAAGCAGGCAGAGCAGGAGGTGTAGTGGAGGTGGGGGAGGAGGTGAGAGGTGGGTGGTCAGACTTGTATACGCAAGTGGGAATGAACCTTCAAACTCATGTGACATCTAAGAATCCAATTAAAGCAAACTACAATTATCTTAAGACAACACAACAATTAACATTTCAGCACACATTTGATGACTACTTACCCTGTAGGACAGGCACACGAGGCTTCAATTACTGAGCAGTCTTACTAAATTTCATACACTATTCAATTAAGATTTTATAGGTATTACCAAATCACAAAACGTAAGTGGTAATCCATCTAACTAGGTAATCACGAGCCACACAACAATGTTCTAGAGCATGTCTATGATGGTGGCAACATAAAATTATAGTGAAGCTGAAAATTTCCTAAAGCCTAACCACAATACAAGGCACTATTTGAATGTTTGTGGTGACACTGGTGTAAAACCTATGGGATTGTTAATCAAATAACAGCAGAGCACATACAATTATGTACAGTGCAGAATGTTTTTCTTTTGTAGTACATTTAATAGTAATAACTTACTAGCTTATGAATTTACTATACTTTAATATGAAGAACTGACTCCTACTTACGAATAAGGAAAACTGAAGTGGGGTACAGCTCTTAGGTAGAGCATTTGCTTAGCTTGTACAAGTCAAGGGTTCTAAGATCTACTTGGAAGGGGGAAAGTTAACTGTGAAACAAAGCAGCCCTGTTGGAGACCCTTCAGGAAGCAGCCTGCTAGGAAAAACAAAAAACAACACTATATGTAAATGTATCACCTAGGTTTCCATATGACATTCGTATAACAGAACTGTCTATCACATTCTCAGCCTATACCCTCACCATGAAACAATGCATGATCATACTTTTCTAAGTTGGTGCTTACTGGAAACTAAAAGTAGCTTTCTAGCTTTCCAAACTCCACCCAATTATAATAACACCCCCACTTCAACTCAATACAGAGTAGCACTATCCAGAGGGCGAGATCACCAATGTCTGTTGAGAGTCAAGGTTGGAAGATGAGACTGCCCTGAGGAAAAAAAAAAAAGAGGCCCAATGCAATACTGTGGCCACGTTGATTCTAATGTTGCTCTCTCCCCAACAGTATACACGCCAGGTGGGGAACTCATTAGATGTCTGCAAAGGGAAAGGGCTTCCCTTCCATTCCATTCCCCAAATGATCTACTATGAAGAATGGCAATGACCACTTGACTTCACTTTCAAGTTAAAAACTAAGCTTCCTGGGTTGTTTGGCTGTTTCTCCCATTGTAATACAAAACTAAAGGCCACTACTCTAAATGAATACTAACCTGGCTTCAATGAACTGAATTTAGAAAACTGTTCTGGTTACTGACTTTTCTGACCTAACTGACTAATCACACAGACCTGAGAAAATAAAATGTCAGCATGGCCATCACTCCCAAATCCCTGCCCCATTCTTCCTCCACATACTAACACACACTCCCACAGATCATTAGCTGCAATCTTTGACCCTGCCAGTGTCCTGATACAGGCTTGGACCTCAGAAAGGCAATGCCTCAGCATCAAAAAGGATGTCACAGACCCTGTGACTGAGAGTTCATGGACACCTGCTCTAAGATGCCACAGTACCAACTGTTTGAACAAATACTTCAACCATGAATGCTTAAAGCTGTGACAACTTCTTGAGCTACCTTCTAATCAAACATTTTTTTCATGCCAGAAACAGCCATATCAACACATCTTGTTTATAAACCAACCAAATAAAGCTAGCATCCACTGTCTTTGCCCAGGGAATTTCCTGCTAGAATTCCTCCCCACCCACAAATAGATTGATCTAACTGGCTCTTTTTACTTGCTTCAGTCTTATCATGGCTGCAATTTCTGAATAAGCACTAACTTTTCTATATTAGGTTCATACTTCCAAAATGCAAAACAAAACAGCCAAAAACAGTCTTAAAGACTCTGGAGAACCTTGTTTTGCAAAACTCTGTCACTATGGCTAGATTTTGAAATGGTGGTCAGGCCAATGCCAAAGAGAGGACATCTGGCCTCAAAGTCAGGCTAGCCTAGAAAAGTACCCAACAGCATAGCTTCTAGTAAACTGTAGAAGCAAAGATTCCCAGGTCAGGTCCTGCCAGCTCGCAAACTGATAGGTCTTCATCAGAAGATGCTGTGTAGCTTATTAGGAGCCAACAATAGCACAGACCTACAGAAGTGTTCAGTGTAGGTACTTCTATACCAAGCAAGATCCACACGCTGTTATGGCTTGAACCTAAAACATGCCCCAAAGGCTCACTGCGTCAGATGTCTGGTTGTCAGCTGATGGGTATAAGGAAGTGATTAGAACAGGAGGGCTCGGACCTGATCAAAACTTAACTCACTGCTGAATTCATACCCTGATGGTATGACTGGGAGGCAGTACAAACAAGGAAGTGGGCCTGTTTAGAGGGTGTGCTCTGAATGGATAGGTCACATTCCTGGTCTTCTACAGTGCTCTGCTGCTGCTCTTTCCCTACAGTGATTTTCCAGCCTCCTATCCAAGGGAATACAGACGGAGACTTCTAAAGGTGTGAGTAAACTCCTTTTCACTGTTTTCTCAAGCATTTGTCACAGCAACACAAGTCTTGACTAACGTGAACATCCAACTGCTTTCCTCTTTAAAGTTCTTCGTGTTTTGTTATTTGGTTTTGTGGGGTTTTTCGGGGGAGAGGATGCTTCGAGACAGGGTTTCTCTGTGTAGCCTTGCTATCCTGGAATTTATACTATAGACCAGACTGGCCTTGAACTCAGATCTGCCTTGCCTCTGTTTCTGAAGTGCCAGGATTAAAGTACCACCCACCTGATAGCCTTCTTAAAGTTCTAAAAGACCTCTAGCTGCTGTTGGCCACACTAGATTTATACCCAGGTTAACATTAAAATATATAAAATGAAATAAAATTTAAAAATCACTGAAGGTAGTCTTAGCACAAAGGGGAAAAATCTGCACTTTAGTAATTAAAAATCTGCACTTTAGAATTCAAAAACTAAAAACTCAAGGCAACAACAGCTGGATGGTGGTGGCACACACCTTTAATCCCAGCACTGAGCTCCAGAGGTAAAGAAAGATCAATCTCTAAATTTGAGGCCCACTAGGTCCACACAGTGAATTCTAGCAGGTCAGCCAGGGCTACACAGTGAGACTGACTCAAAACAAAGTAACAAAGTCACTTCAAAAATGCTAAAGGAATGGAAAATACACGGGATTTGTCTATTAAAGGATACAGCTGTGATTCACACACCCAATTAGTTTGCAGCGGCAACTACAGAACAGTTTTCAGAGGTGTCCCTATCTGTTGTGGCATGGGAGGGAGATGTGTGTGCTGTTTCCGTCTTCCAAATAGGGAGATGCGTGTGCTGTTTCCTTCTTCCAAATAGTCTTGGAGTCTTCTGAATGTCTCAGTTGGGTCACTGTTAGACATGGATGGAGACTCATAATCAGGACATAAGAGTCTTACCAGGCCCAGCTTAATTATCTGGGTATTTTATCTGCACCCCTCACTGAATCTTTAATTGGCTTTGGGATGGAGTACTAGAGCTCAAACTTAGGGCCTTGTATATGGCATGCAAGCACTTTCTTGCTAAACTACATCCTTAGCCCCATTTTATTTTTATTTTGAAACACAATCTTGCTAATTTACCCAGGCTGGCCTAGAATTAATCTTCCTATCTTGACCTCCTATTTTAACCTAAGTATTTAGTCTAAGTGTGTATCACCAAGCCTACTTCAACTGGCTTTTAGGTGTAGCACACAGGTATCCTGAAGATTTTATTTACGTGTGTGTGTGTGTGTGTGTGCGCATCTGTGTGTGTTTGAGAAAAAACTAAAGGCAGGAAGTTAGGTTTGATGCTGCATGGGAGATGAAGGCAGAAGGATCAGAATTCTGTTCAAGGTCACCTTTTGCTATATATTAAATACTGAAGCTAACCTGGGCTACATGTGACCAGCACTTTTATTAAAAAAAAAAAATGCTTCTTCAGAGCCGATTTTCTTGTCAAGGAAGAAAGTGGGACCCCAGACTCCTGTCAGCCTTAGAGCACAACCTGTTACATTCCACAGACACTCAGGAGGAAGCCAGATGCCTCTGAAACAAGAAACTAAACATTTACCAGTTACCAAGAGATCAGACAAGGAGTATCTTTTTTAAAAACTAAGTTCCTTCAATAATTAATAATCCACAAAGATACCTCAAAAAGTTACTTGAGACTTCTGCCAAGAGGATACACACAAAAGAGCTAAGCAGTAAAAGAAAGCAAGTACTGAGTTTGCAAACCTATTTCTCACATTACCTCTAACCCATCCAGGGATCTAAAGCATAATTTACTCTTAAAGACTGATTAATTATCAAACGCTAGTTGTTTGGTTTCTCTGTTCTGTCTGATGTTTTCAGGTGTTTAAACCCAAGATCTCACACTATACTACATAAAAGTTTCACCACTGAGTTATACTTTTTGCCCCTACACATTAAACTTGACAATGATCATGGAGCCACAAATAACAAGCCTCCAAACTCCACAAGCATCTAAGACGGCACTCAAATATAATTCATATGTGCCTGTGCTCATCACTTTCTCATGACTCATGCCCCACCTGTGTGTGACACCTCAGGGACAAGCACAGAGGCTAGGCACAAACTCTCTGAATTGGTAATACAAATTTACTTTACTTAATAAAGGTGAGACAACAGATATTAAAACACTTCTAAAAAACACAAGGTATCTGGGAGGTGGTGGCATGCTCCTTTAAACCCAGCAGTCAGAAGACAGAGGCAGATGGATCTCTGCAAGTTCAAGACCAGCCTGGTCTACAGAGAGTTCCAGAACAGTCAGGGTTATACAGAGAAACCCTGTCTCAAAAGAGCAAACACAAAACAAAAGATGAGAGGGAGGGAGNGGGAGGATATATGGCTGGCTTCTCATCATTCTGCCCTGCATTCCACTTGCACACAAGCAGGGCCATCACATTTCTGCCCAACTCAGAACACTGCACCCATGGGTTCTCTGTTTTTCTTCAGGGCTAACCTTCATGGTTCTCCTGAAAGATCACTTTAACTTCACTTCTCTAGTCGTATTTGTCCTATCCCGAAATCCCTACCATTCACTGAATAATGAGCACTCCACAGCAAGCTTTAGTCAGAGCTGTTCCTACAACAATTAGGCTCCACTTCACCTAGAGTGCTCATTCCTAGAACATCTGCCCTTCAACAAAACAGTCTTTCTGCAAAGTGAGTGTTCAATAACTATTTGGTTGATGGCTGAATATATACCGACATTTTTCCTCATGGAGCTCCATACCAAAATTCACCCCTTTCCTTTGTTTCTCCGTTTCCTGTGTTGGAGATCAGCATTCGTCTTACGAGGACAGTCATCAAAGAAACAAGTGGTTTTGGTGGCCTTATGAGGTGCATGAATCAGAAAAGAGGTTGCATTCATCTTTCAAGAAACTCTCAACTAATGGACAGTATGTTCTGTTCGGTTTTTGTTTTGTTTTGTTTTTGTAGAACTGGCTGTTGCCTGTGGGGGTGAGGTGCAGAGATGCCTTGTGCTGGGCAAATGCAAGCATGGCTAAGCTCTTACTTCAACCAAGGACAAAGCTTCTTCTAAGCTCAGAGCAAGACTCTAAAACCTGC
The DNA here is from genome assembly GCA_001685075.1 of Bramus lutescens. Taxonomy (NCBI): domain Eukaryota; kingdom Metazoa; phylum Chordata; class Mammalia; order Rodentia; family Cricetidae; genus Bramus; species Bramus lutescens. Next base: position 404,147 of record LOEQ01000050.1, on the reverse strand, counting down.
CACACAGTGAAACCAGCTGGGCAGAGGCTTTATAAGCAGCTCCCAGGATCACACCCAAGACTGTGATGCTCTGACTAGCTGTCACAGCTCTCAACCAGTTGAAATCCTACTTTAAAGACAAAGGACCTCAGAAAGAGAAACAAGTAGGCAGAGACCATAGAGCGAGCGAGCAAGCACTGAGAAATCCAAACTCGACAAACTAAAGAAACACAGAGGAGCCAAACACAGCAGACACTGTTATGGCAGCATTCAGAAGGCTGAGACACAAGGATCCCAAGTTTGAGGTCAGCCTGAATCTTACAAAGATCAGCTTTTTTTTTTTCAAGGTTTTTTATTTATGTGTCTGTGTGCATACACCATACGTGCTTATGTGTCTGCAGCAACCAATCAGGTCACTGGATCCTCCTGGAGCTGGAGTTAGAAATGGTTTTAAGTTGGTACTGGTGCCCTTTCACATATCCTGATATCCGATATTTACATTACAGTTCATAACAGTAGCAAAATTAGTTATAAAGTAGCAACAAAACTAATTTTATGGTTGGGGGCCAACACAACAGGAGGAACTGTATTAAACAGTCACAGGAAGGTTGAGAACCATTGCTCTAGCCCCAAATAACAGCTTTCTAAAACCAAAAACAAGCTGAGGACAGTGGTGCACGCCTTTAATCCCAGCACTCCAGAGGCCAAAGCAGGTGTATCACTGTGAGTTTGAGGCCACCCTGGCCCAGGACAGCCAAAGTTACATAATGAGACAACAAAAATAACAAAAAACAAAAACAAATTTAAGCAAACAAAAAAACTAGCCTGCATAATTAGACAAAAATTATTTTTCCTCATACTGCTAGAAGTAGTGACATACTTAATCCCATCATTTTAAAAGCAAAGGCACTGTAAGAATGAGGTTCACTGGACTAGAGTATGTGCCATTTTAAATGAGAGTATTCCCTTTATGCTTATATATATGAATGATCAGAACTGTTTGAGGAAGGATTAGGAGGTGTGGCCTTGTTGAAGGATGTTTAAACTGGAAGGGTGGGCTCTGAGGTTTCAAAAGCTCACACAAGGCCCAATCTTGTTCACTGCCTCCTGCCTGTGTATCAGATGTAAGCTCTCAGCTACTGTTCCACTGCCATGTGCACTTGCCTGATGCCTTGCTCCTTGACATGACGGCAATGGTTTCAACCTCTGAAACCCCAATTAAATGCTTTCTTCTATAAATTGCCTTGGTCATGGTTGTCTCTTCACAGCAATAGAAAAGTAACTAAAACAGAGTGAGACTCTACCTCTGAAAGACAAACAACCAAGCCCCCTTTTGGATATTGAGTCTTCCTTCTACCTCTCTGACCATACAGCCTTTCCTTAGGGCAGCAATCCAGTTCCTTGTTCCACCAAGATTTAGTAGCCTGGATTCAAATACCTGAAGGTACTGCCTAAGCCAAGCTTTCTCATTATTCTAAACATCACAGGGCCACTGTCAGAATAGACTGAGAATGGCAGATTAGCCATTCATCTGGCACCTGTGCAGACTAAGTGCTCCACACCTTGTTCCAAAGACTGGCTCATCCCTGAACTCAACAGCTACAATGAGGAATATTATGTTCCGGATGTGACATTAAGACTGGCATGAGACCCAAGATCCTCCTAGCCACCCTGCTGAACAGCTAATGTCTCCTATATAACATTAAGAACTAAGCTCCACAGCAGGAGGCAGAGTCGGACTTAAAGCCCAGTTCCCTAAGTAAACTTGCTAGAGCCACCACTAATATCACATGGGCCCAGCAGCTCACAACTGCTACAGCATCTGTTAAGTAGGTTGTTTTTAATCCTAAACTCATCACTTACCCATGTAGATTTCAGTCTCCTAAATGCTGCTTCCTCAGGAAACCTACCCAGTAGGGTTGGTTCTCCATTATCTAACTCCTTTCTTTTTCTTATTTTTTTTTGGGGGGGGGTGTTTCAAGAC
>LOEQ01000050.1:361277-373362 GCA_001685075.1 Bramus lutescens | reverse complement strand
CCCCAATGGAGAGGCCCCGCCCCCGAAGTCGCGAGTTGGTCCCGGGACACGCCTTAGCCAGTCCGGGTAGCTCGAAGCCCTTGGTAGCTGGGGTGGGGGAGGGGCACCCTTCCCAACTTCTAAAGAATAAACCGAGGTCTGGACAGGCCGGCGAACCGGTCCGGCCACAGCAGGCCACCAGTCAGCTGCCCCTAATTTTCTTCGAACAAAAATCGAGAGGGTATCTAAGCCATTCAAACACTCAGGAAGCGCCCTCCGAAATGCAAAGGAAGAGGCCTTGTTACCCTACTCTTAACATGAATGGAGACGCTAGGGCCAGATCCGGGTGGGTGGGCAGGAAGGTAAACTATTTTTTTACTGCTTGGCATACAACAGGCCTCCCCTCCCCCTCCTTGGAAAGCTAAAATGCAATGCCTCCTCTGGCGCTCAAAATAGCTCTGACCCGCTAGCACAGGTCACTCACCCCTGGTGGCCCACATTCTTTAGATGGGTGGTTACTGCTAGAATCTGGCCTCCCTTTATGGAGGGTCCTAAAGTAACCTAACTCTCCCGGGACTTCCCAGAGGGCCCAAACTCCAGAGCCTGGAGACTTGACAAGTTACTAAGTCCGACAATGGACGATGGCTGTGGAAATGGGAAGTGTGGTGAGCTCTGCTCCCATCCTACCCCACACTGCTAGAATGAATCCCTTCATCCCTGGCCTATGGCCAGGCTGGAGTTCCAGACACACGCTGTTATCAGCTATCACACTCTGAATACAGACCCGGCGGCTACTTTGCCTGGGGTTCCTGCCTAAATGCCAGGCAGGTCTCCTCTTCAGAAGTGCCTAGGAGAAACAATTTTCAAGAAAAACCAGGAAGGAATGTGCTACCTCAAAGACCTGTTTGTAATTCTGAATACTTAAGTGACTAATCATAGAGGCTAGAAAAGAAAAAGGAACTAAAATCCAGGAGAGCAACCTCAAGTCATCACTTAGATGTTAAACTGAAGAGTTAATGGCTTCTCAAATTTCGATTCTAAGAGTATACTATTTTAAAGAGGCTTGCCTTCCCACGGCCGCAGGACAATATGACGCCGCAGAAAGACAAGAAGCCTAAGAAGTCAACCTGGAAGTTCCACTTGGACCTCATTCATCCGGTGGAAGATGAAATTTTTAATTCTGGGAACTTCGAACAGTTTCTCCAGGAGAAGGTTAAAGTCAATGGGAAAACTGGAAATCTTGGAAATGTTGTTCACATTGAACGCTTGAAGAATAAAATCACAATTGTTTCTGAGAAACAGTTCTCTAAAAGGTATTTGAAATATCTTACCAAGAAATACCTTAAGAAGAATAATCTCCGTGATTGGCTTCGTATGGTTGAATCTGACAAGGAGACCTACGAACTTCGCTATTTCCAGATTAGTCAGGATGAAGATGGGTCAGAGTCTGAAGATTAGTTGACCTTTGTATGCTTTAAAGAAAAACTAAAGTTGGACTTTTTCGGCAAATAAAAACCATTGTGCTCTTAAAAACAAAACAAAAAAAAAGAGGCTAATGTGGGGGCTCACATCTGTAATCTCAGCACACGGAAAGCTGAGGCGTGAGGGTTGCTGCGAATTTAAAGTCATTCAGGGTTACATAATGAGTTTCCAGGCCAGCTTGGGCTGCAGAGTACTACCTTGTCTTTAGAACTAATCAGGGGGCTGAGAGGTGACTTAGACAGTAGAGTCATTTTTCACAAAGCCTGGTGATCTAAATTTGAGCCCTAGGACCCCCATGGTGGAAGGAAAGACCCTACAGCTGCAAGTTGTCCTCTGACTCCAAGCACATAAATGCACACACAATAAATAAATAAGATGTAAAAAGCCAGGTGATGGTGGAGTAGGCCTTTAATCCCAGCACTCAGGAGGCAGAGGCAGGCATATCTCTGAGTTTGAGGGCAACCTGGTCTACAGAGTGAGTTCTAGGACAGCCAGGACTATGCAGAGAAACTCAGACTCAAAATAAATAAATAAAATATAATTTTAAAAGGGCAGTGTATATAGCCTCAAGGACACCTCTGGGGTATTGCTGTTTGCAAAGAAGCTGAAGGAACTCTTCCAACCTTACTGAAAATACATGGATTCCAAGTAGTTCCCCTTCTTCCTTTTTTTGCATTACTTTTGCACGGATCACGGTGTTCCATGCCCCAAGCAAGCCTAGCGCTATGGTCAAAGGATGAGCTCTCCCTAACTAGAAAGTGTCTAAGGGTAAATTCCTTCCTAGTCGTGGAAACAAGATCAGTGTTTGACTACAGTCCTCACAGTCACATCTTTCCAATCCCTACCTCCTGAAATTTGGGACTCAGTCGGAATGCTAGGGCCCCACGATGGTACTGATATTTCCTACTCCCTGTGCCTGTCTTTTAGGCTTTTCACATCCCACCTATGTTTCCCCTTGGCCCAGAGCAGCCTTGTACTTTGGGCATCATTGCTGTCTTTCTTCGTTTTTGTTTGAAGTTGAGGTTTCTTCAAAAACCCCATGTTTGCTTAGGACCTAGAAAACAGGAAGCCTGTTCTGGCTGGAAGTAACACTACCCTTTGGGCCTTTCTGGCCATCACTGGTGCTCACACTAAAGTGAAGGAACAGTTCTTTTCATGGTCCTCGATGAGGGATGGGCTAGAAAGTTAAGCCCTAGTTACTTCCCTCAGTTCTGATAGTTAAAGTGTTTCTCCCACTTAGGAACTGCCCAGCCCATTCACCAGCTCAGCACGATGGAACTCCACTAGGAAGGGCGGTCCCAAACCTGGTAACATGGCTGCTCCCAGCCAGTCAGAAAGACTGAGATTAAGGCTCTTCATATTGGTAGTCTGCCATCAACACCCCTAAACCCTTAGCTGCTCACTATTCCTTCCTCCCAAGAGTACCCAGGAAGGGGAAGGCAGTTGTGTAAGATTTGTTTCTTCCACTTAAATGTGAGCCCTTGACAATTTGCTTGGCCTAACATGACACCAACTAACATTTAATAGCTATACAGCTGTATATAGTAGGGATTCAATTTTGAGGTATAACTAGCAAGTGTCTGTCTCAAAATTAAAATAAAATAAATGCAGGAATATCAGAAGTTAAAAATCTAACAGTTTAGAGCACTGGCTGCTCTTCCAGAGGACCCATGTGGCAGCTCACAACTGTCTGGAACTCCTGTTCCAGGGGTTTCAACACTCTCACACAGACATACATGCAGACAAAACACCAATATGCATAAAATACAAATAAACAAATTATTTTCTTAATCCAACATTGGCTACATAGCAAGTTTTAGGAGAGCCTAGGTTATATGAAACTCTGTTTAAACAAACAAAATCAAAAAGAGCAAAAGCTCAACTTCTGTTTGGAAGGAGGAAACTAAGCTGGTCCTGACTGCCTTACCTCCTGGTTGGCAGTCAGCCCAAGCTCTAATCTCTGTGTTAGGCCTGTGCAAGTCAAATGTCCCATGTTTGCTTGGGACTGACATGATTTATTAAAGCTAAGACCGTCGTTCTAGCTAGACCAAATCCAGTAAACACCTCCATGGAACAAATGCTCATTCCTCTAATTTTAGGATTCCAAGGCGTTTTATTCTGGCACGTTCCTGAGGCACCAAGTGCCAATGTATATCCTCAGACTCATCTTACGAAAGACCAGCTCTTGTGGCTGATTCTTCCTTCAGTCCAGAGTCCAGGACTGACCAAGGGTAGACTAGTGACTCAGATGCCAGGCCTGCAAGCGTGCCTGGGACAGTGGGCTGGCAAAGCCATCCAGCCAAGTCAAAGCAAGGGAAGGGTCCTTTTAGTTTAGACTTAACAGAAGGCAAATTGTCCTGCAGCTCTGGCAGAAAGTAAGGGCTGATAAGTTTATCCAAGAGCAACTGCCAGCCGACAAGTTTTAGAGCCCCCCCCTCGACTGCCCAGCAGTCCATTCTTTCTTCTCTTCTAAGACACTGCATTTCCACTGGTCCCTTTCTTTTCTTCTCTTTTCTTTCTTTCCTTTTCTTTCTTTTTTGAGACTCTATAGTCCAGGCTACCCTGAAACTCAAGTGTAGCTCAAACTGTCTTTAAAAAGTTATCATGCTTTTCTTAGAAATTCAGAAAGAAAAAAAAAAGTTCTCATGCCTCTCCAGGCAGATCTTTGTGAGTTCAAGGCCAGCCTGGTCTACAAGAGCTAGTTCCAGAACAGACTCCAAAGCTACAGAGAAACCCTGTTTTGAAAAAAAACCAAAAAAGAAAAGAAAAGTTCTCATGCCTCCCAACCTACTCAGTGCTGAGATTAGAGGTCTGAGTCACCACCCAGGACCATCAAGCTTTTCTAGTTCTTTTTTTTAAGATGTATTTTTTTATGTTTTTGTTTGTTTGTTTGTTTTGTCTTTTTTTGTATCAACCCTGGCTGTCCTGGAACTCACAGAGATCCTCCTGTCTCTGCCTCCTAAGTGCTGGGATTAAAGGCATGTGCCACCACTGCCTGGCTAGATTTATTTACTTTTACTTATATGTATGGCATTTTGCCTGCATGTATGTTTGTGTACCGTGTGAACATGTGCACCAAGGCAACAAGAGTTACAGATGATTGTTAATCGCCTGTGTGGGCCTGGGGATCAAACTTGGGTCCTCTGGAAGAGCAGCCAATGCTCTTAACCACTGAACCATCTCTTCAGCTCCAACCACATTGGTGGCACAAACCTATCAATCAACTGAGCCGTGGCAGCCTTACCTGGTCTCCCTAGAAGCATCAAGTTCTTATAGGGCAGGAACACACAGCAAAGATAAATACAGATTGAAGAAATAAAAGTTATTATTCCCCCGGTGAACACAGTATCCAAGGACCCTCCTTCATTACGTAGTCTTCTCTACTAGCTAAAGGATTAGGCAGTTCCCTCAAGGTCAAAATACTGGACTTGTAGCCTTGAGCATTAGACTAAACACCAGATTAGGTCTAGACTTAGCCAAATAGACTAGATTCACCCAGATGCTCCTAAATTTAGGCAGAAATTCTCCTCCTCTTCCTCTTAGAGCTGGCCTGAGACTAGGCCTGTTTCTTTCATTAGCCTGAGCACCCCTCTGGGAATACCAGTATCAGAGATACTGAAACTGTGCACATTTACTGTTCTGATACACTGTTCTGGCTGGTCTGTATGCCTTTGGAACACTGAAAAAATGTGGGTCTCAAGTAAAAGACAGGCTGTGTGATGACAGGGACAGGGAAGGCTTCCAGCCATCTTCTTCAGTCTGGGGAATCTTCAGCATTTATGAGTTAAATGAGAAGGACTCCTTCAGACACCTGTTTTTGTGGTGATTGTCCCTGCCTGCCCATCCCCACCTGACTCCCCTTATAGGGTCTCTCTCTGTTGGCCTGCCTGAGCTAGAATCCCTGAGCTCTCTTGGGACTATAGCCACATGCTACCATACATGGCTCCCTTCAGCTCTGTGTGTCGCTATTTATCTGTGTGTTGTGATAGAAGCAGAAGTTTATGTGGACATACGTACATGTACGTGCACACGAACACAGTGGTAAGGTTAGGCACTGATAATGTTGCCAGGCATCTTTTTTAATCACTCTTCTCCATGTTTTGTTTTGTTTTCTCTTTTAAATTTGTGTGTGTTTCCCTACATTTATGTCTGCGCACTATATGCGCATTATATGTACCTGAAGAAGCCAGAAGAGCATGTTGGATCTCCTGGAGATAAAGTTACAGACAGTTGCGAGACACCATGTGGGTGCTGGCAGCCCAATCCAGGTCCTCTGGAAAAGTAGCAGGGCCCCTAACCACTGATCATCTCTCCAACCCCTGTTTTTCTAATTATTGGAGGTATATGCACATCTGAGTGCTGGTGCCCTGGGTCCCCTTTAGAGCTGGACTTCTGCCAGATGTGGGTGTCAGGTGCCAGGGTCCCCTCTTGAGCTGGAGTTCTGCCAGATGTGGGTGTCAGGAACTGAACTTGCACTGCTGCAAGAGCAGCTTCACAGTTTAACCACTGAGCCATCTTTCCATCCCCACCACCTCAGCTTCCCACTTCACCCCTACCCCCAGAAAGAGAGACAGGGTTTCTCTGTGTAGCCCTGGCTGTCCTGAAACTCACTCCATAGAGCAGGCTGGCTTTGAATTCACAGAGATCCACCAGCCTCTGCCTCCGAGTGCTGACTCAAAGGCATGTGCCACCACCACCAGGTCACCTCAGCTTTTCTGAGGTGACAAAGAGACAAGAGAGCTAAGTGGCAGAAGGGCTGTGAGATTAAAGCCAGATTCCATCGGCACAAGAGGAGGGCATGGAATTTGAGACTAGCTTGGGCTGCACAGTAAATTCCACATTAGTGCTGCATAATGATATCCTACCTTAAGAAAAATGGAGAGGAAAAAAAGCCAGATATAATCCCAGTACTAGCACCTGAAACATCAAACTTGAGACCAGCCTGGGTTACACCAGATACTGTCGAAATAAAAGAAAAGGGAAGAAAAAATAATAAAAACCATCGAACCAATGAATGTCTCCAGTATGGTTGTAGGAGGGGTGGATGGATTTTAGCTCATCATGAGTCTTCCATGGAAGGACACATTGTGCAAGTCACTTGCCCTGAGCCTTTTGGCCACCTCATCAAGTGACTGAATGTGAGGCCTGAGACCTCTGATCACTGAAAACAGCAGAGGACCATGAATGAAAATGAGTCAAGGGCCTGGGCCAGGACCAGGGTGAAGCTTTAATTCATTTGCCTTTCTTTTTTCTTTTTGTTTTGTTTTCTTTTCTGTTTTTGGTGTTTTGTTTTTGTTTTTTTGTTTGTTTTTGAGACAGAGTTTCTCTGTGTAGTCCTGTCTGTCCTGGAACTCACTCTGTAGACCAGGTTGGCCTCAAACACAGAGATCTGCCTGCCTCTGCCTCCTGAGTGCTGGAATAAAGGAGTTGTCACCACCACTGAACTTGTTTTTTTTTAAATCAAAATATAATTACACAATTTCATCCTTTTACTTCCATGCTTCCTCCCAGCTCTCTCTCCAATTCCTGGCCTCTTTTTTCTTTAATTGTTATTATTGCATATATATAAATGCATAAATATATAAATGCAATCTGTTGAGTTTGTTTAGCATTGCTTATTTGTATATGATTTCAGAACTGACCGCTTGATATTGAATAGCCAGCTATAAGGCTTATCTCTGGGGACAACTAATTCTTTCTCTTCCTCAGCAATCTTTAGCTGCCTGCAGTTTTGTCTGGAGTTGAGAAGGCAAGGTGTCTGTTGAAAGGCAGAGCCTGTAGAACAAACTCAGGGAATGACTACAGCGACAGGCAGGTCTAAGGTCCCTTGGGGATCACTAATTCAAGTTTGGGCCAGAAAGATAGCTGGGCAGGTAAAGGCACTTGCCCCCAAACCAGACAACCTGACTTTAGTCCTAGGGACACACATGGCAGAAAGCAGAAGGCAGAATCAATTCTATAAAGTTGTCCCTTTGTCTGTGGTCTATAAACATGCACACACTAAATAAGTAAATAAATAAATAGATAAGTAAATAAATAAAAAAGAAGTCACTCAGACTGGAGCAGTGAAAGCAGCAGTGAAAAGTGGAGCAGGAACAACTGACGGGAAAGCAGACTCTGAGGTGCCCTTTCACCGACTGAGGTTTGCAGACTGGATAGAAGGATCCCAGAGCCAGGGGCGCTAAGGAGGGAAAGGTGCCTTCAGGCTTCCTGAAAGGAATGTAGTGAGATCAGGGGGCAGCAGCTGGGCCCCAGCCAGCCCTGCAGCCCTCCTCCTCTTGCTAGGTGGAGAAAAGACAGGTGAGAAAACACAGGAGGGTTGAGGAAGGACGGCAGGCTGGGTGGGGGCAAAGAAGAGGGTCACGTGGGGGTGGGGCATCAGGCATCTTGGAAATCAAGTCAGAACAAGCATTTAGAGAGGAAAAGGCACACTCTACCTCTGTTGGAATGTGGAGTGTCTGCTCCCTTGAGGGAGGAATGCTGAAGGGGAAGGAAGGGCTCCTTGGGCTTGGACAACTCCTGGTATGTACAAACAAGGGCTTCAGGGGAGACCCTGCCCGGCAGGATCCTTTCGAACTCAGGAGTCAGGAAAAGAATGAGGAGTAGTGGAGGTTGTTGCTCTGAGTTGAACTCCAGGATATTCTTCACCCAAGGACCCCAGGACTGCAGACCAACACAGACATGGAGGAGAGCCTCTGGATGAGTGTAGGGTCACCCAAGCGGCATGAAGCCTCAGCCAGCTTTCCCAGCTCATCTCCCTCCTGCCAACTCTCTGCTGACTTAAGGCTGGTGGCACTCAAGGGTCAGCTGCTACTATCACTACCCAAACTGGACCAAAGTCCTGGCGAGGTTCCTTGTGAATAAGCGAGATTCCCAGGGAAGGTGTTACATCTACTAGATAGAGTCGTTGGTCTGGCCAGGCCGAGGAACCCCAAGGAGGAGGAAGATTCAGAGAGAAGGGCTGGGCCCCAAAGAGGCCCTTATAGTAAGAAAGAGAGCGAGAGAGAGACCCCACTTGAAACCAGGACTCTGGATTGTGGGAGACAAGGCATGGGGAACAGGGCCTACAACACTCATGGTGGCATCTCTCTTATAGAAGTGTTGCCAGCTCCTCAGGGCCATACAAAGACCCATTCATGGTAGATGAAGGGGTTTTCCAGAAGAGGTGAAAAGAATTGTTTTGTCATCTCCGTGCCCCAGGCATTTGAGGGTTTGTGGCAGCTGGTACAAAGATGAGGATGTGGGACAACAGAGAAAAGCCTGCTCCCAAAGGAATTTTCTGGGCCCCAGTACCAGGACTCAATAGCTGTACCTCTCAGTTGGGAGGATCCCAGAGAGAAAGGCTGGCCTCAGCTGACCTCTGGGCCACTTGGTAGCTGGCTCCAGGTGAGGTACTGAGACCCCAGCATTACAGTGAACAGAAAAATGGGAATTCACTGGCCACCTTGCCACACCTACAGCCATTGGGACAAGACTCACTTCCAGTAAAGACCATATGTTCACAGGAAGTGAAATCTCAGGGAGCCTGAGGCCCACTAAAAGCTAAGAGCACATAGACAGAATTGGCAACCCTGGGTAAACAAACCCCTTTTTCTGCCCATCACCCTGATGGACCAGAGCTTCACAAGGGCTCTTAGGAATCCCCAGGTCTCTGTTTGCTTCCCTTTTAAGGAGAAGGGACTGTCATATAGTAGTGAATAAGCAAGGCGGTGGGGGGGGTTGGGGGTTGCTTTGAAAGGGATTCTGAGAAGGCTCTAGAAATCTGGTCTTTGGGAAAGTCATGGGAATGGAGGAAAGATTACCTGGTTCTCCTCCTAGGTCCCTGCTCCTGGCCCAGCTTTTCCTCCCCTGAGGAATTCTAGCTGCATTTGAATGAGGACTCCTGCAGGCTCTTTTTCCCTTTTCTTCTTTAAGTTTTGTATTACCATATATTAATTATACATAATGGGGTTTATTATGTCATTTTCATTCATGTACATAATGTATTTTGAGTTCCGGAATTGCTCTCTCTCTTGTCACTCTCCCATCCATTGATCCCCTTCCTCCCAAGTAGTGCCCCTGCTTCTACTTTCTGTGTGTCTGTGTGTGTCTGTGTGTGCAAATGAGTTTACTTTCAGGCCTTTTCTCCTCTTCCTCCTTTTTCTTTTTTGTGTTTGCTATCATACAGTGAAACAAGATCTCCGCTATAGGCCTGTCTGTCCTGGAAGTCTTCATATAGACCAGGGTGGCCTGGTATTTTTAGGAATTTTCCTGCTTCTGTCTTCCCTTCAATTTTGAGCATGTCCCTCAAGCGAGACTCAGGACCTTTGATATATTTTTCTCCAAGGTTTCTTCAGGTCCTCCTGCCCCCTTCTCCCCGCCCCCCCATCCCCTCCTGCCCACCACCAGTTCTTTCCCACACTCTGCAGTGAGAGGACTTCATCACCTGCTACTGCTCAGTCAGTTCCCCCTCCTGCTTCTGTGCAGCTGTTCCTGGACAGTTGGATTCTAGTGGGACATTGCCCCCAGCTGACCTGCGAAGATTTCCTCTCCCATGCCTTGATGTCTCTGCTCGCCCACCAACAGCCCCTCCTTTCAGATGTCCTTGGCCCCAAATCCTGGTGACCCTGGCATCCAGGAGCTGCCACAGCTATGGGATGCCTGCACCCTTGCCAGTAGCAACAGCTGCGCAGCTCCCAGTCTCCACAGGGGCCAAGGTCACCTGTCACTTATCAGCGTGAGAGTGAGGTGCCAACCCTCCCCTGCATGTCCCTCTCCTCTTGTGGCCTGGCCTTCCTTCTGTGAGTTCTTGCACAGAAGAACAGTGGGAACCCCAGAAAGGAGAGGCTACAGGGCTCTGTTCTCCGCTTTGGTGTCCGCTTTCCGAACCCTGCAAATCCAGCCCCAAGGCAGTAACAGAGTGATCTACCAAACTCAGATCTACTTGTGAGCCTCTCTGCTCTGTGTTTTCCCTGACCTCCAGCTGACGGGGGACAAGACACCCCCCTTTCCTCGGGCCTGCTTGCCTGGTTCTGTCCTCTCCACTTTCCCTTGACACCCTCACCCCTGTACCTTCTCTATCTCTCTGTGCACCTCATCTACATATCTCTCAAAACCTAGCCCTACCTCCCAGCCTCCCTTTCCTTTGTATCCCACTCCAGCCAGTGTATCCCCAAACACCCCAGTCACAAGGGAACTCCTTAGGTTCCTGCAAACATGCCAAGCTTCTGCCAGCTTCCCTCAAGCTTCCCACATGCCAACCCTTCTGCCCACAGCATTCTTTTCTCACTTGACCTACCTCGCCCTCAGCTCATTCCTTGACTCTGTTTGTACCACCCCCAACTCCGAGCCCCTACTTATCACGCTGTGTTGCTCTGTGTGATTTAAGGGTTGTTTCTAAAACAGACCGAAGAGGCCAGTTTGTTTATTTCCTGTCTAACCCTGTGAATCTCTAGTGTCTAGAGCTGGGTCTGTCACTTAGGCATTCTCTTTTTGTTTTTGATTTAACTTTATTTTAACTGTATGTATGTGTATGTGTGTTGGATTTCCCTAGAATTGCCTGTGGGTTGCCCAACATGGGTGCTGGGAAGTGAAATCAGGTCCTATTCAAGTACAGTAAGCTGAGCCATCTCTCCAGCCTGATTATTTATTTTTAGACAGATTGTCACTATGTTGCCCTGACTAATCTGGAGCTCACTAGACCAGGCTGGCTTCGAACATTCTTTGTGCATGAGCCTCCCAAGTATCAAGATTGCAGGCATAGACCACCATGCCTGGCTACAGTCTTCTTTTCTTATTTTTATTTTAAAGTTTTTGAGACAGGATTTCTCTATGTAGCCCTGCCTGTCCTGGAACTCTCTTTGTAGACCAGGCTGGCCTCTAACTCACAGAGATCTGCCTGCTTCTGCCTTCCAAGTACTAGTATTAAAGGCATGTGCCACCACTGTCTGGCCGCTCTGTGACTTATATATACCCACAGAATACATTTAAACCCTAGCCCTATCTTATGCTGAGCTACAATGACTTGTCTTAAAGCTATCAATACCTATAATTTGAGACTTTAGAGCAGTGGTTTGGGCCTATAATCCCAGCACTAGAGAGACAGAAGCAGGACTGTGGAGAGTTTGAGGACTATCTCACTGTTTTATAGAGCAAGGTCCAGGCTAGTCAGGGCCACACAGTGAAACCTTATCTGAGGCAGGCAGAGAGGAACTGGCTGTGATTCAGGTAGGGTGCTTGCCTGGCAGGCACTGAGGCCCGGGTTTAGTCTCCAACGCTGAAAACCAGCTGTGGTGGCATTTGTCTGTAATCTTAGCATTTAGGGGAGGCAAGAGGATCTGAAGCTCAAAGTCATCATTTCATACACAGAAAGTTCAAGGTCTGGGCCTGGAAAGATTTGGCTCAGCAGTTGGAAACACTGGCTGCTCTTCCAGAGAATCTCGGTTTGATTCCCAGCACCCACATGACAGTTAACTATCTGTAACTCCAGTTCCAGAGGATCCAATGCCCTCTTCTGGACTCCCTGGGCATCAGGAAGGCAAGAGGTGCTCAGACATACATGCAGACAGACATGCATATAAAAATATAATACAGGGCTGGAGAGATGGCTCAGTGGTTAAGGGCATTGCCTGCTCTTCCAAAGGTC
>LOEQ01000050.1:329962-346720 GCA_001685075.1 Bramus lutescens | reverse complement strand
AGACAGGGTTTCTCTGTAGCTTTGGAGCCTGTCCTGGAACTAGCTCTTGTAGATCAGGCTGGCCTCGAACTCACAGACATCTTCCTGCCTCTGCCTCCTGAGTGCTGAAATTAAAGGTGTGCACCACCACCGCCCAGCCCATAAAATAATTTTTATTGCTACTTCATAACTATAATTTTGCTACTGTTATGAATCATAAAGAAGCTGGGCTGTGGTGGTGCACATACCTTTAATCCCAGCACTCTATAGACATAGATAGGCAGATCTCTGTGAGTTCGAGGACAGCCTGGTCTAAAGAGCAAGTTCCAGGACAGGCTCCAAAGCTACAGAGAAACCCTGTCTCGAAAATAAATCATAATGTAAATATTTGTGTTTTCTGATGGTCTTAGGCCACCACCATGAAAGGTTCATTAGAGCCCAAAGGGGTCACAACCTGATTAAGAATCTCTGCTCTGGAAAAACAGTGTTCTCTACCCTTTAACCATTGCTTTAATACAGCCCTCAGATTTATACTTTAGATGTATCCTTATGTAAACCAATTGTTTTATCTATTGTCTTTTATTTTTATTCTTCTGCATCGTCTTTGTTATTATTTTTTGAGACAGAGTTTCACAGTTTAGCCCTGACCACTGACTTCCTCTTGATCAGACTAGCCTCAAACTCAGGAGATCCGCCTGCCTCTGCCTCCCAAGTGCTGGGATTAAACGCGTTTGTCACTACCGCTGGGTTTATGTCTTTTTTTAAAAAAGATACCCTTTTTTTCCTTTTATTTTATTTTGGGACAGGGTTACAAAATTTTTCTGAGTAGCCCTTTCTGTCCTGGAACTCTGAGATCTGCCTACCTTCACCTCCCTAGTACTGAAATTAAAGGTGGGCCCCCCCACTACTCCCCCATCCCCAGACAGGTTTCTCTGTAGCTTTGGAGCCTGTATTGGAACTCACTCTGTAGACCAGGCTGGCCTCGAACTCACAAAGATCGCCTGCTGCTGCCTCAAGTCTTTTTTAAAATTTTCATTCATTCATTCATTCATTTATTTATTTATCATTCATCCATTTATTTATTTATTTATTTAGGTTTTTCGTGACAGAGTTTCTCTGTGTAACAGTCCTAGCTGTCCTGGAACTAGCTTTTGTAGACCAGGCTGGCCTCGAACTCACAGAGGTCCACCTGCCTCTGCCTCCCAAATGCTGGGATTAAAGGCATGCACCACCACCGCCCGGCAAGTCTTTTTTTTTTTTTAAGATTCATTTATTTTTACTTTGTGTGTATTGGTATTTTGCCTGCATGTTATATGTGTATCCATGTCTTAAGTGCCCTCAGTGGCCAGGAGAGGGCATTGAAACCAAAATTACAGATCGCTTTCATTTTCCATGTTGGTGCAGGAACAGAACCCAGGTCCTTTGGAAGAGGAGCCAGTGTTCTTAACCCCTAAACCATTTCTCTGGCCCCTGCAATGTTCTTTTTGTTTTGTTTTGTTTTTGAGACAGGGTTTCTCCGCGTTGAAGCCTGGTCCTCCTGCCTCTGCTGGGATTAAAGGCATGCGCATCCACTACCTGGCTCTTTCCCCTTTCTCCTTCCTTCCTTACTCTCTCCCTCTTTCTCTTCCTTCCCTCTTCCTTCTTCCCTTGGGTTTCTCTGTGGATCCCGGCAGCCCACCTGGTTCTGCCTCTTAAAAGCGTTGGTTTCCACTGCCCGGCGAGTACTTTAAACTTCTTATCCTCCTTCCTCCGACTCCAGAAGAGCTGGGATTACAGGCCTGAAGCTGCATTCCTAGTTTTATGGGGTACTGGGGGATCAATCCAGGGCTTTCCATATGTTAGATTAACACTACCAATTGAGCTGTGCGTTCTTTTTTAAAATGTATTGCCTGTTTTTGCGATTAATGTCATTTGTGTTCAAGGCCTTACTCATCTTAACCGACTACCGCCCTAACAAAGTGGCAGACTCTAAGAAAGGGTTAAGCGGGCCCAAAGCATTCTGGATCCTTTGGATAAAGAATAGCTCGACGGTTGCCGGGAGGGGCCGAGGAGCGGCCCTCAGACGCGTGGTGATTGGTTGACGCAGAACTTCCGCAGGCACTTCCTACTCTCGATTGCTTTGAGCATCGGTGATTGGCTGGTCTGTGCATGCGCTAGGTCGCCTGGGAGTTGTAGTTCTTTTGTTTCGCTATGCGAAGCCTGTAAAGGCTAGTAGTTGGAGACTGTTAGCGGCGATTGTGCTTGGTCGCTGGCGCCGGCATCATGTCTCGTGTGTTGGTGCCCTGTCATGTGAAAAGCACCGTAGCCCTGCAAGTGGGAGACATGAGGACCTCCCAAGGTCGGCCTGGCGTTCTGGTCGTCGATGTCACCTTTCCCAACGTCGCGCCTTTTGAGGTGAGCGACCCCCAGTACGCGCGACCAAGGCGTCTGGGAGGGTAAGGCATTTACTCGTTCACAACCTCTGCAGTTCCCCTTGCTTTTACGAATTCGCCCTATTCAGTAGCATTACAGTCTTTATGAGACTAGAATTTCCTGTCCTGTTCTCTTCAGCATCTCTTCCTCATTTCCAGGACACCACTGGAAATACAATTATGAACCTCAGTACAATTGAGAGGGTATTTTGGTTTTGGCCATAGCTGGGATCCTTAAATAATGACGTCAACTTCCCCATTCCAATGGCTCCTGCCACCGGTCAGGTGCAGCTCATCCTTCATCTAGGTCCTCCTAGTGACTTGTTTCTAATTCCCAGTTGCACTTCCATCTCAGCTGACAATGACAGGGCACTGCATGACCTCAACACGGGACAAAGCTTACCTCTAATGGCATAGCATTCTGAGCCACCCTGTGACGGTGCCTCATCCACCTTACATGCTTTGTGTTACAATATGTGGTTATCTCCCGCGAGGTTGCTTACCACTGGCTGGGAAACCTGGAATATCTGAGTCAGTGTGTTTGAGGCGGCTCTTTGATATCTCTATATATTTTTAAATGTTTATTTTAATTTTATGTGTATGAGTGTTTTGTCTGCATATATGTGTGTATACTTTGTGCATACCTGGTACTGATGGAGGCCAGAAGAGGCTTCTAAATCCCCTGGAACTGGAGTTATGAACTGTTAGGAGCCAGGTAGGTTCTGGGAACCAAACCTGACTCTGCAAGAGTACCAAGTGCTCTTAACCACTGAGCACTCGATATGTTTTTCTTTTTGTTTTTAATTCCATGACTGATTCTGATGAGCTTCTAGTGATGATAACTACTACTACTATGGTAGTTGATACTGTAGGTCTGCCCAGCCCATTGCCTCCCCCAGGCCACTGCATTGCACTCAGCAAGCTCTCCTACTCTTCTTCTGATCTTAGTCTGATCATTCCTTCTTAGTTAGGAGACAGACAGAGACAGAGCTCCACAGAGAGAGAGAGAGAGAACCTCTGCTATTACCAGGTTGAACTACAATTCTTTTTCATACTAGATTCGTAGGGTCTCTCACTCTGGTACTTTTTCAAATATGCTACTTTTTGGGTGGTGGGTGGATCTCATGAGTCCCAGAATGGTTAAGAATTGCTGAGGCTTACCATGAACTTCTGATCCTCCTGCCTCTGCCTCCCTAGCCCTGGGATTACAGATGTGCATCATGCACCCAGGTTGTACATCCCTGAGTGTCTAGCATAGAGCTTCAAACATGTTAGACAAGGCAAGTGCTGAACTGCTGAGCTACATCGTCAGCCCAGCGTGTTGCTGTACCCACTGAGCTACATCGTCAGCCCAGTATGTTGCCATACCCACCTTTGTTATCTACTTCACAGTCTCACTCTTTTAGGCTTCACGGGTCCATTTTCTGCTTTCTTCAGGGACCGTCTCAGATATGTTGGTGTGGTTTGTTTGCATGACTTACTGGACTGTGAGCATTGTTAGGAAAACAAAATTATGTCTGGGCTCCAGGAATTGTTGACTTGCTTAGCAAAAGTGTACATTCCAAAAGAAAGATTACGTCACCGTGCCCAGGACCTCATTTCTCATGTTGGGTGTATTCTAGTTGCAGGAGATCACGTTTAAGAATTACTACACAGCTTTCTTGAGCATCCGTGTTCGTCAACATACCCCACTGCACACACCATCCAAGTGGGTAACTTGTCTGCGGGACTACTGTTTGATGCCTGACCCACACAGTGAGGAAGGAGCCCAGGAGTATGTATCACTGTTCAAACACCAGGTCAGCTGGGCCTCAGTATGGCCAGGAAATCCCAGATGAGGACTTCCTGCCTAGGGATTGGGCAAAATAGCAGGAGGGAAGAGTGGGGCAAAAGTGGGCTGGACTGTGGCTGTCATACAGGTACAGGGAGGGACCACTGCTCTGTCCTTTCCCAAGGCTTGTGGAAGCGTTTGGTTTACTGTTGGTTGGGAAGTTCTTGCTACATGTGCGGAAGCTTCAGTGGATCTTTTTTTTTTAATTTATTTATTTCATATGCATTGGTGTTTTTGCCTTCATATATGTCTGTGTGAGGGTATTGGATCCCGTGGAACTGGAGTCACAGACAGTTGTAAGCTGTCATGTGGGTGCTGGGAATCGAACCCTGGTCCTCTGGAAGAGTAGTCAGAGCTCTTAACTGCTGAGCCATCTCTCCAGCCCCCTGTGGATCTTTTTTATTTAATTTTATCTATCTATCTATCTATCTATCTATCTATCTATCTATCTATCAATCTATCTATTGATTTTTCAAGCCAAGGTTTCTCTGTCTAGCCCTGGCTGTCCTTGAACTGTCTCTGTAGACCAGGCTGGCCTAAAACTCACAGAGATCCACCTGTCTCTGCCTCCTGAGTGCCGGGATTAAAGGTGTGTGCCACCACCATCCAGCTATTTATCTCTTTGAATTGTTTTTTGTTTTATCTGAGACAGTTTCTCCTTGTAGCCCTGGTTCTCCTGTTTTAATAGACCAGGCTGGCCTTGAACTCAGAAAAAGGAACTGCCTGCCTCTGCCTCCCAAGTGCTGAGATAAGGCATGCACCTCCACACCCTGCTCAGTGGGTCGTTTTGTGTGTGTATCCAGATGCTGTGTGACATGACCAGAGTACTGGAGCTGCGCCTGATTCTGCGGCAGCCNAGCCATCACCACTATGGCTGTCTTTCACAGTGGAGGAATTGCAAATCTATCAGCAGGGACCAAAGGTAAGTGACTGTGTGAAACCTACTGGATAGCCCTGAACCTAAGAAGCTTCTAAATGGCTAAGAGAGATGGGGCACTGGGGTGGGCGATGGGCAAGGATGGAGAGCTACAGAGGGAAGCCTTTATGAACGTTGGAGGAATGTGAACGCAGAAAGTCAAAGGTGAGTTTCTGCCTCGGCATTCCCTGACCCTCGAGACCACCTACTACTTTTAGGTGCTGGGATGGACTTTTGCTGCTTATGTTCCTGGGTTCTCCTTCTGCAGAACAGAACAGCTCAGTAATCTGAGTGTCCCTTTGATCGTACATGGTCCTGAACAGGAATTTCCCAGTGTTTCAGGTTCAAGGGCCTTTTCTTTGCTCTCAGGTGCTAGAGCTTTCAGATTCGGCCCCACTTAGAAGAGTATACCTTTGCTTTACAGAGCCCCTCCTTGACTTTCCCCAAGTGGCTTTCCCACCCGGTGTCCAATGAGCAGCCTGCTCCCTGCCTTGAGGTAAGCTCTAACCCTGGGTGTTAGCTACACATACATGGTTCTGATGCCCAGAGTATGAACATGTGGGCCTCTGGCTATCCTGAGGCCAGCTGGGGATGTAGAATACTTACAGATCGTGCATAAGGTCCTGGGTTTGATTCCCAACACCACAAAAATTTGAGACTGGACACAGGCCCATGGTTCAATGTCTTCCTGGGTGTTCTGTGGGATTTGAGTTGTGTCTGCTTCTAGGCAGGCATGGATTGCTTCCTGAGTGAACATCAAGCCCTAGGCACACATTCTGCAAGTTACCTGGGAATGCTACTGATTTCGGCTAGAGTGCCCCATGTCTTACATCTCTAAGGGCACTGCTGGGGAGAGACTCATGGCCACTCCTCCTTCCTTCTGGAGCAGGGTCTCCCAGATCCCAGCAGAGTATCCTCCGAGGTGCAGCAGATGTGGGCACTGACAGAGATGATTCGAGCTAGTCACAGTTCCACAAGGATCGGCCGCTTTGATGTGAGTGAGTGCTTCCTTCTGCTTGGCTTTACTTGCTTTGAATAGCTCAGAACTTATATTCTCTTGTGTTGCAGGTGGATGGCTGCTATGATCTGAATTTGCTCTCCTACACATGAGCGTCAGCTTCTACTTGAGACATTGGCCTTCTGTTCCCATCCAGGACTGGTTTGGCCACCAGAGACTGAAGTGTGTTCCCTGCGCATCCAAGTTCTATCTGCGCCAAAGAAATTCTTGACATTCACCTAGCTGTTTTAGCATGAATTCCCAGTGTGTGGGGGGTACTTTCTGTCTTTGTCTGACATGGAAATTCAGTCTCTTCCTCTCAACATTTACAGGTTCTACTTAGAATCCTTGAGTTCCTCCTGCCTATCCTGCCAATGTGCACAGCCTGTCTTCTGCCATTTTCCTTGTTATTGAGATAAACCTGTTCCTTATAGCCTGGGAAGGCCACTGCTGTTTTGACACTCATGACCTGGGAAGCTTGAAGAAGAGATGTCCCCTATTCATTCCTCTGCTTCTGCTGGTGGCCTTTTCCCTTTTGTATTATATCCATAGAAAAGTAAATGTCATACAGACCTGCATGGTGGCACGCACCTTTAACTTTAGCACTTGTGAGTTCAAGGCCAGCCTGGTTTACACAGTGAATTCCAGACTAGTGAGGGCTACACAGTAACACCTTGTCTTTGTGGTGCAGGGGATGAAAAGAAAAAGAAAATGCCCCTTTTTAAATCTGTCTTTTGCCAACCTATACCAGCCTAGGAGACAGAGCTGGGATTTGGCTGCTGAAATGTGTTGTCTGTCAGTTCTGGGCAGGTGCTTTTGGCACAGCTGGGGCCTGACAATGAGACCTCCAATCTATTTGTCCTCTGTCTCAGCATGAAGCATATCTATGAACCTTCTCCCAGTTGCTTCTTGCCAGTCATGCTGAGGACGATGAGAGATGAACCCTGGGGGTAGTGTGTGCAAATGAAGGTTTCACGGATGCTGTTTGAGAGGCTGCGGTCCTCAATGGCCCCAGAGCAACCTGTAAATGATGAAGGCTGCTGCTCTTTCCTGGGCTAAAATTCGGTTTCCCTCCAGGTCTCCCTGACGTTGCGCCGGGAACGGTTATAAAGCAGTGCTGCAAGGTGTCCTGGACCTGGAAAATTGAACTTGTGTAGGTGCAGCAGTTTTGAGGAAAGTCTAGCCACTTTTGGTAGCTACCCTGTATTCTTCCCAATCAGCCTTCTTGAAGTTAGTGTTTTTACCTGCAAGATCATTGTTTAAACCCATCCAGTTTTTTCTGAAAGGCTGATCACCATAGTCCTGTGTTCAGGGAGCAATGGTCTTCAGTTTGACCGTTCATGTTCAGGGAGCATGAGTAGAGAGGATTCGGGGTGGCAGGGATCATGCATAATTCATAGCTGTATTCCTAAGATCCAGCCCTGGAACTAGTGTGCGGCAAGACAATTAAATACTTGTGGAATTCGTGACCGCTGTTTGCTGCTTATGTGTGCCCAGTGGGAGAGACAGTAATAAGAAGCCAGGCCACAATGGTACTAGGACTGCCCAGCGGATTTCACCCTCTAGTGGCTCCACCTCCTATGGCTATTTGACCTGAATGTGTAATTCAGGCTTTTCAGCTATTTGCAGAACTTTGACCTTCTGGAGGCAAGGAGTTCTAACCCCCCCAATTCTGGTTCTAGGCAGCCTATTCTGTTCTGAACTGCCTGACTTGCTTTTATTAGCTAAAGGAAGAGCCTGAGGCCATCAGGAGTCAACACTCCGTTCTAAATCCCAGCCTGCCCTGTGGGCTTCCCACACCCCTTCCCATCCCCTGGGAGCTAGAAAGACCTGTCCAAGCAGGGGTTTGGACTACATCTCCCAGAGTGCCTGGCAGAGTAGTGGCTTCGGTGTGCCGGCTGCACCAGTTGAGGGTGACAATGCAGCGGACAGCGAGTGTGGTGGCTCCTCTGGGTTTTCGCCTGCAGGCACAATCCTTGGTCCAGAGCCGCCCACTGAGTTGTGTACAGGTGGGATGAAGGGCACTGGTGGGAGTTTGTTACTGGTCTTGGAGGGTGGGGGAGGAAGCTGATGGGACTAGGCCCTGGTGGCTTTAAGCCTGGCCGTCCACAGGATGTGCTCCGCAGAACTCCTCTCTATGACTTCCACCTGGCCCATGGAGGAAAAATGGTGGCGTTTGCAGGGTGGACTCTGCCTGTTCAATACCGGGACAGTCACGTTGTTTCACACCTGCATACACGCCAGCACTGTTCTCTCTTCGATGTGTCCCACATGCTGCAGGTGAGCCAGGGACTGGATCTGGCCTTCTTCCCCATCTACAGTATTGTACTCTGCCGCTTCGCATGAGGGGATCTTAGACTACAGGGTTAGGGGCACTGACTAACTTAGGAGGTCTTCTGATTTGCTCTCTCCTGCCCTTGGCTAGAGCTGTACCTACTCCCATCTGTTATGCTGGATATTGGTTGGAAATTGGTTGGGTATCTTAGTAAGGTGCTAGGTCCCAGGAGGCTGGGAGGGGAAGGGGAAACGAGAAGGTAGACCCTCTGCCATCTCCAGAACCCAAAGACCGTAGTCATTCATTTCTGGGCTGAAGTGTGTTATGGACAACTGAAGGATGCTTTCTTGCCTAGTAGCCTTTTAGACTGCAGATACTGCAGTGGCTTGAGGCTTTCCATATTTACCCTAGACCAAGATATTTGGTCGTGACCGAGTGAAGCTGATGGAGAGTATAGTGGTTGGAGACATTGCGGAACTAAGGCCTAACCAGGTGGGCGCATTTTATTTTCTCACTGTTAAGTCCTTGTCTCAAGTTTAGGAGGCACAAAGATAGGTCAGATATAGCTTTGCAGGGCTTGCTGTCTTGATGGAGCCATTGGGTCATTTGCAGATATCCAACCAGCTTTGGAGAAGCACTATTTCAGCCTTACTACATTGGGCTGGGAGGCCAGAAACCGAAGTTTGTAGGCTTTGACCTCTCATGCTGCTCATACCTGTGGGATC
The DNA here is from genome assembly GCA_001685075.1 of Bramus lutescens. Lineage (NCBI taxonomy): Eukaryota > Metazoa > Chordata > Mammalia > Rodentia > Cricetidae > Bramus > Bramus lutescens. The sequence goes on along the minus strand of LOEQ01000050.1, from coordinate 337,586 downwards.
AGAGCATGATCCCTAAACCAGCAGCCTCTCCATTTTCTAAGGCTGTGTTAGGAATATGCTTAAGGACTGCGCTGCTCTGGGCCTGCTGAGCCAGAACCGTAGTTTTAAAAAGATCCCTAGTTCAAGTGACTTACCAATCTCAAGGTTTGGCCATCCAATTGCAAGGCCAAGGCCAGCTTTACAGTGTTTTGAACACATTGAAGAATGTGCTGGGAGCCTGTGGGATCACGAAGATGGTCTTTGAATCTTATCTTCTGGAGGATGGCACGTGGGTGGAGTTGGGTGGGGATGAAGTAGTAGTTCCTAAGTGTCACAGAGTGTGAAATGGGTTTCTAAGAATTGAGAAGGGAGACAAAGGTCCCACTCTTCTGGGAGGGGTGGGAATGTACTTGACAAATAAAGATCAAAGACCCTAGATTTGAGCCTTATCTTGCACCCTTTACCCAAAACTGCATTCATGAATTTGTGGTAGCTGGATGGATCTAAGAATGTTTCTGGCTCACATTTGGCTTTGGCTTTCTGGACCTGGAGACAAGGATGTTCTGCTTTAATGCTAGGGCATACTGTCACTGTTTACCAATGAAGCTGGAGGCATCTTAGATGACTTGATTGTGACCAATACTTCGGAGGGGCACCTGTATGTAGTGTCCAATGCTGGCTGCTGGGACAAGGACTTAGCTCTCATGCAGGTATAGTTGCTTTTGTTTTGTTTTGTTTTTACAGACAGGGGTTCTCTGTGTAGCCCTGGCTGTCCTGGAACTCACTCTGTAGACCAGGCTGGCTGTGGCTGCGAACTCACAGAGATCCACCTGCTTCTCTCTGCTTCTCAAGTGCTGGGATTAAAGGCATGTGCCGCCCCTGCCCGGCCCTACAGCTAGCTGCCTTTTATTCTAGGTACTTTATATTCTTTGTTCCTAAAGCAGTGCCCAGTGCAGATAGGGGCTCAGAAAATGACTCTTAGTAAAAGAACAGCCAATATACTGAAGAGTAGGCACTCTGTGTGTATCAGGGTTTGGGGATAGAGACTAGCAGAGGTGGGGAGATAAAGCTGACCCTGGCCCTGAAATGATCATCCTCTGTGATGTGAGGTGACAGACATAGGCTTAGGTCCTCCTCACCACTTAGCAGCTACGTGAATTGAGAGATGGGAATCAGCCTGCTATCAGCCTGCCCAGTTCCGCAGTGTCCGACCCAGAGTGGGTGCTCAGTAATGGTTTCAGACGCTAATGTGTTTCTGGTTTTCATTTCAGGACAAGGTCAAGGAGTTCCAGAACAGGGGCAGTGATGTAGGCCTGGAGGTGGTAGATAATGCCCTCTTAGCTCTACAAGGTGAGAGTGCCAGGTTGGGCTAGAGCTAGCCCTTGCCTTCCTGCCTTTATTTGCTGCTTAGCATGGGTGCTATCCCGAGAGGAAGGTATGGATGCCGTGATGGCTGTATGCCATAATTCCAAAGTTAAGTATCTTTCCTCTCTGCAAAGCTGTCCATGGGTTGGAACAAGGGCATCCTTTTCTGTTTTGCCAGGTTGGTCTTGCTTGGGACCTGTTCTGCTTCCTAAGTAAGGGCTGTAGTACAGGAGGTGCTGGGTCCAAGACCCTTGTTATTCTCTTTGGGCTCAGGACCCGCTGCAGCACAAGTGCTACAGGCTGGTGTGACAGATGATTTGAGGAAACTGCCCTTCATGACCAGTGCTGTGATGGAGGTGTTTGGTGTGGCCGGCTGTCGCGTGACCCGCTGTGGCTACACAGGAGAAGATGGTGTGGAGGTATGTTGAGAAGTAACTATTCCCTATGGGGTCTCATGCCTGTAATCCCAGTGCTTATGGAGATAGAAGCAGGAACATTTTAGTTCATGATGGGCTGGGTTTCCATAGTGAGTTCCAGGCTAAGCAAGGCTACATAGTGAGAGCCTATCTCAAAAAAAAAAGAAAAAAGCCAAATAAAACCCCAAAACAAAAAATACAGTTGTAAAGTTTGGCAGAGGGTGGCACATGCCTATAATCCCAACACTGAGGAAGTTAGAGACAGGAGAATCATAAGTTACAGGCCAGCCTGAGCTACCTGTCTCAGAAGGGTGAGAGTAGGGGAAAATGGGGAATATCACTATTTGTACAGGAGTGTTTCACTTCTGTACATCCAAAAGTGGTAAAAGTGGTTACAGGATTCAAGGCTCAGGGGCTAACTGCCCATCTGCTCTCTGGTCCTTTGTGCAGATCTCAGTGCCAGCAGTAGGGGCAGTCCATTTGGCAACTGCTCTGCTGAAAAACCCAGAGGTGAAGCTGGCAGGACTAGCAGCCAGAGATAGCCTGCGCCTGGAGGCAGGCCTCTGTCTGTATGGGAATGACATTGACGAACATACTACACCTGTGGAGGGCAGCCTCGGCTGGACACTGGGTAAGCTGGGCTAGCATTGAAAGGGTCCTGAAGATTAGAATATCTTTTAATGAGATCAGTAAGCCCATAACTACTCCTAAGGTTGTATATACTGCAACAAGTAACTCAGCTTTGCTGAGCCTTCATTCCCTGAAGGTGCTACTGTGGCTTTGCCTTTTATAAACTGAGGACCCTAAGTATGGCTTCCAGGGGGTAGATGATTGATTGACTGGCGGTAGTGCAGGGGAAGAATAGAGCCCAAGAGCCCAAGTGATGCTAAATGTATGTCACTTGGGGCCTTCATAGTAAAGGCTTCCTGTGTCCAGGGATTATGTGCAGCTTACATATGGTGTATTCCTTTCCAGGGAAGCGGCGCCGAACTGCTATGGATTTCCCAGGAGCCAAAATCATTGTGCCCCAGCTGAAGGGTGAGGTGCAGAAGAGACGTGTGGGGTTGATATGTGAAGGGGCCCCAATGAGAGCTCACAGCCCTATCCTGAGCACAGAAGGCACTGTGATTGGTAAGTAGTCCAGGAGGGGACATTGGCTGGCAGGGTATCCAAGGTAGGGATATTGGGCTGGCAGGGTGGTGTTAACCTGTGGCTTATGCCTGGACAGGCACAGTGACCAGTGGCTGCCCTTCACCCAGCCTGAAGAAGAATGTAGCAATGGGATATGTACCATTCAAGTACAGTCGGCCAGGGACACAGCTGCTGGTGGAGGTTCGGCGGAAGCAGCAAATGACGGTGGTTAGCAAAATGCCCTTTGTGCCCACGAACTACTATACTCTCAAGTGAAGATGGCCCATGGAAAAGCAATTCCCTCCAGGAGTCTTACCCTAGAAGGCATTCCATAGTGCTTAGTCAGAACAGAAGTAGAACTCACAGGGGTGGGTGGAAGCTGAATGGGGTTTGCTGTGGTCTGATTAGGGTGGGGAGAACATCCCATCTGTTCTCCTTCCCCACCAAGCTATCCTAACTTTAGGGCCTGACTTTTAAATGACAAATCACCTTACTTAATGTTCTATTTTAGTCTGCAATCCTACTAACCTTATTCTGCCAGGGGCTGGCCAGAGAACAAATGTTTGCCTTTGTGTGGAGGATACCTGCCCAACCTACCTCACCATGGTTTCTCTAATTTCAAAGGGCTATTACTGTGGGCAGTGTGAGCTTAGGTACCTTCCACTTTGCTCCCCATGAATGCATACTCTGCCTTTCCTTGGATAAAAATGACTCCTGACTCAGTGTCGGGTGAGTTGTTCCTGTGTGCAAACTTAGGGATGGTTAAGCAAACACAGACTCACCCTTCCACATGCTCTAGTCAACTCTGCTGTGCAGCAGCAAGACATGGCAGGCTGGGTACTTGGGCTGACCTTAGCTCTTGTTGTGAATAACTGTACTTTACTAACTCTTCTGGGGCTGGAGAGAGGTCTCAGTGGTTAAGAGCACTGGCTGCTCTTCCAGAGGACCCAGGTTCAATTCCCAGCACCCACACAGCAGCTCACAACTGTCTGTGATCCAGCTCAAGGTGATTTGACACCCTCATACAGACATGAATGCACGTAAAACACCAATGCACACAAAAATAAATAAGAAAATTTCCTTTCTTCTTACTTGCCATGGTCTCTAGCTTTATTGTTCCTTTGTTCACTGGGTTCCTGGGGCGCCTGTCTTTTTGGTCTCCAACACAGGTTCTGAGTAAACTCTCCTTGAAAGAGGCCATATATATAAACTAACAGGGATATAGAAGTGGTGTGGTGGCATCCCCTTTTAATCCCAGGACTTGTGAGTTGGGGACAAAAGTGTTGGGAGTTCAGGGTCATCCTCGGCAATATGTTGAATCAAAGGCCAGCCTGGACAACACGAGACACTAACTCAACTCTCCCTATCCCTCCCACTCCCACACCCCCAAACCTAATGGGGATATTGTCCCTGGTAGGCAATCTACCACCACTCTAGGGAGCTGGCATCAGTTCTCCACCTCTGCAAATTACTCTATTTTGGATCCTGAGGGCAATACACCCACGATCCCTTACTGGTTGCCCGTGTGCACACACCCTTGTCCTGTTGGAATAACCACACGACTGATGCACTTCTCTGTTTAATATGCCACATCTTCAGTTGCTCCTGAGATGGAATATGAAACCTTGCCTCTTCGTAGGGATGTCAGTGGGTGGACCTGAGACTGTGAAGAACATCTTTCTGCCATACAGATGCATCGCTGGAGTAGGTACTTGTGCATGAGGAGTTCAGTACAGTTTCATTTATAGTATACCTGCTACGAAGTCTTTGTAGACAAAGGCTGCCAGAAGCCTATGTGACATCTAACAAAGAGACAGTGGGACACCTGAGGTAGCCAATGGCCCAGCAGAGACAGGCAGAAGTACAACCACTAGAGGAGATAGATCCAGGGCCACAATGCTTTTAGGAACCATAGTGTTCTCAGGAAGTGGTGTTTCCCTGGGGACATTTGCCACCCACCCCTTTAGAACCTCTTCTGACCCACTGTGAAGGGACCAGGGCTATCTGGCTAGTGGCTCACTCTTACTGATATTTTTAGGGGCTGAAATGATACTATCAGGCTCTTAGAATGAACCCTTGTCCAGATAGGAAGTGATAAAGCTGCAGGGCACAATGAAGTCAGTGAACTGCTTAGTAACTCCCTAGGAGGTAACAAGATACAAACCAAAACACCCCATGGGCACTTAAGCAATGGAGCTGGTAGCCAATACCAGGGACTCTAGGTGCACTCAAGTGTCTCTCAGGTACTCAACTTGCCCTCAAAGAACAGAGAAACAGGTCAGCTGGGAAAGGATAACTTCCTCTGCCTGCTTCCGACCTGAAAGACTGACTGGTCCAGGGAGGTACATGTTTGGTGCTCTTGTCCAGGCTAGGATTACCTGGCTTTTTGCCTACAAAGCCAAGCCAAGGAAATCAAGGCTTAGGGGAGAACAGAATTCCCTCATAAATCTCAGAACTGGTTAACCTCAAGATTCCTCTTAGAAGGACAAATCTCTGTACGATCATGTCCTAAGGGAATGAAGAGGACAGGAAAAAGGCAAGGTGAAAAAGGGACTGCTGACCTTCCCAACCAAGATGCTTCCCAGCTCTAACCCTTGACAGAAGTCTTAGGGCAAGACACATGGTAGAGACAAACTTCACCTGCCCAGTACCTGGAGCTGTCGGAGGCAAGCCTGAAGGCAACAGAGGCTCACCCTGCAAGCACTGTGGTACTCCAGTCCCCCAACCCCAAGCCCTCTGCAGTTTTCCAAGGGGTCTGGGCAGCAGCAGGATGCAACCTAGGAGACAGCAGACCCTGTGGTGTCTCTGGAGACCCTTCTGCTGTTGCCTTCCCTTATTCTCTGTGGGTTTTGAGAGGTTCATTTGCTGCCATTTCCCTGAAAGTAATGGAGAGAAGCAAGGTTACTTCATGGATAGTAGAATAGTCTATCCATGAATACTTGTCATTAAGCAGGCAGTTAGTTATAAAGGCTAATGAGATCAGGCAACTGTCTTGCTGAATCAGTCCTTCAGTTGCTCCATGGTCCCGTATGCTCTTGTGTTCCAAGTTCACCATCACAGCCTCCTCTAGTCTCCTAATATGCACATTTGTCCTAGTTAGTGAGCCTGTTTTAGCTATTTTTTTTCCCTTATCCAGTGTTTTCTCTCTCTGGTCTCAGTTTAGGTGTTATAGGGGGTGGTCCCTGAGCCCCTTTGCATTTGTACTTACTTCCCCTCTAAACCTCTTGCCTCCACTGTAAGCAGAGTCTGGGTTGTCCTTGTTTTCTGGACCTGCTGTGACCTCTGTCATGTGGTAGAAGCTCAGAGATTGCCTGAATGGAATGTCTTGATAAGTAAGCTGTTTTTTCAGAGATTAGGAGGCTGACTTGATGAGGTAGTGTGCTAAGAATAGAGGCTGTTAGGCTGGGGGGGTTATAGCTCCAATGGTACAATACTTGCCTAGAATAGATGCTCTTGCTTTCCTAATGAAGGCCTTCCCAACCAAGGGATTCGTTTCCAATAGACCTTCCACTTCCTCTTTCTAAAATTATGGTAACACCCCCATCCATCCCCACTGAATATGCTGATAAGAGGCTCTTTGGGCACTGGTAAATGCCCAACTCCAATCCTGAGAATTGGTGGATTCTTGCAAAGGCCACTCACTAAGCTAGGGGCACTTGCATCCTGAGAATTCTCTTCCCTGTCACCAGTACTCGAGTGTTCCCTGACTGCCAAGCATGGGGTTGGGATAGAGATTTACTCACCATGAAGGGAAATGTGTGGAGCCATCAGGTGTGGATCCATTCTGGCCACTCAGACCTGGAGGCAGGAACACACCCAGAGCTGCAGGAGGCTGAGGGTGGGACTCTGAGCAGGTCAAGTCAGGGACCACCAGTATAGTTTAAGGGATTGGGGCTGGGATGCTAGGGACTAGTGTTGTCTGGTAAGGGTTTTTGAGAAACAGTTACAACGTGATGATGGATAGGTGGAGATTCTGGTGTAAAATGGTATGGGGGTGTAAGTCTGGATACAACGAGGCTTCTGAGGGACCAGTGGCAGTCTACCCGGATACAGGAGAAACAAGTGATACAGCTTGATGGTGGTAGGGGATAGAGGCCAAGCCAAGGAGGTTCGTAGGGAGCCTCACCTGGACGGTGATACAACCCGGTCACTGTGTTCCCGTAGAACCCCCACGCCAGCTGGATGCCCAGGAGACTTAACACCAACCACAGCAAGAGCAGCTTGAAGAGAGTCACTCGCATGTCCTGTGTCTCCCACTCCCGCAGGAACTCGCTGCCCAAGGTGCCCAGCGCTCCGAGCACCGTAGCGGGCAGAGCTTGCAAAAACTGCCCAGACCAAGGTTCCGCCATGACTGGCCAGCGCCCCACCGGGTGTACTGTCACCGTGGTTCTCACTGCGCAAGCGTATGGTCTTCCGGATTACGCTTGAAAGTGCGCACGCGTACTCTCAGGCAAGTAAGATCTACTTCGCTTGCGCGAAGTGTTGGCAGTTTGGGGCAGGGTTTTAAAACCGCGCAGGCGCACCTTTCCCCGCCCAGCTTACTTAAAGGATGAGTGATTAGGTAAGTATAAAATAGCAACTCGGTCTTTTATAGCCCCGGGTTTCCCGTGATGCTCCGCGCGGCTGCAATGATTGGTTAAGCGTCTTGCTTTTAGGGCGTGGTTGCGCTCTTGAGCAATCGTGGACGAACTGCGAGTGTGCGCGCGTGCGCGGGGCCGCGACTGGCGCCAGCT
>LOEQ01000050.1:313228-325080 GCA_001685075.1 Bramus lutescens | reverse complement strand
TCGAACTTACAGAAATCTGCCTGCCTCTGCCTCCCGAGTGCTGGGATTAAAGGCGTGCACCGCCACTGCCCGGCTGTGTTTTTGTTAGATAGAGGGGAAGTTGGCAGACTGGAATGATGGTGGCTGGACTGTTAGAAAGCACTTACTGCTTTTGCAGAGGATCCAGATTTGATTTCTAGCATATTTCTGGTGCCTCCTCGTCATCTGTAACTCCAGTTCCAGGGTATCTGACAACGTTTGGCTTCCTTGGGCATCAGGCATACAGGTGGTGCACAGATAAACATGTAGGCAATATATATATATATAATATAAACAACAGCAAAACTTTTAATAGCCTGACCAGTTTTCATGCATGCCTGCAGTCCCAGCTCTCAGGAAGGCTGAAGCAGGAGGATTGTTCCAAATTTGAGGCCAGCTTCAGCTACATATAATATCTTATCTCAGAAGAAAACAACAAGGAGTAGAAGCCCTGACTTAGGGTTTTTGTTGCTGTGATGAAACATGGGATCCAAAAGTAATTTGGAGGAAAGGCGTACACATCACAGGCTATTTATTGAGGGAAGCCAAGGCAGGAACTCAAGGGGCAGGAACATGGAGGCAGGAGCTAATGCAGAGGCTGTGGAGAAGTACTGCTTATTAGCATGCTAAGTCTGCTTTCTTAGAGAACCCAGGACCATCAGACTAAAGGTGTCCTCACCCCACCGATTAAAAAGTAACTTAAAGGCTTTCTGAATCTCATCTTCCAGGGTTTCTCTGTGCCACCACCGCCACTGTCCTAGAACTCGCTTTGTAGACCAGGTTGGCCTTGAACTCAAAGAGAACAGCCTGCCTCTCCCTCCCAAGTGTTGGGATTAAAGACGTGTGCCACCATGCTGCCTGGGTCCCTTCAGCTGAATCTTTTTGTTTGTTTGATTTTGTATTTGTTTTTTCGAGACAGGGTTTCTCTGTAGCTTTAGATCCTGTCTTGGAACTAGCTCTTGTAGACCAGGCTGGCCTCGAACTCACAGGCCTTCCTCTGCCTCCCAAGTGCTAGGATTAAAGGCGTGCACCACCACCGCCCTGCCCTTCAGCTGAATTTTATGGAAGCATTTTCTCAGTTGAGATTCTCTTCTCTCATGACTGGATTGTGTTAAATTAGCATAAAACTAGCCAGCACAGGCCACTTGTAAAGAACTTAATAGTCAAGTATGAACCCTGAGTTGAACTTCAGTACCTTGATATTAATGAATAAAAACTTAAAAAGGAAATGCTATCTGGTAAGGCCAGTCATTAAAATGTTAAGTAGTCTAGGTGGTAAGATACAGTGATCACTGTAAGTCTTATAACTTGAGGTGATTAAAGATTTATATAATGGGGCACTAGAGAGATACTCAGTGAAAGAGCACATGCTACTCTTGCACACATATGGCAGCTCATAAACATCTATAACTCCAGTTCAGTGAGATCTGGTGTCCTCTTCTGATCTCCAGGGGTACCAGGCACACATGTGTACATATATAATTTCAGGCAAAACACTTATGAAAAAGAAAAGAAAAAAAAAAGGTTTGTATAACAGCATCAGTAAGGTGGTTTGGTAAGGTCAAAGTGTCTGCCACCAGGCCTGACGATTGGAGTTCTATCCCTGAGACTCACATGTTGGAATTTAATAGAATCAGCATTCATATGCCATACTATGACCTCTATATGTAGCATTCGCTTGTACAAACACAAATAAACAGGAAGGAAAAAAGTATTGTCATGAGACTTTGGTGTGTCCAGTATGGTAGTTTCCTCCTTGAATCCCAACACTTTGGAAGCAGAGGGAACTCTTGAGTTTAAAGCTATTTTTGTATGTAGTGAGTTTCTAGGCCAAGCAGGTCTATGCAGTGAGAAGAAAACATTGGTTACAGACCAGTTGAGGTGTCTCCGCAAGTAAAGACGACTGCCACGGGAGCTCTGAGTTTATATTCCTGAGATCCATATGATGCAAGAGAACTGAGTTCCCCAAGTTATCCTTTGACCCTCTGCACGACACAAAACAATATATGAATGTTAAAAAAAAAAAGCTTTTTCTTAAATGGGGTAATTTGTATATAGAATTCAACTACTTTAAAAGAACAGCATGCATTATATTTGAAAAGATTGACAGCAACATTAATGGACATGCTAACATGGAAGGGGAGAAATTAAATTCATGGGGTCATACCCTAGACAGAGAATTACAGGCAACCTAGGACTGCTGGGAGAAAGAGACTTAGCCTCTCCCTTATTGGTTGTCCATTGCAGAGTTGTCAGCGCTGAAACTATCCACATAAACAACGAAAATAGACTCAGAAGGTTGTGTTTATATATTTGTGCATACATATACATACATATGTATGTAACAGTAATAAAAAAAACTATCAACTTGAGGGTGGGTGGGGCATATGGAAGGGAGAAAGTGATGGATGTAATTCTATTTCAAACAAAAATTTCATTTTTGTCATTCCCACCCCCACCCCCACCCAGCCAGCACACGGTTTCTTTGTGTATCATTGACTGTGCGGGAACTCACTCTGTAGACCAGACTGGCTTCAGACTCACAGAGATCTGCCTTCCTGTGCTTCCTGAGTTTGAGAGTATAGATGTGTACCATCATGCCAGGCCTTCAATTAAAATTTTTTTTTAAAGGTTTTTTTTTCTTTTCTAAGATAATGTTTCTCTGTATAGTACTGGCTGTCCTGAAATTCACTCATAGACCAGTGAATAGCCTTGAACTCTCAGAGATCTGCCCCCTTCTGCTGGGATTAAAAGTATGTGTCACCATGCCTAACTAACAGTATTTTTTTTTAAGAGAAGGTCTTGGATAGTATAAATGGTATATTTTTATGATGTTTACTGGAAATTAGCTTTTCCTTTGATACCACTAAGTTGAGCAAAAGGTCTGATGTGTTCAATATTTGACTTCACCACCCACATCTCACTGCTACAGCCAAGGAAAGCGTTGCTTCTAGAGGTGTAATGACCTTAATACTGCTTTACAAGAGGCACTAAAGACTGCCCTTGCCAGTGATGGAATCATCACTGAGGGAATCATTTTATCAAATGTGGATTTCTTGAAGCTACCAAAGCTTCAGATCAGTGCCAAGCGCAACTTTGTGTGCTTGCATAATTGTGATGAGTCTTTGTGTCTCTCAGGTTGGTGAAGGTAGTTTGGGTTGGGCAGCAAATCAGAACAATCGAGATTGATAACAATAGCAGACCCCCCCAATAAAAAGCCAAAGCTGTGGGCTTCTGCAAAATTGGTGGCAGGGCGTATGTGTTAAAGCAGCATTTTTCAACCTGCAGGTCACAACTCCTTCGACAAGCCTCTATCTCTAGAAATATGTACATTATGATTCAATTATGAAGTAGCAACAAAAACAATTTTATGGTTGGGGGTCACTGCAGCATGAGGAATTAAGTTAGAGGGTCACAGCATTAGGAAGGTTGACAAACACTTTAAAGTGGTAGATTAAACAGGCTCCAAAACTACAGAGAAACCCTGTCTGGACTGTTTTATACCTTGTTTTTGTTGTTATAAAATGAACTTGTTTTTCTTAATTTTATAGCCTTGCGTCTGAGAAGTTCCAGGTACTTTGTACAACCACTATCACAGAAGCTGTGTGTTTTCAGTACCTTTGTAAGGTATGTAAATAAATATTTCTTCCTATATTTTCTTTTCCTTTTCCTTATAGTGAGGGATCATTATTAATAGAAATTTGTAGAAATGTGGGCACTACTATTAATTACTGTTAGTGATTCTCTTGTCCTCCAATCTTGAGGGGATTTTTTTTTTCATATCTATTACTTATTTTTGTGTCAGGACAACTGTGGAAGTCAGTTCTCTCTTTCAGCTTTGTGGGTACCAGGGATTGAATTAAGATCTTCAACCTTGGCAGCAAGGACCTTTATCTGATGAGCCATCTTGCCAGCTCCATTTTCTTTTATATTTGTTTATGTTTGGTTTTGGGAAGAATGGCAGTAAGAGGGCAAAATGCAAGAGTTGGTCCTCTCCTTTCATCATATGGGTTCTGGGATCTAACTAGGTTGTTCAGCCTTGATGGCAGTCACCTTAACCCACTGAGATAACTCTCTGGTCCTGTCTCTTTCTTTCCTTTTTTTTTTTTTCTCTTTAAGATGGGGTCTTGTATAGGTCAGGTTGGTCTTGAACTCATGATCTTTCTGGTTCATAAACATATCTTGCTGCTGGTTTTGGTTAACTTTGAAATTTTTGTCATGGTATGACGGGTGGTGGTAAAGGTAGTTTGTGGTTTTATCCTTACTTATTTGATAAATGGTTATTAAAAAACTATTATATACCGGAAGTGTGCCGGAACATATCTGAAGAAAACAGACTGTCCTGTCCATTGAGGGATTTTAGTTCATTTAGTTGCTTTTTTCTTTCTTTCCCTCTTTCCTTTCCTTCCCTTCCCTTTCCCTTCCCCTTCCCCTTTTCCTCATTCTTTCTTTTCTTTTCTTTCTTTCATTTTAGACAAGGTCTCACTGTGTAGCCCTAGCTGACCTTGTACTCACCATGTAGACCCCGGCCTAGCTTCAGATTTACAGATATCTGCCTGCCTTTGCTTCCTGAATGCTGGAATTAAGTGTGTGTCACCACATTGGGCCCTGCCTTGTTGGAACTTTCCATTTGGTGTCACTGACTGGCCAGCAAACACCTGGAATCCTCCTGTTTTTCCCTTTCACCTGACTGCAGGCATGTGTTGTCATGTCATCCTTTTTTGTGGGTATTAAAGCTTCACACTATGATTCTCATGTTTGTAGTGCAAGTGCTTTACCAATTGACCCAGACAGCTTCTATTCCCGTTTTTGTTTTTTCAAGACAGGGTTTCCCTGTGTAGCCCTGGCCATCCTAGAACTCACTCTGTAGACCAGTCCAGCCTCGAGCTCAAAGTCTCATCTGTCTCTGCCTTCCAAGTTCTGGGATTAAAAGTGTGCACCATGACTGCCTGGCTGTTTTTTATTATCTTTGAGAAAGAAAGGGTCTGTAACTCTGGCTGTCCTGGAACTCACAGAGGGTAATTTGTGGGGAGTTGATTTCCCCTGTCCACCATGTGATCAAACTTGGGTTTGATCAGGCACCTCTATCTACTAAACTGCTTACTAACACTATTTTTACTTTTTCATTCTGACTTCTGCAAGATTTCCTGTCTTGCGCTTGTGTCTTAACACTGTATCTTACATAGTAACTCAAGCTGACCTAGAACTCCCTGTAGTTCAGAATAACCTTGAAGTTTAGGTATTCCCCCTGCCTTATCCTTTCAAGTGTCAGCACTGTGGGCATGAGCTACCACACCTGATTTGTCATTTGTGTCTGTCTTTTTTTTTTTTCTTTGTCGCTGACCACCTTTCTTATTCAGACATGTTTGGCAGTTCCCCCTCACTGTTTTCATTTTATTTATTTTTGCTGTGTCTTTAAAAATGTGTATATTTTGTGTATATTGATGCTTTGTCTGCAGATGCCAGAAGAGGGCACCAGATAACCTGAAACGGTTGTAAGCTGTCAAGTGGGTGCTTGGAATCAAACCTGGGTCCTCTGGAAGAGCAATCAGTACTCTTAACCACTCAGCCATTTCTCTATCCCTACTTTACAGTGTTTTACTGTGTATCCAAGGCTAACCTCAAACTCTGAATCTTTCGTTATCAACCTCCTCATTGTAGAATTACAGGAGTGTCCATGAGTCCATTTTCTTTTTAAAATCTGTATATGCCATGGGTCTGGAGAGATAGATAGCTTGCTCAGTAAATTGCTCACTGCACAAGAAAGCCTTAGCTTAGTCCCCAGTGTCCACGTAAAAAGAAAATGAAAATGTGAAATGGTTGCTTACCTTAGTTAATACCAGCACTGGGGAGACAGAGACAGGGAGTTGTTCCCTAGGCCTATATGAGCAGTGAGGCTTGCCAAATGGATAAGCTCCAGGACCCAGTGAGAGATCCTGTTTCAAAAACAAAGTTGTAAGAATCCTGAGGGATGACAACTGAGATTGACCTCTGGCCTCCATGTGCTCCTTCATACATGAACACACACATTAAAATATTTTCATTTGTCCAGGGACTCACCATGTAATGTATTGCTGGCTTGCCTGGAACTCACTGTGTAGATGAGGTTGACCTCAAACTCTCAGAGATCTACCTACTTCTGCCTCTCAAGTGCTGGGATTAAAGGCTTGCACAACTACACCCAGCAAAATAAGCATTTCTTTAAAAAAAATTATTTTTGCATTTTTCACTGACCTATAATAAATTTTAAAAGGAGTCTGTTGTGCCATAGATCGGCTTTATAAAGATTGTTTGATTCTAAAATTTTGTTTGTTCATGTCTGGAGAAATGGTTCAGTGGGTAAGAGTGATTGCACAGGAAGCATGACTTGCACCATGACAAAAAAACCTAGGCATGACTATGCCAGCCTGTAACCATAGCAGGGGTGTGGGAGGTGGAGGCAGAGATAGGTGGATCCTAGGAGTTCCTGGGCCATCCAGCCTGGCCAAAACAGTGAACTTCCAGTTTAGTCAAAGACCCCCATCTTAAGGCATTAAGGCGAGAATAAAGGAAGGCATCCTTTGGGTTCGTGCACCTGCACACTCAAGTGCATGCACCAGATACACACACACACACACACACACAGAGATTTGTTTGATTTATTTGAGTATTGTCTATTATGTACTTGTCCAGTAATGGGAACAAGACAGGTAATGTTCTTATGTTGATGGATTTTGGCAGAGGAAACCCTGGAAGAACATGATATATGAGGCTGAGAGAAGTGTGAGGTACTAAGAGAAAGCACTAAACGGCCCTGATCTATGTTGGGAGCTGAGGAAAGGCCCTGAAATACGGATGTAGCCCTAAGCATGGGCTTAACCAACAGAGAAGGATAGATGTTTTGTTGTTTTGGCAAGAGTAGTTCTAGGCTGTGGGTTTTAGAATTCTTGAAATTAATGTCTCCAGAATTTTTGGTTATTTCTTTATCTGCAGTTACAACACTCTGCCAGAATTCAACCAGTTATATTGAGACACATAGGTAGAACACTCCTACACATAAAACAAAACAAAACAACAAAAGAATCCTAAAAAAATTAACATTGGAGGATTGAGAGATGGCTTGGCTGCTAAGAGCACTTGCTGTTCTAAGTGGTGGTTCTCAACTTTCCTACTAATACTGCGACCCTTTAACATAGTTCCTTATGTTGTGTTGGCCCCAACCATAAAATTATTTTTTTGCTACTTCATAAATGTAATTTGCTACTCTTATGAGTCATAATATAAATATCTGATATGCAGAATATCTGATATGTAATACCTGTGAAAAGGTCCTCCAACTACCCTCTTCCAGGGGGTCACAAGCCACAAAATGAGAACCATTGATCTAGAAAAACCAAATTTGGTTTCTAGTGCCCACTTGGGGCTCATAACCTTCTGTAACTCAGAGTTCCAGGATTCCAATGCTCTCTTCTGGCCTCTGTGGACACCAGAGGCCAGAATACATGCAGGTAAAACACCCATACACATGAAATAAAAATTAATAAATCTTAAAAGAAATTAACACAGAAAAAAAAACAGGTTTGGAAGAAGTGTTACTGTATATATATCCAGCTTTTTGGTGTGTGTCGGGAGGGTGTTTCTGTGTAGCCCTGGCTGTCCTGGAACTTTTTTTGTAGTCCTGGCTGTCTTCAAACTCAGAGATCCACTTGCCTCTGCCTCCCAGGTGCTGGGATTAAAGGCGTGTGCCATCATACCCAGCTGAGTCTTGTGATTTTTATGTGTTAAATTTTCTGTCAAAATTTTCAGCCTTGATTCCTAGAAAGCTAGGCAACTTTACTTTTGTTTGTTTGTTTTTTGAGACAAGATTTCTCTGTGTAACTACTCTGACTGTCCTGGAACCCACTTTGTAGACCAGGCTGGCCTTTGAACACTTCTCTGTTTCCCAGAGTGCTGAAATTTAAAGTGTATGCCACCACAACCCTGCAAATTTTGCTTCCCTAATAATCATCAGCATCGTATATATTTTCTTTCAATTTAGAGAAAATGCTAAGATGTATAAATTTAAGCATACATGTTTGAGAGATAAAGTCTCAGAATTATATACTTGAAATAATGTCAATAGGATATGTGCTATAACCTCAATTTTGAGGGAGGCATTCGAGACAGGCTTTCTCTGTGTAACAGTCCTGGCTATCTGGAACTCGCTCTAGAGCAGGCTGGCCTTGAACTCACTGAGATTCATCAGCCTCTGCCTCCCAAGAGCTGAGATTAAAGGTGTGCACCACCACTGCCCAGCCTATACCTCAATTTTTAATGTTAGCCCTTGAAAAATGAGATTGTTTTGCATTTTGTGTGGTGTTCAAGTGTCTAGAAATGGTAGAAAGCTTGTTGTAATCATCACTTTCTTCCGTGTAATTAACCTTTTGAAGATACATAAGGTAAAATTATAATTATCTTAAGTATGCTGGAATTAGCAATTTTTAAAGATGGTTATTTTATCTGTTTGGAAATTTATTCATTATCTTTATAAAATATTAAAAAACATCTTGATCCTGCAGAGACATAGTAATTCAGGTGAATTATTTCCATTTCTGTTCTTGGCTGGATCACTATTTTGTGCCTGCTGGTAATGTTTGGCTAAAAAAAGTCGTGTGTGTGTGTGCACGTGCACGCGCGTGTGTGTGTGCAATTTATACAGTTTCTGTCTCCATGTATGCCTGCTGGTCAGGAGAGGGTGCCAAATCTTTTTACAGAAGGTCGTGAGTCACCATGTGGTTGCTGGGAATTGAACTCAGGACCTCTGGAAGAGCAAGCAGTGCTCTTAACCACTAAGCCATCTCTCCAGCCCTGGCTAATAAGAGTCTTTAATGCATTCATTAATAGGTAGTAGTACCACCTTAGATATCTTTTTTGGCTTCTGATATGTCAAAAAGAGGCTAAAAATTATTGAAGAGGTAGATATGCTGTCAGTGTTAAAAAACATTAATCCCAGCACTTGGGAGATAGAGGCAGGTGGATCTCTGAGTTTGAGGCTAGCCTGACCTCCATAAGCAAGTTCTAGAACAGCCTATTACATAGAGAACCCCTATCTGGAAAAGGGAGAAAGTATTATGATCTATGTAGAGTCACTTGTGGGTTTTTTTTTGTTTGTTTGTTTGTCTGTTTTAAGGAAGGCTTTCTTTGTGTTTTGGATCCTGTCCTGGAACTCGCTCTGTAGACCAGGCTGGCCTCGGACTCAGAGATCTGCCTGCTTCTGCCTCCTCAGTGCTGGGATTGCAGGTATGCACCACCACCGCCTGGCTACTCTTTTACTTGTATGTTAAGTCCCATTCCCTTTAACCTCAAAACTTGTAGCAGTTCTTCCCTGTTATTTACATCTGCATAAAGCCCATTAGCCAGACTTTAATAGTCCTGGGTGTGTGCTGGCAAATGGTAGTCTCTATTGCTGGCAGCTGTGCAGTCTAGGCAGCCCTTGAATTCTGCTCCTATTTTCTAAGTGTAGAAATGATAGATGTGAGCCACTGTGCTATTTATTTGTTTTTATTTATTTAATTTGCAAAAGATTACTTCAAAGCTTAGGTGCCATTACTTGAATTCATGCCAAGTACAGTAGCTCTGTTGAATTTTCTCATTGCACTAAGTGTAGAGATTATAGATGTGAGCCACCATGCTGTTTATTTGTGTTTGGCTGTTTTGCCTGCATGGGTATGTGCACCATGTACATACCTGATGTTTGCAGAGGTCAGAAGAGGACTTCATATCACCTGGAACTGCAGTTACAGACATCTGAGAGTAGCCATGTGGGTGCTATGAACCAAATCTGCAAGGGTAGTAAGGTGTAGTTTTTTTTTGTTTTGTTTTTTTGCTTTGTTTTGTTTTTTTCCTCCCTCTTTGGGGGCTGCCTCCCAGCTCCCAAATAAACACATAGAAACTTATTCTTACCTGTGAATGCCTGGCCTAACTATTGCTTGTTTCTAGCCAGCTTTTCTAAATTATCCCATTTCTCTTTAACTATGTCTTGCCTCTGGGCTTTTTACCTTTCTTTAATCTATATAACTTTCTTTCCTTCTTGCTTCATGACTGGCCGGCCCTGGCATCTTCCTCTCCTCCTTTTCTTGCTCTTCCTCTCTTCCTTGGGTTTCTCCTATTTTCTCTGTCTGCCAGCCCCATCTATTTCTTTCTCCTGCCTAGCTATTGGTTGTTCAGCCCTTTATTAGACCAGTTGGGTATTTTAGACAGGCAAAGTAGCAGCTTTACAGAGTCAAAAGAATGCAACAAAAAAGCTGGGCGGTGGCGGTGCATGCCTTTAATCCCAACACTCAGGAGGCAGAGACAGGCAGATCTCTGTGAGTTTGAGGCTAGCTTGATCTACAAATCAAGTTTTAGAACAGGCTGCAAAGCTACAGAGAAACTGTCTTGAAAAAACCAACCGCAGCCCCCCCCAAAATCTTTGCATCATTAAACAAATATTCCACAGCATAAAGAAATATAACACATCTTCAACTAATATTCCACAATAGTAAGCTCTTAATGGCTGAGTCATCTTCCTCATACACAGATGACCCTTGCATCTTGTACCCTCTTTTTTAAAAGTTGTGTTTCATTTAGCCATTGCTGTATAGCCAAGGATGACTGTGAGCTTTTGATTCTCCTAGCTTCCCCTCTTAAGTGCCCGACCTTATAGTCCTGCCTCACTATCTTAGTTATTGTTGCTGTTGCTATGATGAAACACCATGAACAAAGCAGGGTGGGGAGGAAAGGGTCTATTTGGCTTCTACTTCCACATCATAGTTCATCATTGAAGGTAGTCAGGGCAAGAACCTGGAGATAGGAACTGATGCAGAGATCATGAAGGAATGCTACTTACTGGCTTGCTCATGTGGTTCTTATAGAACCTAGGACCACCAGCTCAGGGACACCATTACCTACCACTGATGTGGGATTTCCCTCTGTATGTTATAAACCTACACACCGTGGACTGGGTCTTTCCCATCAATCACTAAGAAAATGCATTTTTTCATGCCTCTCAACCAAAGAATGGATAAGGAAAATGTGGTACATTTACACAATGGANNNACACAGAAGAAAAAAAAATGACATCTTGAAATTTGCAGGCAAATGGATGGATCTAGAAAACATATTGAGTGAGGTAACCCAGACACAGAAAGACAAATACCATCTGTACTCACTCACAAGTGGCTGGTTAGCCTATAATTCACAATCCCAGAGAACCTAGACAACAATGAGGACCCTAAGAGAGACGTATATGGTTCTAATCTATATGGGAAGTAGAAAAAGACAAGATCTTCTGAGTAAATTGGGAGCATGGGGACCATGGGACAGGGTAGAAGGGGAGGGGAGCAGAGAAAAATGTATAGCTCAATAAAATCGATTTTAAAAAAGGGTATGTCCTTTAAAAAAAGAAAATGCATTTTCTCAGGTGAGGTTCCCTCCTTTAAAAAGACTAGTGTGTGTCAAGTTGGTAAACCATTTACCATATTCCTTTTTTTAAATACCAACTTTTAAGGGGCTGGAGAGATGGCTCAGTGGTTAAGAGCATTGACTAGTCTTCCAGAGCACCTGAGTTCAATTCCCAGCAACCACATGGTGGCTCATGGCGATATATAATGAGATCTGGTGTCCTCTTCTGGCATGCAGACATACATGGAAGGAATGTTGTATACATAATAAATAAATAAATCTTCAAAAATAATTAATATGCCAACTTTTAGCCAGGCAATGGTGGCTCATACCTTTAATCCCACTCAGTACTTGGGAGGCAGAGGCAGGTGGATCTTTGTGAGTTTAAGCCTAGTCTATAGAGCGAGTTCCAGGATAGCACGATTCTCAAAAAA
>LOEQ01000050.1:302239-313118 GCA_001685075.1 Bramus lutescens | reverse complement strand
AGAGAGAGAGAGTCAGAGCCTCTCCCTAGCCTGGAACATACCAAGTAGCAAGTAGTCTCCTGCTTAATGAGCCCAGGGGATCTTTCTGCCACCACCTCTAGTGCTACTTAAAAAAGTGTGCCACCACATCTGGCCTTTTTGTTTTTGTTTGTTTGTTTGTTTTTTGATGCAGGGTTTCTCTGTAGCTTTGGATCCTGTCCTGGGTTTAGGTCTTGTAGACCAGACTGGTCTTGAACTAACAAGAGATCCATTTGCCTCTGCCTCCGGAATGCTGGGGTTAAAGGCGTGTGCTACTGCCGCCTGGCAACATCTGGCATTTTTAATGTGGGTTCTGGAGATCAAACTCCAGGCAAGCAAACACTTTACCAACCCAACTGAACTATCTATCCCCTGGCCCCGTTTTTTCATTTGTTTTGTTTTGTTTGAGACAGTTTCTCTATGTAACAGCCTTGGCTATCCTGGAACTTGCTAGCTTCAAACTCAGAGATCCACCTGCTTCTGCCTCCTTAGTGCTGTGATTGAAGTCATTCATGACTATGCCTGGCTCAGACGTGGTTTTATGATACAAGCTCCAAGAGAGACCTAAGGCTGTACTTCGAGGCAACACATAATTGGGAAAGGGTTGGTTTAGGGCCAGAAAAAAATCGAATGGGTAAGTAGGGTGCTTCTTTCCGAGGAAAGAAAAGGTTTTCAGTAAAGACCTTTCTTTGCACTGAGGCAGTTAGAAATGTTCAAGGTTAGTTAGTGAGCAGGTGAAGGTGTTTGGTTTAAAAAGGTAGGAGACTTGGCCAGCAAGATGGTTTAGCTAGTAGAGGCAGTTGCTGCCAAGTCTGATAAACTGAGTTTGATTCCTGGGTTCCACATGGTAGCAAAGAAATTTCCTGGAAGTTGCTCTCTGACCGCCTACCACCTGTTCTCTGACATGTGTGCCTTTCCTCCAGCAAATAAATGAAGAAATCAATGTAGTTTTTAAATTTTTTCTAAGGAAATGGGAAGAGAAATGTTTGTGTTGTAATTTTAGAAAATCCTAAATACCAGGCATTGAGAATATCCTGAAAGCTTGTGGCAAAGATGTGATTGGAGCCCAGCCACAGGAACAGGATCTCTGTTGTACTGTGTGTGTGTGTGTGTGTGTGTGTGCGTGCGTGTGCATGCATATTTGTGGAGGTCCACTAGTTTGTTTTCTTCTACCACCTGGGACCTGGGCATTGATCTAAGGTCATCATGCTTGGCAGCAAAGCACCCTTTTCCAGAAGATGGCATCAAATCTCCTGGAACTGATGTGGTGCTCAGAATTAAACCTAGGTCCTTTGTAAGAGCAGCCAGTGCTCTTAACTGCTGTCTTTTCAGCCCAGTTGCAAACACTGCTGCTCAAATTTTAAGAGGCATGAAATTCCAACTATAATTGAGTATAGTCCTAGCTAGGTTTTGATAAGTGTAGGCTGGGCTCATATAATAAACATTATTATATGGACATGTGTGCATTGGCACATGTGTGGAGGTCAGAGGACAAGTTGTACTACTAGTTGGTTCTTCTTCTATCCTGTTAGTCCGAGGAATTAAACTGAGGTTGTTAGGTTTGATGGCAAGTACCTTAACCAACTGAGCCATCTTATCACCCCAGCTTCTTGCTGATACATTCTTAGAAACAGGCTCTCATAGAGCCCAGACTGGATTCAGACTTGCTATGTAGCTGAATATGACTCTGAGCTCCTGATCTCTGCTTTCCAAGTGGTAGGATTACAGGGGTGTACTACCACACCTGGATATTCTTGGTGTTTTGATACAGAGTCTCACTATGCTCAAGCTGTTCTTAAACTTTCTGGTTTTGTGTAGTTTTGTGGTCTAGGGATTAAACCCAGGGTTTAGAAAATGTTAGTCAAGTGTTGTACCATTGAGCTACATCTACAGTCCTTGAATGTACATTGTAGTTCAGGCTTAAAATCATGTCCCATTACAAAATTTAGTTTTTATTTTTGAGATAACATATACTATATGTTACGCTGGCCTGGAACAGACCCTATGTTGGAAGTAAGCCCCTTTTCTGGGCCTTCCAAGCATGAGCTACCATGCCAAGCTGTAAAACTATTCATTTTCTGATTGTTCATTGCTAGTGTATAAAAATTGCTATCTCCTGACAGGCTTTTTCTATGCTGGTGATTTGAGTGCAAATCCTCATGCTTGAGCAGTAAGCGCTTTACTGAGTCAGTCCCTTAATTGGTAGATTGTTTTATTATTTTTGTTTGTTTTGTTGTTGTTTTGAAACAAGGTCTTACTGTGTAGCCCTGACTGTCCTGAACTTACTGTGTTCACTAGATTGGCTTCAAAATTCCTTAGATCTATTACCATGCCCAGTCCATATCCTACAGTATTACATTATTCATTCTGATAATTTATGTGTTTTGTTTTATTTGAGACATAGTCTTATAGTCCAGCTCCCTTTTCTACCCCCACACTACTGAAATGTGTCGTAATCTGGGGCTGCTTATGTATTCTTATACATTCTAGATAAATCTTTTGTTTTATGTTTAAGTGATGGCTGCCATCAGGAAGAAACTGGTGATTGTTGGTGATGGAGCTTGTGGTAAGACGTGCTTGCTCATAGTCTTCAGCAAGGACCAATTCCCAGAGGTTTATGTGCCCACGGTGTTTGAAAACTATGTGGCAGATATCGAAGTGGATGGAAAGCAGGTAAGTTCAAATTCCATGATAACTGACATCTTAGTATGTTAGGTACCTATGTAATTGAATAAACCTTTTTTACATAGTGTAGCAAAAATGTTAGGAACAGAAATCCATTTTCCCCTGCCACTTTTCTTTTGGGATTTGGGTTGGTTGATTTATTAGTGGTTGGTTTTTGAGACAGTTTCATTTACCTCAGGCTGGTTTCTATATCATTCTTGAACGAAGTCTGGCCTTGAACCCCTGATTTTCTAGGCTCCATCTTATTTATTTCTGAAATAGGGTCTAATATTCAGGATTTTCCTCTTCCTGCCTTCAGTATGAGATAATTACAGGTGTGTGCAGTAATGTCCAGCTAGTGTGTAGTGTGTTAGATTCACTGTTTGGAGCTCCAGAATTTCACAAACTATACAGAAAATGCAAGATGGGCTTGGTAACTCATGCCTGAAACCCTACAGAGTAAATTCCACATCTGGGGGACTTAAAGAAATGCTCTTTGGGGAGCTGGAGAGATGGCTCAGAGGTTAAGAGCACTGGCTGTTCTTCCAGAGGTCCTGAGTTCAATTCTCAGCAACAACATGGTGGCTCACAACCTTCTGTAATGAGATCTGGTGCCCTCTTCTGGCTTGCCAGCAGAACACTGTAAACATTATAAATATTATTTATTTGGAATTTTTTTTTTTTAGGAAATGCTCTTTGGATGCCAGGTAGTGGTGGTGCATGCCTTTAAGCCAAGCACTTGGGAGCCAGAGGCAGGTGGATCTCTGAATTTGAAGCCAGTCTGGTCTACAGAGCTAGTTCAGGACAGTTAGTTCTACACTGGCTTTCTTTCAAAAAAGAAAGAAATGTTCTTTCAGAGTATCTGGATTCAATTCCTGTCACCTCCATGGGCATCAGGCGCATAGATGGTATATACACACACAAAACATTCATACACATAATATAAAAACAAATGTTTTTAAAGTTCCAGATCAGCCTCAGCTATTTAGAGGTTACTCATCAAATAAATACATAAATATAAATAGGTAAGTAAATGAAACTGGGGGTATAGCTCAGCTGGTAGAGTGAATGCCTTCTGTTCAACCTCCAGCACCATATAACCAGATGTGGTGACACATGTTTCTACTTGGCAGGTAGAAACAAACTCCGATCGAAACCTCATGTAGTCTAGAGAAGGAAGGAAGGATCCTCCCTCCCTCCCTCCCTCCCTCCCTTCTTTCTTTCTTTCTTTCTTTTTCGAGACAGGGTTTCTCTGTAGTTTTGAAGCCTGCCTGAAACTAGCTTTTGTAGACCAGGCTGGCCTGGAACTCACAGAGATCCGCCTGCCTCTGCCTCCCGAGTGCTGGGATTAAAGGCGTGTGTCACCACCGCCTGGTATTAGATCTTACTTCTTACAGTAAAACTAACTAAAAAGGTATTCCAGCCTAGCACATGGCATATACAAGTAATCCCAGCACTTGGCAGGCAGGGGCACGTAGACTGCAAGTTAAGAGGCCAGAATGGGCTGCAGAATAAAACCCTTCCTCCTAGAAGGAAATAATCCTGGTAGGGTAGCACAGGCCTGTAGTTGTAGCTACTCAGAAGGTTGCGGCAGAGACATCACAAGTCATGGCCAGCACACACAGGAGACTGGTTATGTAGCTCAGTGGTAGAACAACTTGCCTAACATACCTGTGGCCCAGTGCAGGGCTGGGGACTGTGAGAACCAACTATTCTTTGAAGGTGACCCACTGTTGCAGCATATTGCCACCCCAGTCTGCATGGATGCTTGGAAGCAAGTGTTTCTGGGAACCTGATGAGAAGACGTTTTGTTTTTGTTTTTTCAAGATAGAACTTCTTTGTAGCCCTAACTGGCTCACTCTGTAGACCTTGAACTCTCATATACCCGTCTTCTTGCTGTTCAAATCCATGACCTTTTTTCATTGTGTGTGTATATGTATGTATTTCTAAATACATGAGTACAACATAGTCTGTTTAATGTTAACTTTGTTTTCAGAGCTGACCGTTTGGCATTGATAGCTAGTTGTATTCTTTTCTCAGGAAGACTGTTTTCCCCAGCTCAGCTGAGTTACTTAGTTCTTTGTGTAGGGTTTTATAAACTACAGTGTTTTATTAATTGAATGTTTTGAATTGTAGCACTTTATTCTGTTAACAAATATGCTATTTTAATAAAATAATACTGTTTAAATACCCTGTATTTTGATTTGATTCTCAGAAAGATGAATAGCTGTTTTTACTATTTTGGACAGTCTTTTGTTTAAATGTAGTAAGTGACCCTTTTTTGGAAAATGGGTGGTAATATTAACATTGCACTTGTGTGGTTGTTTTTCCTATCACAGGTAGAGTTGGCTTTGTGGGACACAGCTGGACAGGAAGATTATGATCGCCTGAGGCCTCTCTCCTATCCAGACACTGATGTTATACTGATGTGCTTCTCCATTGACAGCCCTGATAGTTTAGGTGAGTAGCCTGGCAAGCTAGTCAGTTTTCACCGTCTATTTAAATGGGAAAGACCTAGGTTTTTGGGGTCCTTTTTGGGTATCAAGTGGTGAAAAACAGATATTCCGACATTCTTTCAGAAAATGAATCATGCTAGGTAGTGGTGGCACATGCCTTACTCAGGGTTCTGGAGCCTAGCAATTGGAGCATGGACTTGTGGATTCCATTTTATTCTTGGTCTCTTGACGTGTGTGTGTGTGTGTGTTGGAAGTGGTGTTAATTTTTTCTTGAAATGTTCACGTGGTGGAGGCCAGTGAGGTGGCTCAATAGGTAGAGACATCTGTTACCAAGTCTGATGATCTAAATTTGGTCCCCAAGACCTAACATAATAGGAAAAAAATGACTCTTATAAATTGTTCTGTTCTCTGACCACCACAGATATACTGTGTAGCACGTGTGCCCGTATAGGTACGCACTAATAAATGAGTGAGTAAATATGATAGAACTTTAAAAGTGTTTTTACACTGCTAAAATTAAATCTCAGGACCTCCCACATTCTTAGATCTAGGTTTAGTATTAGGTTTAAATGCATAATTTGGGTCTGGTGAGATTCCATAGATGGTAAAAGTGCTTGCTACCCAGCCTGAGGACCTGAGTTCAATCGCTGGTTATTAAATGGTAAAAGCAGCAAACCACACCTGCAAAATGTCCTCTGAATTCAACACAGAAATGGCACAGTGACGTGTGCACATTTGATAACTAAATGTAAAAGGTCTCTAATGCAGTGGTGGATCTAGGACCAAAACTGGGCAAAGCTTTTGGCTACCTGTATCTCTTCACAGTACTTTTTTGTTTTTGTGCTTGTTTTTGATTTTCAAGACAGGGTTTCTCTGTGTAACAGAGCCTTGACTATCCTGGAACTTGCTCTGTAGACCAGAACCTACAGGGATCTGCCTGCTTTTCTCTCCAGAATGCTAGAATTAAAGGTGTGCGCCACCAAAACCCAGTGGTCATGTCCATTATTACCATTGCAGGAATTATGGTGGCATGCAGGCAGACATGGTGCCAGCAAAGGACCTGATAGTTCTGTCACAGTAGGCCTACCTTGAACATATAAAACCTCAAAGCTTTTCTCCACAGTGATGCACTGCTCCAGCAGGACCACACTATTCCAACACGACCACACCTCCTAATAGTGCCACTCCCTTTAGGCCAAACATTCAGACTCATCCGTCTATGGGGGCCATTCCTATTCAAACCACCACAAGATTCAAGAGCAAGGTGGAAAGAACATGACCTTGGCTGCTATGATCTTTCTACCAGCAATGACAGGCATAATCTGTGGGCAGGCTTTCTCTGTGGGACAGAATTTTGGTTTGGGTTTTTTTTGTTGTTGTTGTTGTTGTTTGACACAGGGTTTCTCTGTGGTGTAGCCCTGGCTTTTGGGACTTGCTTTGTATACCAGGCTGGCCTCAAACTCAGAGATTCTCCTGCCTCTGCTGCCAGGATTAAAAATGTGTACTGCCACCATCCAACTGATTTTGCTTTTTTCTATAATTTTGAGATTAATAGATTCTTTTCATTATATATAGACCCAAAATGTTTTTTAAGTGTGTGGTGTGTTTGTGGGTGTACACAGATGTACTTGCCATGGTGCACATGAAGGTCAGAGGACAATAAACAAGAGACAGTTGTCTTCTACCACTTGGGTCCCAGTCGGTGGCAAGCACCTTTACCTGCTAAGTGATCTTGTCAGCCCCCAATGTGCTTTTTAAACAACAGTGGAAAAAGAAATGCCCTTATAGTTTAATTAGGATTCTTGGAGTTCTTCAAAATTGGATTTATTCTCAGATTTTGTGCATTTACTCTTTCAGAAAATATCCCAGAAAAATGGACTCCAGAAGTCAAGCATTTCTGTCCCAATGTGCCCATCATCCTGGTTGGGAACAAGAAGGATCTTCGGAATGATGAGCACACAAGACGGGAGTTAGCCAAAATGAAGCAGGTATGGTATGGGGGCGGGGGGGCTCAAGTGAACAGGGTCTCATTTGTGTAGCCTTAGCTGGCCTGGAATTCAGAAATTACCTCTCTGCCTCCTCTGAGTGCTGGGATGAAAGGTGTGCACCACCACACCTTACTAGTTTCCCTATAGTAGTCTTAAAACTTTTATCACCCAGAATAAACCCTCATAAGCCATACTGTTTTAGAATTTCAGAAGTTCTTTTCTGCCCGTCCAACCTTGATTGGCAGGGGCCTAACCAAGGGGATTCCCTAAGGCTCCTTACTCAGTGAGGTTGGATGTCTCTTAGCCATGTTCTTAAAGAGTGCCACCCTGGAAAGGAACCATCCCAGCAATAGTTACTCCTTTAGATGCAGACATTTCCTTTCCCTCTCCAGTGGCCAAAGGATCAGGAAATCCTAAAGATAATCATTAGTCCAGATAGAAACTCCAAATTCCACTGTAAAAAACAAATCTTGACTTTTCAAATACCAGGTGCTCTAATGTCAGCTTCTCTGGTGAAGAAGGAGTATTTAGTGAGCGTCTTTAATCCAAAGAAACCAGGTGTCCACTCCTCACCTCAGTGTCATGGCAGGCATATAACCATTCATGGGTATTCGTTCTCTGTACAGATAGACAGGCAGTAAGTGCTTCTGTTATTACCTAACTTGTTGTTCCCTTCCACTGTACTCAATAAATTCTTCTTGGGCTGGGAGTACAGTTCAGTGGCTTGCCTACCACCAGTGTAAGACAGAAACAGTTATTACTTGCTCTGAATTTCCTTACTCAAAATCTCCCAGTTTCTCTGACCTCCTCTCTCTGCCTACAATAAAAAAGTAGGTTTAATAGACATACTAGTTTCAGGGTGTAAATATAAATTTGAGACTTTTATAAAACAGTTTAAATCTGGATTGGTTTAACTCTTTTTCAGCCAAGAGTGTTGTGATGTTCCTTTAGTCCCAGCCATTGAGGTTGAGGCAAGAGAATCACCAGGTCATCCTCAGCAACGTAATGAGACCCTATCTCAAACAAAACAGTTGGAAAAACAATCTTAAATGCTGTATGTCTCCATAAGTAAAACTTAAGCACTCTCTCTTTCTGCTAGGAGCCGGTAAAACCTGAAGAAGGTAGAGATATGGCAAACAGAATTGGCGCTTTTGGGTACATGGAGTGTTCAGCAAAGACCAAAGATGGAGTGAGAGAGGTTTTTGAAATGGCTACGAGAGCTGCTCTGCAAGCCAGACGTGGGAAGAAAAAATCTGGGTGCCTCATTTTGTGAAGCCTTGTGCAAGCACAGCCCTCACGCGGTTAATTTTGAAGTGCTGTTTATTAATCTTAGTGTATGATTACTGGCCTTTTCATTTATCTATAATTTACCTAAGATTACAAATCAGAAGTCATCTTGCTACCAGTATTTAGAAGCCAACCATGATTATTAATGATGTACAACCTGTCTGACCAGCCAGGGTCTTTCTGACACTGCTCTAACAGCTCTCTCTGCACTCCACCTGACACCAGGCGCTACATCAAAGAATTTAACTTCTTGCTTCTTTCTAGAAAGAGAAACAGTTGGTAACTTTTGTGAATTAGGCTGTAACTATAACTAACATGTCCTGCCTCCTCTGTCAGCTGCAAGAACTCTGGTTGAGCCACCGACTGCTCCCCAGAGGTTTCCTCCGCAGACCCCATGGCAGAGCTCTGGGGAAGGCATCCAGTTTTTTGAAAACTTGCTCAGCCAGAAAGGCCCAAGTCCACGAAGCTGTGGCAGAGTTACAGTTCTGTGGTCTCATGTTAGTTACCTTATAGTTACTGTGTAATTAGTGCCACTTAATGTATGTTACCAAAAATAAATATATCTACCCCAGACTAGATGTAGTATTTTTTGTATAATTGGATTTCCTAATACTGATATTTGTCATTCCCACAGAAAGTGTATTGTTTTTTTTTTAAAGAAAGTGTATTTGGAAATAAAGTCAGATGGAAAATTCATTTTTAAAATTCCCATTTTGTCACTTTCTCTGATAAAATATGGCCATATCTCCCCCTGTTTATCCCTATATTATCATCCCAGTACCCCTATCCAGACTGGACTAAGTAAATAGGAATTTAGTTTCACGCCTGAGGCAGTTACACCGTGGAGGTGACAAAGCCTTTCTCCCCTGGACTGCAGGGTCTGGCTCTAAATCACAGTGCTCCTTTCTCCACACTGTATCCAAGGTGCCTCCCAGAGGAGCCTCCAGTTCTTAAGGGTGGCCAGGGAGGTTTCTCTTCTCTCCAGCTGACTAAACTTTTTTTCTGTACCAGTTAATTTTTCCAACTAATAGAATAAAGGCAGTTTTCTAAACTTCCTGTATCCTGGTGTGTGTTTTGCTTTCAATTGGGCTAGGGGCAGGAAAGATGGGAAGACTCAGACTCCCTGACCATCTCTCCATGGAGTGGTTCCTTGAGTGGTGCCAGCTCCTCCCACTCCCACACTCGGCTAGACTAACTTGGCTCCTCCCAAGAATAGAAAATGACTATCCTGTACACACGCAAATCTACAAAGGATTGGAATGCCCTGTAGTGAGATGAATGGGGAACCGGGGAGTGGATTTTCTTGACTAATACCAAGATGCACTGGGTATTTTTTTGTCTCTTTAAAGAGGCAAGCCACCCCCACTCTCAGTGACCCTGCCCGCCTCCCCCGGCCATCTTGAATCTCTGTTCTCTCTCGGCAGCGCCAGCTGCTTGGGTGGCTCTCCCGCGACCAGCTGCGAGCTGTCTGCCTGGCACTCCGACGAGACACCCGGACGGACGGATGACGGCGGAGGGATCTTTAAACATTTTCCCGCCCGGGCTCGCTGCTGCTCTGTCAGGGATCTTTAAACATTTTTAAAATTGGTGCCGTGACTACAATGCTTTTGTGCATGGTTCTGAGATGAGCTGGCTTGGAACCTGGGACCCTGAATGCCTCTCTCCACCCTCCAGTTTACCCTTACTAAAACAGTTGCAAGAACTCAGCCTAACAGCCAGTTTGCAGTGCTATTAAAAACACTACACAGCCGGGTGGTGGTGTACACCTTTAATCCCAGCACTCCGGAGGCAGAGGCAGGCTGATGATCTCCGCGAGCTGGAGACCAGCCTGGTCTACGGAGCTAACTCCAAGACAGCCAAGGTTACACAGAAACACAGTCTCAAACACCACAGAACAGCCATGGTCAAGGACCTTAGTTTCTTTAGTCCAGGCAGTCAGTAGGCAGAGACAGGAGTTTATTGATTTGGAGGCCAGTCTGGTCTATGGAGTGAGTTACAGGACAGCCAAAGAGACAGAGAAACCCTGTCTCCAGGCCACTCTCTACCCCTCAAAAAACCACTACACAAGCCTTTTAATTCTGTACTTGGGAGCCAGAAGCAGATGGATCTCTGATCCCAGCCAGTTTTTTATGTCTTTAAAGCTGTACAGCCTTGGGGTGAGAGATGACTCAGCAGTTAAGAGCACTAACTGCTCTTCCCAGACAGAACTCAAGATTGATTCCCAGCACTCACATGGCAGTTTACAACTGTCTGTAGCTCCATGTTCCAACACCCTCACACAAACACACATGCAGATGAAATAAAAATAAAAACTAAAAAACAAAAGCCTTGTACAACCTTATGCCTGGGAGGCTAAAATTGCACAATTTAAGGGAGCTGTGCATGAACTGCTTCAGCTGTTCAGCCAGCTTCCGAGGCGGGACCCTAGACTAATTGAGAAACCGCCGAGGAGTCAGCCAGAGCTTG
>LOEQ01000050.1:274214-284795 GCA_001685075.1 Bramus lutescens | reverse complement strand
GCATACATGGAAGGAATGCTGTACACATAATAAATAAATCTTTAAAAAAAAAAAAAAGACAGGGTTTCTGTGTGGCCTTGACTGTCTGGGAACTCACTCTGTTAGACCAGACTAGCCTCGAACTCACAGAGATCCTTCTGCCTCTGCCTCCCAAGTGCTGGGATTTAAAGACATGCTGCTACTGCCTGACCGCTAATAACTTTTCTAATACTATTTCCCCTTTGCTCATGAGGCTGATTGTACTGCTGAGTAGTCAAAAAGTAGGTGTTTGTCACAGAACAAGGAAGGGCACATTCTGAGACAGAACATGGTTTAGTGCCTTTAGTGGACAGAACTCATGAGACCACTACCTTGTCTCTCAGGTATTTGCTTTTTTTTTTTCCCCTCCCAACAAGGTTTCTCTGTGTAGCAACTCTGGCTGTCCAGAACCTGGTTTGTAGACCAGGCTGGCCTGGGAACTCAATAGATCTGACTGCCTCTGCCTCGCTAGTGCTGGGATTAAAGGTGTGCGACACTACGCTACCATTGCCATCACTCTGCTCCCCTTCCCCCCAAGTTTTTACTTATATTTTATAGCTCTTTACTTTGACAAACTCTACAAGGGCCAAAGTTGATCTCTGAGACCTGCATATAAGGCGTGGTGTTGTACCCTGGCAGCTCTCTGGTTCCGTGAAGGTATACTTGGTTCTTATTATAGGGAGGGGGGTTGTAACTCCAGGATATATGCTGATGAATTAATTCTGTGCTTTCTAAAAATGAGTAAAAATTTGTACTCCTTAGACCAGACGTGGTGATGAATGCCTTTAATTCTAGCTCTTAGAAGTCAGAGGCAGGCAGATTTTTGTGAGTTTGAGGCCAGCCTGGTCTCCATAGTGAGTTCCAAGCCAGCCAAGGCTATATTTGAATCAGAAACAAAGAATTTCTGAAGGAAACTTTTTTGAGAGGTTTTAGTCTTTTGCTGCTGCTGAGGCATATCGTTTTCAAGACTGCCCAGGTGTCCAGCCATGGCTCAGTCACCCCTGCCTCTTGTTCACAGGTTGTGGAGCATGGCCTGTTTGTCAAGCACTGCAAAGTGGAGGTGTATTTGCTGGAACTGAAGCTCTGTGAGAACAGTGACCCCACCAATGTGCTAAGTTGCCATTTTAGCAAAGCCGACACCATTGGTAAGCAGCTGGCCAGGGTTCTGGGTACCTGGTGAGAGAATGCAAGGTATTGTAATTGATGGAAGGGGAGCTGGGGTGCTCTCTCAACATTTGTTACCAATCTGTGGTTGTTAGTGCTGACTTGAAGTTTTTCTCCTGAGAGAATTGTTATGAAGAACCAGACCTGGGAACTGTGTTCTTTAGAATGGGACTTGGGCCAGCCAGATGGCCAGAAGAGTAGTTCCAGGAGACTTGAACTCAGTATATGACCATGGATAACCTTGTATTTCTGACCCTCCTGTCTCCACTTCCTGCGTGCCTGGTTTATATGAATGATTCTAAGGATCGTACATGTGGTACATGTATGCTAGGCAATCCTTCTATCTGCTAAGTCACATCACCAGCCCAAACTCTTAAGTTTTTTGGGACAGAAACCTGTATGTGTACAGTAAAAACACTGCATTTCATTACATAGAGTAGTCCTGAGTCTTGAGCTATGTTGTTTCAGACAGTATTGGTCTGATGCAGTGTGGTCTGATGGTATGTGTAAGGCAGAGTATGCGTGTTGTATGTTTAGAAGTAAGGCTGCAGTGATGTGGCACCAAAAGTACTTCAGGTTCTTTACAGATGTGATTTTCTTGCCCTTGAGATAGGGTCTTATGTAAAATGAGTTAGTCTCATCCCTTCTGACCCAGTCTAGCCTTGAGTTCCTGGTCCTTCTGCCTCTACTTCCCAAGTGCTCACCACTACACTCAGCTCTCTCTGGGTGTTAAATTCTGAGTTAATTTTGGTTGTTACATGTTCAGAAACGTTTTAGCATTGCTACTTTTATGTTTTTTTCCTGAAGGCTTGTGTGTGTCTGTATGTATTTGAGAGCAAGTCTATTATGTGCTCTGGTTGTCTTGGAACTCATTATGTAAACCAGGCTGGCCTCAAACTCAGAGCTTCACCTGCTTCTGCCTCCTGAATTTTGTAATTAAAAGCATGTGCCACCACACCCAGCTTATTATAACCTCCCCATTCCCTATTACATTCAGTTCCATGATCTCATATGGAGGTTTTATTGTCCCATTGTCTGTACCCTCTCTCCGTCCTCCTCTACCCCCATCCCCCCACCCCCTGCATTCCCCACACATTGTTACATGATCTCATGGAAGTTTTAAAAGCTGTGCTGTACAAGACCAAGTCTGATTCATACTCATATTTTTTTGGCTTGTTTGTTTTGTTTTTCGAGACAGAGTTTCTCTGTGTAGCTTTGAAACCTGTCTTGGAACTCGCTACATAGACTAGGCTGGCCTTGAACTCACGGAGATCCTCTCTCTCTACCTCCTGAGTGCTGAGATTAAAGGTGTGTGCCACCACTACCTGGTGATTCATACTCACTTGTCTTCTCTAAAAAGGATGAAGGAATGTAGGTAGAGTCAGAGAAGTTAAAGAGTAATTTACCAAAAATCTCAGCCAGAATCTAAGGGGTAGCTCAGTGTCAGTTACTTGTATAAGGACCTCACATAACCTCATACAACCTCAAATCCCAAATGAAAATAAACAAAGATAGAACACCCTCTATTATATGAGCTGGGCATAGTAGCTAACACCTATAGTCCTAGCAGGTGGAATGCAGAGACTTGAGGATCTGCCAAGAGTTTGAGGCCAGTGTGGTCTATTGTGAGAGCCTGTTTCAGAGAACTAAACCCAAACAAGGCTCCGGGGGTGGCTCTGTAGTTGAGCTCCTTCTGTGTAGGCATGAGGAGCCGAGCTCTTCTCCCTAGCACCTACATAAGGGACCCAGCTGTGGTATGTACCTTTGACCTCAGCACTTGGGGAGTTGAGACAACAGGTACATCCCTGAAGCTCATTGGTCTGCAACCCGAGGTAAATCAATGAGCTTTAGGTTCAGAGGGAGACCCTGTCTCAAAAAATAAAAGATGGAAAGTGATGGAAAGATACCTAAAGACAATCTCTGGCTCCCACACGCACACACACCCACACTAACAAGTACATACCCCCACAAAGAACAACAGTGACTGGAGAGGTGGCTCAGCAGTTAAGAGCACCAGTGTTTTTCCAGAGGACCTATATTCAATTTCTAGCATCCACAGGGCAGTTCACAACTGTTTTAGTTAGTGTTTGGTTCCTTTGAAGAGGCCATGACCAAGGCAACTCTTATCAAAGGAACCATTTAATTGGGGACTTGCTTGCAGTTTGAGAGCATTAGTCCATGGTCATCATGATATAAAGGAGGCAAGCATGGTGCTGAGGCAGAGAGAGAGTGAGTGCAAGAGAGCACAACGCTGGGCCTAGCATGGGCTTTGGAAACCTCCCAGTGGTACATCTTCTCCACCAGGGCCACACTGCCTAATCCTTTCCAAATAGTTCCCCTAATACATATGAGCCGTGGGGGCCGTACTCATTCAAACTACAGTTCTTTTGAACTTTAATTCCACACATCCACACCATCTTCTGGCCTCCAGAGGGTATAGACACACGTAATGTACAGATGTACATGCAGGCAAAAAAAAATCCATACATATAAAAATTAATTAAGAAAACAAAACTTCCACATTCTCGGGGAAAAATGACAGGTGTTTCTTTTTGTTTTGTTTTGTTTTCTGGTGTAGCTGGGCATCACTCTCAGGACCTTTTACTAAGCTAAGCAAGCACTCTGCCACTGAACCACATCCACAGTCTACTTGAACTAAGTAAGCCCCCTTTCTTTTAGATGGAGTTTTGCTGCATAGCTCAGATGGCCTCAGACTCATGGCCCTCTGCATCAGTGTCTCAGTTGCTAAATTATAGGTGATATCACCATACCTGGCTAAGAGCTAAGGTTTTTTTTCTTCTAAAATTTTAATCAAAAATTAAATCACTTTCCTTCCCTTCCCTCTCTTTCCTCCAGCCCCTCCTGTGTTCCTCAAATCTCTCCCGTGGCCTCCCCGACTCCTTCTAAAATTGGTGGCCAGATGAACACCGCATTTTGTGTGTGTGTGTATCTAACAATAATGACCACAGAGCTAGCTTTTTTTTTTTTTGGTGGGCGAGGGGGTAGTTTCAAGACAGGGTTTCTCTGTGTTGCACTTGCTTTCCTCGAATTCACTCTTTAGACCAGGTTGACAGTGATCTCAGGTTCACTTGCCTCTTCTTCCCAAGTGCTGAGATGAAAGGCATGCACCACTACTGCCTGTCTTTTTCTTGTTTTGTTTGTTCGGTTTTTGAGACAGGATTTCCCTGGCTGTCCTGGAACTCCTTATGTAGACCAGGCTGACCTTGATCCTGGAGGTTCTCCTGTCTTTGCCTCCCCAGTGCTAGGATGATGTGTCCACCATTATCATCCAGCTTTTAGTTTTCTAATTTTTTATGTTGCCTTTCTTTTTTCCTTTTCTCCTCTTGTCTTTTTTGTTTTGTTTTGCTTTGTTTTTGTTCTTTTGAGGACTATAGCTCGGGTTGACCTAAAACTTTCTAGTAGTTTTGAACATGTTGGAGCCCTCCACCTCAAGTCTCCCGAGTGCTGGGATTAACAGGCAAGAGCCACCACACCCAAGTTCTCTGTAACTGTGGTTCTGTAAATGAGACCTGCATTATCAGAGAAATATAGTGAGCTGCTTCTTACAGAGAGGCCTTTGAAAGATGATTGGCCTTAGGAGTATAAACAAGTTAAGGTCTGTGAACATACTTGCTCCAGATCTTCCATTAACATTTGAGAAGGAAGAAGTGTGGAGGTTGGTTTGCCTTGGCTGTCTTTATCTCTGGAGACAGCCCTGAATGATGTTTTCGCCTGTTCCTAGCAACCATCGAGAAGGAGATGAGGAAGCTATTCAACATCCCTGCAGAGCGTGAAACTCGGCTTTGGAACAAATACATGAGCAACACCTATGAGCAGTTGAGCAAGCTAGACAACACTATCCAAGATGCTGGGCTGTACCAGGGTCAGGTAGGAGGGCCCAGGCCATGCTCAGACAGGCAGCTCTGACCAGGATGTATGTCAAGAAGTCTTCTGGAGTGAGCATGTCAGAAGTGGGGTGTGTTGCACTATGCTCATTTGGTTTCCCTTTTCACTCAGGTGCTAGTAATTGAGCCCCAAAATGAAGATGGCACATGGCCCAGGCAGACCCCGCAGTCAAAGTAAGTGAACCTACTCTCCCATGTATCTTGGGCCTAAAGGAGAAGAGGGAGAGGGTTGTTTTAAATTAGTTGGAAAAATCAAGTTTCTCATCTAAATTGCATAGCGTTTGAAGCACCAGCCTTTGGAAAGTAGCTTGCTAGATAGTGTAAGAGATACCTGTCAGGGTCTCAACGTGAGGAGGAAGAAGAGAAGTTCAGAGCTGATATGGCACTTGCCAAAAGTGACTTTGTTTCTGTTAAGCTCCTTTACTTTTCTTCCTGTAGTTTAGAGACTTTGAAAGGAAGAGGATTAGGATGAGGCCTTGTATGACCTAAAAGAGATGGCTTGGCTCCCACTCAACTCTGCTTTGTGGCCTGCTCAACTACTAGATTTGTATTCCAAGCACAGTTACCTCAGGAGATACCTGTGACTTGTAGAATTGTGCACAGGCTTAGAAGGTTGCAGAAAGAAGTGATGGCTCTTCTTTATGATGTTGTACTGTTTCCTGACCTGATGACAAAGATAGATCCAGGTGTGGCATATTCCTGCAATCCCAGCCTGTGAGAACATTTGGTGGAGGTAGGAGGAGGAGTTCAGGGTCATTGTCTGGTACATATTGAGTTCTAGGAAATCATGTCTACAAAAATAAAAAGCCTGTGGCTGTGGTGATGGCTCAGCAAGAAAATTGCTTGCCATGCAGGCATGAAGACTAGAGCTCACATTCCCAGAACCCAACTGTCTTTGGTGGGTGTTGTAGCCTGACCATTATCCTAGTACACAGGAAATATGGAGACTGGGAATTTCTGGAGCAAGCTGACTAGCCAGACTAGCCAAAATGGTGAACTCTGGGGTCAGTGAGAGACCTTGCTTCAAAATGTAAGGGGAAGAGCAATCAACCTCAGCTTCCACATATTTGAAAACACACATTCACGTTTCCCATACATACACATCATATATATGTATGCAAAAAACTTGGAAAAAAATAGAATACCCTGTTGCCACAAAATGCCTATCTCCCTGTCATAAGAACTTATGAATATGTCTTGCAGGTGTGATTGAGTTAATAATGTTGAAATTGGAAGCCTTTTCAGGTGGACCCAGTGTAATCACAACGCTCCCTGTAAGTGAAAGGGAGGCTGGAGAGTCAGGGTAGCTTTGCGATCAGAAGCAGAGGCAAGGCAGTGAAATGTGAGAAAAGCTTTACTGGCTTTGAGCCCAGATGTGGGAAGAACGGAAAGTCTACAAGGACTATATGTTGGACCCCTTAACTTTTACTCAGAACGCCTTTGGACTTTTTTCCATTGTTATTTATGCATTCATTCGTCTGTTTATTTTGGGGTTTTGAAGCAGGATTTCTCTGTGTAGGATCCCTCGTTGTCCTCGAACTCACTCTGTAGACCAGGCTAGCTTTGAACTCACAGAGATCCACACCTGCCTCTGCTTCCTGAGTACTGGGATTAAAGGTGTGCATCACCACTCCTGACTTAATTATTTATGTGTATGGGCATTTTGCTTGTATGTATGTCTGTATATTATATGTGCCTGGTGCCTGTGGATGCGGATGCCAGAAAAGGGTGTTAGACTCCCTGGTACTGAAGTTACAGCTGGTTGTGTTTGCAATATGGACACTGGGAACCTGGGTCTTTTGCAAAAGCAATAAACACTCTTAATCATCTCTCTAGCCCCTCCTAATTTAGACTTTTAACTTCAATAATTTAATGATAGTGCACAGTTGTGTTATCTTGAAAGCCCCTGAATTTGTAGAAATTCGTGACTGCAGCAGTAGGGAAGCAAACAGCAAAGATCAGACTAGACAGCTCTCCCCACCCCAAGACAAGATTTCTCTGTGTAGCTTTGGAGCCTGTCCTGGAACTTGCTCTGTAGACCAGGTTGGCCTCGAACTCACAGAGATCTGCTTGCCTCCTGAGTGTTGGGACTAAACGCATGTGCCATCACTGCCCTGCTTACAGCCCTCTTAACTAAAAGTGCCACAGAACACAGAAACTAAACCCTAAACCAAGAACCCTCTAGGTGAGCAGTTCTCAACCTCTGGGTCAATTCCTTTAGCATCAAATGATCCTTTCACAGGGGTCACAAGACTATCGGAAGACACAGAATTTACATCACAATTCATAACAGCAGCAAAATTAGAGTTACGAAATAACAATAAAAATGATTTTATGGTTGGGGGTTACCACAACTTGAAGAACTATCTCTTTTTGGTGTTTTGTTTTGTTTGTTTGTTGGTTGATTTGCTTTGGTTTTTTGAGACAGGGTTTCTCTGTGTAAAAGCCCTGACTGTCCTGGAACTCACTCTGTAGACCAGGCTAGCTTCAAATTGACAGAGATCTGCCTGTGTCTACCTTCTGAGTGCTGGGATTAAAGGCGTGTGCCACCGCTGCCCATTGAAGAACTGTATCTTTAGGTTGCAGCATTAGGAAGGTTGAGAACCACTGCTCTAAGTGGGTGGCTTGCAGCCTGTGAAGTCCAGTTGGTAACTCAGAGCAGAGGCAGGCTGGTTGTCCTGGCCTTGTAGGCTGCTTTACTTGTCCCTCTTTGTCTTATCTTTGCTTCTCCCTACCCTTCCCACACTCGGGTGCCTACAGAATTTCCATTAAGGGAGATGACTTTTGGAGGAGAGCAGTGCCCTCTTAAGATTCCACAGAGGCTGGAGTCTCTCAGTATGGTGTAGTTGGTTAGAGTAAGTGTTAAATGGTGTTCCTGAGGACACACACAGTCTTTTCCTGTTCTCAAGTGCAGTATCAGATGCTGCGTGCTTGAGGATGCAGCCATAAGTAGGCAGTGTGTTGGGTCAGGAAATGGGATCAGTAAGAAAAGCACTGTGCTAGGCAGTGGTGGTGCACACCTTTAATCCCAGCACTCGGCAGGCAGGCAGAGGCAGTCTCTGTGAGTTCAAGGCCAGCCTGGTCTACAAGAGCAAGTTCCAGGTCAGACTTCAAAGCTATAGAGAAACTCTGTCTCGAAACAAAACAAAAACCAAAAGAAAGAAAAGCACGTGTGCACACTGATTTATAAGCAATGTAGACAAAACTCAGGGAGGAATTATCAAGTCATAGAATTTGGGATGGGTCAGATTTAACCTGCTGAACTCTCACACTGGCCCTTGAAGAGTGGGGGTGGGGGGAGAAAGTGTGTGTGTGTGTGTGTCTGTCTGTCTTTGTGTATATAAAGACAGGCACACATGTGCCAGAGCTACTTATGGGAGTCAGAGATCAATTTCAGATGTCAGTCCTTGCCTCACACCAGTTTGAGCACTCACTCTTTTGGTGTTTGCTGCTGTCTACTTGAACCTAGCTGACCTGAGCCCAGATCATGAGCTTCTAGCGGTTCTCTTATTTCCACTTCATATCTCTACTGGTGGTATGAAGACAGGGTTTTTGTAGTCTAAGAATGGAGAATGCTTCTTTCCTCCCATTTCCTCTTTCTATGTAATGTAGAACAGACTGGCCTCAAGCTCATAATCCTGTCTCAGCTTTCTGAGTCCTGGTGTCCAGGTACGAGCCATGAAGCACACCTAAAGAGTGTTTATAGAGAAGAAACCTAAGGCATTGAATGGGCCTGTACTTTGCAAACAAGCAGTAGTGTTGTTTTTGCTTCTCTCTCCCAGATCAAGCACTGCACCTAGCAGAAATTTTACTACCTCTCCAAAACCATCTGCAAGTCCCTATTCCTCAGTGTCTGCCTCTCTCATTGCAAATGGTGATAGCACTAACAACTCTGGGATGCACAGTTCCGGTGTCAGCAGGGGGTAAGAACAGGCCCTTTTACTTTGCTTTTCCTTCCTCTGAGTCCTTTTTCCATGAGTACCTGGAATGCTTCTGCCAAGATAAACCTTGTGGGATTAGAGCTTCCTGGGAGAATGTGCTGCATGTGGCTTTTCACTCCATTTCCTACCTGCAGTAAAGCATGCTGCCTGGTTCTGACTTTCATTACTTGTCCTTTTGCTGTGTGGTGTTTTCTCCAGTCTAAGCCATATAGTCTTGAGGGCAAAGATATAGGGAGATTGCATATGTAAAGGGATGGGCTGGTCAAATGACAGCTGTAAAGGACAGATCTCAGTTCTGGCAGAGCCCTGTTTCTCCCCTTAGCAGCTGTGTTCCTTTCTCCATGCATCTTAGGAGCATAGGCATAGGCCCAAAGCATAGTCAGAGAGGTAGAAAGCTATTCCAGAAAGAGTGTATGAGCAAACACTCATGTCAGTCAAGGCTGGTGTGGCCTAGTGGATGGTGGCACATACAAGTTCTTGAACTTGGTTCCCAAGATAATCTTTCCTAAAATCATCTGATAGCCTCTTAGAATGATATAAAATTAGTCACCAGAATCTAAAAGAAGAAATTTGATAGCTTTTCTCCCTGTACTTAACTGCCTGCTAACATGTCAGGTAAAGGTGGGGGTCTGGAGGACCAGAGGAGGTAGAGAGCATTTACCTTATGAGACTACAACCAGGCACAAGTTATAGAGGCTCAAGTAGAGCTCCAAAAGTTATCCTAAGGGCATATGTGCAGCACTTGGTTTTATTGCTGGTGTGGATTGTGTTTTTCAGTGGATCTGGCTTCTCTGCTTCGTATAATTGCCAGGAGCCCCCATCGCCTCATATACAGCCTGGCCTCTGTGGACTTGGAAACCTGGGGAACACCTGCTTCATGAACTCTGCTTTGCAGGTAAAGGGTAGAGTTGCCAACTAAATACAACTGGGTGGGCATTTGTTAAGTGAAGAATGGGTCTTCTCTTAGTTCACCCCCCAGTTCACCACCTTCTACACATCTTTGCCAGAATATCTCCTACCAGATAGTTCAGAATGGTTTCATCAGCATTTGCAGACCTAACACTACTGTTTGCTTGGTTGGTGGTGTTTTTTTTTGAGACATGAATTTTGATCTTCTTTCAAAAGAAAATGGGGAGCCGGGCGGTAGTAATGCACACTTTTAATTCCAGCACTTGGGAGGCAGAGGCAGGTGGATCTCTGAGTTTGTGGCGAGTCTGGTCTACAAAACGAGTTCCAGGACTGGCTCCATAGCTACTGAGAAACCCTGTCTTGAAAGAAAAAACAAAAAAGAAGAAAAAGGAGAAAAGGACTGGGGATATGACCCAATGATAGA
The DNA here is from genome assembly GCA_001685075.1 of Bramus lutescens. Classification (NCBI taxonomy): domain Eukaryota; kingdom Metazoa; phylum Chordata; class Mammalia; order Rodentia; family Cricetidae; genus Bramus; species Bramus lutescens. The sequence goes on along the minus strand of LOEQ01000050.1, from coordinate 274,434 downwards.
GGTCTTACCAGCCGGGTGGTGGTGGTGCACACCTTTAATCCCAGCACTCGGGAGTCAGGGTTCTAGGCCAGCTTGATCTACAAGAGCTAGTTTCAGGATAGGCACCAAAGCTACAGAGAAACCCTGTCTTGAGAAAAAAAAAAAAAGAAAGAAAGGAAGGAAGGAAAGTTTTATGATTTTTTAAAAAATGTTGCAAGATCCCCAGTGGCAGTAGGCAGCA
>LOEQ01000050.1:263666-274190 GCA_001685075.1 Bramus lutescens | reverse complement strand
AGGAGAAAGAGACAGAGAAGGGGGGAAGCGGAGAAGTGGGGAGAAAGGCAGAAGTGAAGCTGCCTCTCTGAGAGCGAGCTCAGGCCAGAAGCTGAAGATCTGCCTGCCTCAGCGAATGGGGGAGGAGTGGGCGTGGCTTGTCTCTTAAAGAGACAGAACAACCATTACAGAAAGAAAGAAGGGGTCTTACCTAGAATTCTCAGTACTGGATTCAGTCTGTAGCATTGCTACCATAACAACCAGTGTTAGCATAGTAGCTTATGACTGTAATACCCAGAGCTCAGGAAGATCTTCTGTTCAGGACCTAGGCTAAAAAGGGAGATCTTATCTCAAAATCTATCTTTATTCATTCGAGTATTTATTAGTAGATGCAATGAAATAACATTGTGATAGACTTGGGCTGCAAGGAATGAGGAGCTCAACTACAAAGCTGGAAGATCTGGGTCTCTAAGAACGCCCTTGGGCCAGGTTGTGGTACAGGCCTCAATCCCAGCAGAGCTCTGTGAGTTAGAGGTCAGCCTGGTCTACAGGACAAATTCCAGGAAAAACCAAAAAAGTGGGGAGGGGAACAAGCACGCCCTCACTTTTGAAGCCAACTGCAAGTTCAGGGTTTCCTTAGAGCAGTCTCAATATTGATAATTTGCTAGAAGGACTTAGGCATTTACTTAAAGCTACCATAGTTTACTCATAATAATGGTTTCTGATGAGGGAAGGATACAGATTAAAGTTAACCAAGAGAAAAAGCAAATAGAATTTCCAAGAGGGTTCCAACTGAAGAACTCCCATATGGGTCTGTATACCTGCAATGCAGTACTTGGAAAGCTGTGGCAGGAGGATTGCCAAGAGTCTGATATCAGCCTAGTCTAAGAGTGTGTCAAACAAAAAGAACTTGGTTTATCTTTTCTGTCTTCCTGCTGTATGGAAGGGTTTGTTTGTTAGTTTGTTTGTTTGTTGTTTTTCCAAGACAGGGTTTCTCTGTCTAACAGCCCTGGCTGTCCTGGAACTCACTTTGTAGACCAGGCTGGCCTTGAACTCACAGAGATCCTCCTACCTTTACCTCTGGGAAGAGTGCTGGGTTTAAAGGCATGCACTGCCACCACCACCTGAAAGGGTTGTAAGCTCTGATTTTGTTCTGTTTCAGTGCCTGAGCAATACTGCTCCACTGACTGAGTACTTTCTCAAAGATGAGTATGAAGCTGAGATCAACAGAGACAACCCTCTGGGGATGAAAGGGGAGATTGCAGAGGCCTATGCAGAGCTCATCAAGCAGATGTGGTCTGGAAGAGACACTCACGTGGCACCTCGAATGTTCAAAGTAAGTTGAGATATATTACCTTTTTTTTCCTTAAAAGAAAAGATTGTTTTTACATTATGTGTGTATGTGTGCACTCTCATACACATGTGCACACATGTATTGTGTGCACCATACCACAAGTGTAGAGCTTAGAGGACAACTTGTAGGAATTGGTTCTCTCTACCACATAGATCCTGAGGATTGGGCAAGTGACTTTATCTGCCAAACCTGTTGTTTAGATTCCCTTGTCTTTTTTGTTTGTTTTGTTTGCTGTTTTTGAGATTTTGCACGACAGCTCTGACTGTCCTAGAACTCCGATTTGTAGGTCAGACTGGCCTTGAACTCATAGAAATCCCTCTGCTTCTGTTTCCTGGGTGCTGGGATTAAAGACCACTGCCTGACTCTTTTGTCCAGTTTTTGTTTGTTTCTTTGATTGTTTCGTTTTTTCGAGACAGAGTTTCTCTGTGTAGCCTTGACTATTCTGGAACTTGCTCTGTAGACCAGGCTGGCCTCAAAATTACAGAGATTGTCATACATTAAAAAAAAAAACAGCAACAAGCTGGGCTGAGTGGTGGTGGCCCACACCCTTAATCCCAGTACTTGGGAGACAGAGGCAGGCAGATCTTTGAGTAGAGGCCAGCCTGGTCTACAGAGTGAGTTCCAGGACAACCAGGGCCATATAGAAAAACCCTGTCTCCAAAACAAAACAAACAAAAAAGTAGAATCTAAGACTCAAAGTTTTTATCATCAGATCCTTCTTTTCTGTGTCATTCAGAGCTGTGGCTTTGAAACAGGTTCTCACTGTGTAGCCCTGGCTATCCTGGAGCTCACTATATAGACTGGGATGTCCTCAAACTCATAATCCAGCTGCCTTTAACTCCCACATACTGGGATTAAAGATGTGTGTCACCAGGTCTGTCTTAGTGCTGTGGGGTCTATCATGTTTGTTTAAGACAGGATTTCTCTGTGTAACAGCCCTGACTGTCCTGGAACTTGGTTTGTAGACCAGGCTGGCCTTAAAGAGTTCAGCCTGCTTCTGCCTTCTGAGTGTTGGAACTAAGGCCATAGACCAGCATTCCTGGTTAATTAATGTCAATACTTAGTCAGATCTTTTCCCTCAGTGAGGAAATCTCAAGTGGCTGGTTAATATTGAAGACTCTCTTTTATCTTCTTGGCCACATTAATCCCTGAGAAATACAAGTAAATTACTGTTTCTTTACTAAATCATAAAAAAAAACTAAAACTGGACAGCACACTGGGTTCATTCCAATGTGAACAATTTACAAATCGCATTTTGGGCTAATATAGTGCTTTCTCACTTTCCTGATGGACATAGTTGATATCTGTCCTGTCTGGTTGTAGCATTAGCCCCGGTGCTGCTGAACACTTGGAATGTGGTTCGTATGACCAAGAATCTCAGTTTGGGAGCACTGAAGAGGTGGACCCCTTCTAGAGAGTCCAGATTTGATTCTTAATACCTACATGGTAGCTCATAAGCGTTTGTAACTCCAGTTCCTGGGGATCCAAAGCCTTCTGGCCCCTATGGGTACCACATAGGCAGGTGGCACAAAAAACTTATACAGGTAAAACATCCATACACATAAAGTAATAATTTTTAAAAAGAATCTCAATTTTAAATTATGTTTAACTTTGTCATTGATGCTAGGAATTTAACCCAGGGCTTTGTGTAAGCTAAGCAAGTACAGTTGCTTATATATTCTAGCACTATATATTTTCAACTTACTTAAATATAAATAACCTCTCAATTAGTGGCTAAAGTGTTAGCCAACACAGATGTAGAACAAAGCTTGTCCAATTTTAAGCTGCATCATAGTCTCTGGGAAGGCTTATTAAAGGAGATCATGGGCACATCCCTGGAGTTTGTAGTTGAGTCTCAGTAGGGCCTTAGAGTTTGTTTCTGATAAGCTCCNTCCCGGCTGCTGCTGCTGCTGCTGCTGGTGACTAGAAACTATGTTTCAGGGGTTGCTGGAGAGAGCATTACTGAGAGTCAGCTGGAGATGTGAGGCTGTGCTGTGTGTGACTCCTCTATTTGACGCAGGATCATTTCTAAAGTTCTATAATTTAACACTGAACCACAGAAGGACATTGGAATGGGGCATCAGAACTTGGGTATATCACCTGAGAGTGCCTTCCCTACCCCTGTTAGGATAATGGCCTGATTACAGGTCTGTGTTTTTCTTGGCTGTCTGATCTGAGCTGTTTCTCAGGGCCCATAGGTCTCAATGTGGCTCTTGAGTTAGTTGGATGTTTGTTCAGGTGAGATTTCTTGTGTTCTAGTTGACTGTTGTTGTGTCTGTTGCCCCTCTGGCTTTGCTTGTTTACTTTCCTTCTTCACTCCTCTTTTATTAAACCTCCTGATATAATTGCTTTTGTTGTAGACCCAAGTGGGACGATTTGCTCCTCAGTTTTCTGGCTACCAACAACAAGACTCTCAGGAGCTGTTAGCCTTTATTTTAGACGGATTGCACGAAGACCTGAACCGAGTAAAGAAGAAGCCCTACCTGGAGCCAAAGGATGCCAATGGGCGACCAGATGCGGTATGATATTGAAGCTGTCTGCACAGTGTCCCAAAGAGACTTCCTTCTCTTGGCAGCATGGGAACAGTCTTCTGGTGTTGGTTAGTGCAAGGGCCCTGGTTGCCTCTCACTGCTACTCATAACAGGGATGCATTCCTAGTCAGGAAGGAACTACCTGTACTTGCCTTTTTTTTGTTTTTCTTTCTTTCCCAGTGCTCTAGGGCCTTTTGAGTAGTAGAAGGCACTTTACCACTGCACTACATCCCCAGCCCAACAGTGTTACTTCTAATACTAATACTTCTTGTGGGTTTCTTCAAGTTATATACTTTGTTTAGTATTAAACTGGCAAGCCAGGAACTAAAAAGCTCTAAAAACTTTAAAATGTTGACAGTGAGCTCTTAGTGTTGTTACTGCTGTTTCCAGGTAATCCAGAATGTTTATCTGTGGTGCTCATGATAAAACCTCCAACTTCACTCCTGTTGGGCAAATACTGGATCTCATTATGTAGTCTGGGCTGGCATTAGACTGTGTAGCTGAGTCTAGAAATTTTGAGTATTTTGCATCCAGAGTAGTAAACTAACCTCTTCTCTTCTTGGTTATTAAAATATCTCATTAAGACTAAAATTAGAGCTGAGCAGTGGTGGTACATATCTTCAGTTCCAGCACTCAGGAGGCAGAGGCAGGCAGATCTCTGTGAGTTTGAGGCCAGCCTGCTCTACAGAGCAAGTTCCAGGACAGGGATGCACAGAGAAACCCGGAGTGTGGGGGCGGAAGGTGAGACTAAATTTAGGACATATATACTTGTTGCCTTGATTTTTCTGGTACAGGAAAGGAGAATTTATTTTAGAGACCCTGTGGCATTGAAATAATTGATAAGAATGCTTTAAAATCGCACTCAAATCTTGACAAGAAAACCATGAGTTAGCTTAAATATGCCATGATTAAATATCTGATCCCAGCACTCAGGAGGCGGAGGCAGGCGAACTTCTGAATTCAAGGCTAGCCTGCCTGGTCTACAGAGTGAGTTCCAAGATAGTCAGTGCTGTGTTACACAGAAAACCCTACCTTAAAAAAAAAAAAAACAAACCTCTTTCCTAAGGGCCTATAGATCATTACAAACACAAAAGGGTTGGTCTATCCCCAGTGGAGCTCTGTGCCTATGGTACTCTCTGGATCCCTTATTCTCTCTAGTTCCCTGTTGGTTTTTTTCGTTAGTGTGGTTGTGGATATAGAGCTGGCCTACAGTGAGAATGTGGTACACTAAAAGCTCTTGGCAGTTCATGGTCTAGCTTCTGGACCATCTCAGTGTTTGTTATGAAGCATTCTGAATGCAGGGAAAGGACAGATGTTGAAACTCTCCTACCTAACCCTTCTTCTTTTATCCAGGTAGTAGCAAAGGAAGCCTGGGAGAACCACAGACTCAGGAATGACTCTGTGATTGTGGACACTTTCCACGGCCTTTTCAAATCCACTTTGGTGTGCCCAGAGTGTGCTAAAGTTTCTGTGACTTTTGATCCATTTTGCTATCTAACTCTCCCACTGCCTTTGAAGAAGGACCGAGTTATGGAGGTCTTCCTGGTTCCTGCTGACCCTCAGTGCAGACCTATCCAGGTAACAGAAATCCTTACCTTCGTAACACCACTTGCTGAGTAGACTCTAGTCCCTGATGGGACTGCTTTCTACCTGCTGCATGGGAAACTACACCAACTGTTCCTGGGTCCCCTTGGAATTTAGTCTTTGTGTGCACCTTTGTGTAAGCCCATTATTCAGTCTGTCACTTTCTTCCATTCATGTAACTGTAGTAACCTGTTTCACCTGCTAAATGATCCTTGAATGTTGGGGAGCATGCAGTAAGTTTCCTTAAGTCTGTCTTTAAATGAGCTAGGAGAGCAAGCCGGATTGGAGAGATGGCCCCTGGTCTTCATGTCCAGTGGAACTGATGGCTCATAGTGTGATTTATCACTTAGTCTTCTGGACTTTTTTTCCTTTCTTTTTTTTTAATTTTTAAACAAAGGTGGTTCCTGCTGGGTTGTGATAGTGCACACATTTTCTCCTGGGACTCAAAGGAGGCAGAGGCAGTTACAAAAGATCTCTGTGAGGTTGAAGCCAGCTTGGTCTGTGTAATGAATTTCAGGCCAGTCAGGGCTACACAGTGAAGCTCTGTCTCAAAAAGAAAAAAAAGGTGATACATAGTATCAAATGGCTCCCCCCCACACCCCCAGGGTTTCTCTGCATAGTGTGAGCCTGTCCTGGAACTAGCTCTTCAGACCAGGATGGCCTCAAACTCACAGAGATCCACCTACCTCTGCCTCCTGAGTGCTGGCACTAAAGATGTGCACCACCACCGCTTGGCCTTTTAACGAGTCCTTAAAGGAAGTACTGATCCAATTCAAAAAGTAAAGTATAAACAAAAGCAATGTTTGAGAGGGAAAGAGGTGGCTGCCTGAATGTTGCAGCTTTGCTAACGCCAAAGACTTGGCTCTGTCAGCTGTCTACTTGACACATCTGGGCCTTGCACTGCCACAGGGAGGGTCCTTGTCCCCACGATGTGACCTTCTCCCAACCTTTCCTTTCTCTTTTGAAATACTCCTGTTTACCTTGACTGGTTCTCCTTTGCAGTACCGTGTGACTGTGCCATTGATGGGGGCCATTTCTGATCTGTGTGAAGCGCTCTCCAAGCTGTCTGGCATTGCTGCAGAAAATGTAAGTAGGAGCCGTTAAAATGTAAGTTGGCCCCTTAACATAGCTAAGTCACTTTATGGCCCTTTGGAGTTTCTTTCAAACTTTCACTTTTGGATGGTCGTTGTTATTGGACAGCACAAATGTGATCATTGTCTGTCTTGGCTCCTCATGGCCTCTGGCTTTGATCATGATCCCTTCTAGCACAGGGAAATGCCGTTTTCCTCCATTGCAGTGATGCTACCCATTGACAAAGGGACAAGAGTAGAGGATGCTACTTCCATCATTGTGTGGTGTTTGGGTGTAGAGACTGACTCTGAAGAGCCACTGGGTGTCTCTGATAGCACTCACTCCTCATCATTCCTACCACTTGAGGGCAGATGTTACCAACATACCAGTGCTGCCGACAGCCCTGTTACTCCTTTTCAGGCCCTGGCCCTAGCCTTAGGATTACTCACATGGTGGTTCTCTCCAGGCAACACTGGAGCCGGGTATTTCCACCCTTTGTTTCTGGGTTTTATTGAGTGGGAGCTCTGTGAGCCGTCTGTCATGTTTCTGTGCTCTCGATTCTTAGATGGTGGTCACAGATGTATATAATCACCGGTTCCACAAAATTTTCCAAATGGATGAAGGTTTAAGCCACATCATGCCTCGAGATGATATTTTTGTGTAAGTATTTAGCGGTTTCTGATGCTTCGCAGAGGAATTGTTGTAGAGGCTTTGCCTTGTTTGTGTTTCCAGGTCTGACATCAGTGCTCATGTGTATCTGTCCTGGCCAAAGTCATACCTGGCCAAAGGAAATATAGCCTCAGGAAACTGAGCATTGTCAGTGCTAAGAACCTTTTGGCCCCACAGAGCCATGCACAGATATAGTTTCTGTTTGCTAAGAATACTAATTCCATGGTTCTGATGTCAGAGGTTTCTGGCTCAATAAATCATAGCTTGGACAGGTGGTGTTGGTGCACACCTTTAACCCCAGCACTCCAGATCTCTGGGTTCAAGGACAGTCTGGTCTACATAGTAGTGAGTTCCAGGATAGCCAAGGCTACACAGAGAAACCCTGTCTCAACTCTGCACACACACACACACACACACACACACACACACACACACACACTATGCGAAAAAGTCACCAGTGTATGAGAGACCAGGGCAAACAAAGGGCTGTGGTACAGAGAGATTTGAGTTCTCTGAAGCAGTGTCATGGGGGCCACAGTCTCCATCTCAGAAGACAGTATTTGTTGGCAGCTGATGCATTTTGCAAATCTGAGGTTCAGTTTTCTCATCACCATAATGACAATACAAAATGTTGCTTTGTGGCCACTCTTGGAAAACGGTATGTATCATCGTCTTGAATGCAGAGGATGCAATGGACTTAAACTTTGTGGCAGTTTCCAGCCAATCACTTGCTCAAGAGAATTTTACTGCTAGCCTGTGGTAATTTTATAATCCCAGCATTTGGGAGATTCAGGCAGAAATATTTCTGTGAGTTCAAGGCCAGCCAGCCTGGGCTACCTAGTAGGTCTAGGACAGTCTGGGTTACCTAAAAAGACACTCTGAAAAACAGACAGCTTAGTTGGTGGAGTGTTTGCCTAGTGTACACAGAGTCCTAGATTTTATCCCCTCTCACTAAATAAACCAGCTATGTCTGCACTCCCAGCACTTGGAGGTGAAAGGAGTAGAAGTCTGAAGGCCTCCTCAGTTACATAGTAAATTTGGAACTTGCCTAGGATATGAGAGGAAAGAGAAAGACAGAGACTGAAAAAATGATTCATTTTTAAAAGTTGAACTTTTTGGTGAGAAAAAGTGAAGTTGGTAGATGAGTCTTCCACAGCGGTTCAGATGCTGGTAATCAGAGAACAGCCTGCAGTTTAAGTCTTCTTGGGGTAAGAAGCAGTCTAGTCCAGAGTCTGGGCTGTGTAGATCCACGCGTGTTGACAGTGATCAATGTGTAATTGCCTTGGGAATGACTTATCTCCTTTCTGCTAACAGCACCTGTCCTTTAGAGTCACAGCCCTTACCACCGTGCAGCTTCTGTCTTTCTTGCTGAGGGGACCTGCTGCTAAAGGTTCCCTCTTCTGTGTCTCATGCAGGTATGAGGTCTGCAGTGCTTCCATGGATGGCTCAGAATGGATCACTCTTCCAGTCTACTTCAGAGAGAAGAAGTCCAGGCCATCAAGTATTTCTTCTGGGGCTCTGCTCTATGGACAGCCACTTCTCGTTTCTGTTCCTAAGCACAAGCTAACTCTTGAGTCTTTGTATCAAGCTGTTTGTGATCGAATCAGGTTGGTGCCAGAAGTGCAATTTTGTTATCGGAGATTAATGGGTCCAGCAACTTTAGTCCTTTGCAGTTTCTCTGTTGATCCCACGTACTCACCTTTGTAAAAAATGAAACTGTGCCACCCTCTGGGAGGGTCAGGGTATAGGCTAATGGGAGGTAGTAACTGGCACACATAAGTACCATGAGCCAGGGTTCAGTCCTCTGATTCCTAGAATCATATCAATCATGCTTAAATGGCATTCAGTGAGAAAAGTGCTTGCCTAGCATTCACAAAGCCCTGTGTTCAGTCTCCACAACTCCATGAACTAGGCATGGGTATAGTGCACACCTGTAATCTAGCACGTGAGATGTGGAGGTAGGTGGATCAGGAGTTACAGGTTATTCATTTTATATATATATATATTTATTTATATATATATANTTGGAAGAGCAGGCAATGCTCTTAACTGCTGAGCCATCTCTCCAGCCCCCAGGTTATTCTTAAATATGTAGCAAATTTGAGGCCAGCCCAGGATATATAAAACCCTGTTATAATATATATATAATAATGCACATGACATCCTAGAAGACCTGAAACTAGCCTTTCTTAGTATCTTCCCCCCCTCCATCCCCCTCCCCGAGACAGGGTTTCTCTGTGTATCTTTGGAGAGCCTATCCTGGAACTCACACTGTAAACCAGGCTGGCCTCGAGCTCACATAGATCCACCTGTCTGCTACCTGTCTGCCTCCTGAGTGCTGGGATTGAAGGTGTGTGACACCACTGCCCAGCCTTGGTGTCTTTGTTGGCTTATTAATCAGATCTCTTAGGTACATCTTAATTCCTAATTTATTATGTGTACAGTATTCTGTCTGCATATCAAAAGAGGGCAGCAGATGGCTGTGAGCCATCATGTGGTTGCTGAGAATTGAACTTAAGACCTCTGGAAGAGCAACCAGTGAGTGCTCTTAACCTCTGAGCCATCTCTCGAGCCTAGCATCTTAATTTCTTGAGCCATTATGTTGCATTTGTTAGTAACTGAATGTGTAAATTAGGTACTGCTTCATAGCTGCATAGTGGAGAAAGAGTTCAAAGTTAATGCTAATAGTCCCTTTTTTTTTTTAAGCCGCTATATAAAACAACCTTTGCCTGATGAGTTTCTCTGTTCACCCTTGGAGCCTGGAGCGTGTAATGGCTCCAGGGGCAGCTATGAAGGTGAGCAGTCCTGCTGTGGGGGTGTAATGACCACATTGCTCTTGATTTCCCTCTTTGTAGAAGGTGTTAAACACATTGCAGTATTTGAGGCTAGGCTTGTAGAGGGTAGGGTCTCTCAGTCATCATTGGGTTTTTTTGTTGTTTATTTAAAGATTTATTTATTTACTAGGTATACAGTGTTCTGCCTGCACACCCTAAGAGGGCACCAGATCTTATTACAGATGGTTGTGTGGTTGCTGGGAACTGAATTCGGGCCTCTGGAAGAGCAGCCGGTACTCTTAACCTCTGAGCCATCTCTCCAGCCTCAGTCACCATTGTAAACTTTTGTCCTTTGTAGAGTCTTCTTAGGTCCCTGCTTGGACACATTGGGCTTCACCTCAGACACACTGAGTCTAGAGGAATTAGGTAACAAGGCCGAGGTTATGAAGCAGAGTTAGGATTTGTTTGGTTGCCATGTGGTTGTGACATGCACACCTTTTATCCCAGTATTTGGGAGGCAGAGGCAGGTGAATCTCTGAGTTTGAGGCCAGCCTGGTCTACA
>LOEQ01000050.1:241089-259288 GCA_001685075.1 Bramus lutescens | reverse complement strand
CTCCTCTCTCCTCCCTCTCTCTCTCTCTCTCTCTCCTCTCCCCTCTCTCCTCACTCTCTCTCTCTCTCTCTGTCTCTCTCGTGCTTGCCAGTAGTGAGCTGGACTAGTGCAGGGTTATTTCGTTTTCTACCTTGGATGATCTTGGTTTGCCTGGTGTTTGTCCAGGTGAACAGTTGAAAACAGTTACTGTATCTATTGTGTCAGATTTTTTTATGCTTCAGGCTAAGTCTGTTCCCAGTCCCTCCAGCTCCACCCCGCATATGTCCTGTCAGGAGTGGATCTGTAGCACTAAGGAAGTCTTTGTCAAAAGCTTTGGGAGGTAGGGGTTCAAAATGGCTGCCCCAAGGCCTAGCATTGCTCTCCTTGGTGGCTGGTGGTGGGTGAGCAGGTGTGGTGGTTCTGCCTAAGTGTGGACCTTCTCACTCTGGCCACTTGGAGAGCCTCTCTTGTGCTGGTCATTCCATAATGAGTGACACTATGGTCCCCTCCACAGCTCGATCCACACTGGCCATTGACTGGGACAGTGAGACCCGAAGCCTTTACTATGATGAGCAAGAATCTGAGGTAGGTCATTTGGGGTTTGTGGTCAGTGCTCTGTGCTGGTTTCTGCTCTGGAAATATATTTACAGTCCTCTCACTGAACAACAGTTTAGCAAGTTTTCCTTAGAACTTGAAAAACACCCAAGATTTTGTCTTTTTGTATTCAGAGACCCCAGAAAGTGTAGTATATCCCAGGCAGAGAGAGAGCCTCTGTAGCTTTTTTTTTNNNNTTCTTGAGGCAGTGTTTGTCTGTGTAGCCCTAGCTGTCCTGGAACACTCTCTGTAGACCAGCTGGTCTTGAACTCAGAGATCTGCCTATCTCTACTTCCTGAATGCTGGGAATAAAGGTGTGCACCACCACTGCTCTGCTGAAAGCCTTAGTATCTTGAGCCAGTAAGATGGTTCTCCACCAGAACTCAGCGCTTATTTCTTGCAGGCCTGTGAGAAGCATGTGAGCATGTCACAGCCTCAGAAGAAGAAGAGGACCGCAGTAGCCCTGAGAGAGTGCATTGAGCTCTTTACCACCATGGAGACCCTTGGGGAGCACGACCCCTGGTATGCGCACCCAGATGCTGTGCAGGGGATTCATGAATTCATAGGGTCTGAGGGTTGCTGGGACCATCTCTATGCACAGAAATCTCTTCTGTGCTTGGAGAGATCATCTTTCTGCATGGCCAGATCTATAATACGTCATGTGAGTGTGGACTGTCTTTTCTGGACTGAAAAAGCCATAGTCCTGTTGCCTTGCTGATAAGTACCTGGGTTGACGGGTTCAACTCCTAGCACCCGCATGGCAGCTCACAGCCTTCTGTAACTCCAGTTCCAGGTGACCTAACACCCTCATGCAGACAAAATGCCAATGCATATAAAGTAAAATTAAATAAAATCTTAGAGACAAAATACTAGGGTTTAGTCCTGCTTGAAAGGATAGCTCTGTGACGGAGTAGCTGTGTCCCCATGTAAGTGCACAGGTGGCTTCCTGCTGCCCTGGTCTTTTCTCCTCAGGTACTGTCCCACCTGTAAGAAACACCAACAGGCAACAAAGAAGTTTGACTTGTGGTCTTTGCCCAAGATCCTGGTGGTTCATCTCAAACGCTTCTCCTATAACAGATACTGGCGGGATAAACTTGACACGGTTGTGGAGTTCCCAGTCAGGTGGGTGTGGGCACCTGCAGTGTTGTCCGTGTGCCAGTCAGGTAAGAGGGTGCTCGGGTTAGGTTGTGTGTTACTTGGCTCTGGGAAGTTGACTTGTGGAGCCATCTTCCTCCCCACCCCTGCACTTGTGGGAACCGTCCCTGATAGAACAGCCCTGTGGATTGTCTGTGTCACTGCTGGTCCTCCTCTTGAGTCCTCCCACCAGCCTATGGTCTGCTTTGCTGGCCCATCATTGATGTTAGGGACCTGGTCTCAGCCAGGCCAGCACAGGCTCAGTGCTGCTTCTCATGAACAGGAACATGGCTGTCAGAGCTGCCTACCCAACGGAACTGATCTTTGGATGGGTATGGTTGTGTGTGCGTGCAATCCTTGGCTGAGGTGGGAGATAATTGATTACAAGTTCAAATCCACCCTGGTTATTTAAAACTTTTTTTTTTCTCCCAAAGTTTTTCAGGGATTCTCTGTGTAGCCGTGACTGTTCTGAAACTTGCTCTGTAAGCCAGGCTAACCTCGAACTCTCAGAGAAATCCCTGCCTCTGCCTTCTGTGTGCTGGAATTAAAGCATGTACCACCATGCTTTATTTTCTTTTACCCTTTCTGTATTTTTGAACATTTCAGTGTGAGCCAGTGAAGACAGCTCAGTGAGTAATAGCACTGTCCACACAGACCTAATGGCCTGAGTCTGATCCCCAGATTCCATGGTCGAAAGAGAGAACCTCCTAAAAGCTGTCCTCAGATAACTGTGACGTGGTGTTAATGGCTGCACTCAGTTACTCACTCAGACACACATACACAACAATAATAACAAAGAAAATTCCAAACTAGGAAAGCCTCCCAGGGCGTGCGCTGACATTTCAGAGGTTGCAGCTTGGTTAATAGTAGCCTCCCGACTCAGGGGCTGAAGCCTCTTTGACGTCTTACGCTGTTGGAGCCCACACGGTATGGTGGCGCCACACTTGGACCTCTCCCAGTTTCTAAGTCTACAAATGGTCACTCTGCCCTGGTCTGTTTCTCCTCACATAGTTTGAGTGTTTTCCTATACTCTGGTCTGTTGGATGAAAGGGGTTGCTGGTCTACAGAGTTTAACTTATTTATGGGGTATTATATTTTTTACTCAGATCTCTGAACATGTCCGAGTTTGTCTGTGACCGGTCAGCAAGACCTTATGTTTATGACCTAATTGCTGTGTCCAATCACTATGGAGCCATGGGGGTTGGTCACTGTAAGTATTGGCGTCTGCTTTCTTCAGATGTGTGGAAATGTCCTGCCTGGTGTTCTCTCAGCCTCTTCCTGGATGCCTAGCACTGCCATTAGCCCCTGGCTTGTTTTATAGTTCCTGGCTATAGGCTTTCTCAATCCCTTGCCCTTTCTAACCCCCTTCCTTTCTCCTTTCTAACTTTTCATATTCTTTAATTCGGCACTGCTAACATGGTGAATTGTCCCACTGATAATCCTATGCTGGTCTGGAGCTCATCATGTCATCAGTCAGGGTAACCTGGGACTCCAGGCAGTCCTACCTTAGCCTCTCAAGTAGGGGCCATGCTGGGTTTACCTCTGGGATTCTCAAGACAATGACATGATAAAACTTTATGCACAAAAACGTTTGCCTCTATGTTTATTTTGATTTTTCAAGCTAGGGTTTCTCTGTGTAGCCCTGGCTGTCCTGGAATTAACTTTTTAGACAAATGGGCCTTGAACTCAGAAATCCGCCTACCTCTTCTGCCTCCCAAGTGTTAGGATTAAAGATGTGTGCCACTGTACCTGGCTCATTCCCGTCTCTGTGTATTAGCAAACGTGTTTGAGAGCACAGCTGATATTGCTGTCCAGGGCCTTGATCAGAGAGTTCTCAGCCACTTCAGAATACATGGGAAGTGCCCTGATGATCGAAAACAGCTCTGTAAAATTAGTGTCTTTACAGAAGCAGTATCCCAGCTCTGCAAAAATGGAGAAAATACAAGGGGTACAGAGACCTAGAATGAGAAATTCCAAAATTAGTTTATTTTTGGTGTAGTTTGGTTTAATCTCATCGTATATCCCAGGCTGGCTTGTAACTTGCCAGGTAATCCTTGATGGCTTTGAACGCTAGTTCTTTCTGTCCAGCTGTTTACGTGCTAGATGATGGTGTGTGTGCATGACCATACCCAGCAAAAACAAAAACAGTAATTTCTTTCTTTTGACCTATTTCCCAGAATTTCTGGTTCACTTTAATGGAAACTTTTGTTGTTGTTGTTCAGACAAGACCTTACTATGAAGCTCTGGCTGTCAGAATGCTTACACTCACCCTCCTGCCTAGCCTTCCAACTGTGTTTTAGCTATATATACCAGTTTTGAGGGGGGCATTACTTTTCCCCCAGTGCTGGGGATGGAATTTGGAGCCTTGTGCAATCTAGATTAGTCCGGCTACTGAGCTGCATCTCCAGCCTGCCCGCCAGATTCTCAGTCGAAGCTGTGGAGAAAAGAGATGGAAAGCTTCTTGTTCGCCTCTCAACTCTGCAAACCCAGTGGTCACTGTTTTCCAACCAAAATTCCTCTACTGGCTTCAGAGGCACTAAGAACATTCTGCTGAAGATGAAGCCATCTGCTTTTGTTTTGTTTAGAAGTATCAGTGCCTTCGCCAAGTCCCTCTGTGGCTCTGGATTATACTCATGACCATTTTTGTTTGTTAGGGGCACTGATGAAAATCCTAGGCAAGTGCTCTGTCATTGCACCATGTCTAGCGCTGATCATAGCCATTAAATAGACACCGGGGCAGCTGAAGAGATGGCTCAATAGTGGAGAGCACCATTCTTCAGAGGACCTGAGTCTAGTTCCCAGCACATGTCGGCTGACTCCCAGCACCACCTTATCACCTCTGTGGGCATTTGCACTCCTGTGTTCATAACCACCCCCTCCATGTAATTAAATAATAGATCTTTATTTAAAAAAGTAGACAAAGCTGGGTGTGGTGACACATATATTTAATCCCAGTACTCTGGAGACAGAGACAGGTGAATCTCTGAGTTCAAGGGCACCCTGATCTACTAGTGAGTTCCTGGACAGCCAGGGCTACACAGAGAAACAAAGTTATTGTTACTTATATGTATGTGCATATTAGTTGTTATATAATTTTGTGGTGGTGGTGTTTTCTGTTTGAGACCTATTCAACCCTCCCTAGACTCGGCCAGGTTGGCCTTGTCCTTGGGGGCAGTACTCTTGTCCCTGCCTCCTGAGGGGATTCACACTGGCTATACTTTATTAATGTCAGTGTTAATGCTTTTGGGTATGTACCTGTGTTTGTATTCCATCCTAGCCCTAATGAAATAACCATATTCATTTTCCCGGTGGCCATTAGAGCGTTTTGTTTGTAACTTGCAGACACTGCATATGCGAAGAACAGACTGAATGGGAAGTGGTATTACTTTGATGACAGTAACGTGTCCCTGGCTTCTGAGGATCAGATAGTGGTGAGTGCCTGGCCCAGATACCCACTTTTCTCTGGTTATCTTAACAAGTAAGCCAAAAAGGTCCTCATAGGCCATTGGTTATTTCATTATCTGGAGAGGATCTGGGTGGAGTAGAGCGGACTGCCATTCATTCTAGATCTTTCCTAATAGAAAAGCTCAGTTTTCCTTGAGGTACTAGATCATAGTAATCCTGCATTTCCCCACAGCCATGGCCAGGACATCAGGAGGCAGCCAGTAAAGGGCCTTTCTGGCTGTTCTTAGGTGTGGATATGCAAACAAGGTGGCAGACTCCTGAACGTGCTTGTTCATTCACTCATTCACCCATCCTTCAGAGGTTGTGGCTTTCTACACACCCCTAATCAAAACTCACTTTGTGTGTCAGGCTAGCCTAAAACTTACGGTAATTCTCCTGCCTCTGCTTTCTGAGTACTGGGATTACAGGTGTGTGTAACCACATCCAGTTTCAGATTGATTTTTTTTTTTTGAGAAAGGGTTTCACTCTGAAACCCAGGCTGGCAAACAAAAAACAACAACAAAAAACCCCTCCTTTCCCAGGCTCTTTTCCCCTTGCTAGGATTATAGGCAAGAGCTACCATGAGTTTTAGTAGTATAGAGTGGTGAGGAAAGGGTGGGGACAGGTGTATGTGTTCCCAGTAAATGGACTCCCTCCCTCCCTTGTATTTTAGACGAAAGCTGCCTACGTGCTATTCTACCAGCGTCGTGATGAGGAATGTCACAGTGCGCCCTCACTCACCGCTTTCCCAGGCTCTTCTGATGGAGCCATGAGGCTGGGCAGCTCGCAGCAGGGCCTGGGAGATGATGAGGCTTCCAGCATGGACACCAACTGATGCTGACTCAGCGGCCCTGCCACCTCCCCCACCCCCACAGCAGTGCCCTCCCCTAGGAGAATGCCTTTGACACTCTTGAAGACTGCTCATGTCAGTCTTAAAACCAGATGAGGAAATTACCTTCTTTTATGAGAAGAGAAAAGAAAAAGACCCTGTTCTCTCAGAAGGGTTATGTTAAGAGGCTGAATTATTTTTTCTTTTACATGGGTATTGAGATAAACCTGTGGAGTTGAAGTGTGGGGTGGGATTTGGTACACAGTGAAGCGTGTCTCATGGATTCCAAAGAATGGAGAGGAACACCCTGTAATTGAGTATGGTGCAGCCATGAAGACCCATGCAGGGCTGCTCTGAACTCCTGGGTTTTGGGTTCTGGTGCCCATACTGGTCACCCCGGTAGTCTGGCCACAGTAAACCAAGCCTCTAGTAAACTTGATGCTGTCCTCGAGTCCTTTGCTGTTCACTGAGATGGGTTTACAGTTTTCTGAACAGCAGTAAATTATTACTGGAGCCCATTTCTAGTCTCTGTTCTCTCAGAATTTCCCAGCTCTTGGGGGTCTTGTTTTCACTTGGGGGTCTTGTTTCTCATGGAACCTTCAAGTTGTTTTAACCCCACTGTCCTTGATAAAAACTGATTCTATGTGGAACTTTAACACTCGCTTAAAATAAGTCCATTCATAAAACTGGGTGCAGTGTGTGGCATTGTTTCTCCATATTAGCTTCAGAGAAACACTATGGGTGTTTGCCAGGTCTTCAAAACACTCAAGCTAAATGTGGTTTAAGAAAATACTGTTTCCAGCAGGGCAATGGTGACACATGCCTTTATGCCCAGCCCTGGGAGGCAAAGGCAGGTGAATCTGAGTTCAAGGCCAGCCTGGTCTACGGAGCAAATTCCAGAACAGCCAGGGCTAAGCAGAGAAACCATCTTGGAACCAACCCCGCGCCACCTCACTCCCCCACCCCCACCCCCGGTGGGGGGGAGTTTTCAGTAACATATCTCCAGACTGGATTCTTCCCTTATCCCAGTGGCGCTACACCGTACTCTTCGCCTGCTAATAGGGTCACTTCTCTAGGCCTTTGTTGCCCCTCGTGGTCATGTGAGTTTTGACCGACCTTTAACCTAGTACGTGGGAGGTTGGGAGTCGCGTCTTGGCACGTGAGCGCAGTGTCCGTTGGGCACTCTTGGGCGGCCACAGCTGGGTGAGGACGTAGTAGGGGCCCCTTCCGGCCTAGATTGGCCATAGTTTGGGGACCCAGACAACTGGGTCGCAGTGGGGGGCAGCGGTGGGAAAGGCCCAGCGGCAACCAGCTAAGGAAGCTCTTGGGGGTTAAGCAGGGTGTATCGGGCCTCTCCCTGCGATCTGGGCTCCTGAGAATGGTGGGCAATAATCCCCTCTCAGAGGAAAAGAAGGATGATGTGGTGTAAGCGTAAGTCAAACTTTAAATCCGGGTAGAATCTCAGCCTCTTGTATAGCATCATTACCGCTTTGCTCTGTGCATTTCCGATTATTAAATAATAAAAGGCATGGTCGCTTTTAGGGAAATGTCTGAGAAACTACGAAGATGCAGAAAGGAGCTGACTGCAGCCATAGACCGAGCCTTTGAAGGAGTCAGGCATTCCCAGGAGTGCACAGGCCCGCAGAAGCTGGACGCCCCATCGCTTGCCTCCTTGCCGGTGCACAGGCTGTTCTGCCAAAACCCACTGGCAGCTTGCCCCTCTGCTGCCCCCTGTGCTGGTGTCTCATGTGCTCCTGAGAATGAGAACCCTGTTTTTGCACCACACCATGTCCCAGTTAATGCAAAGCCCCTTCCTTTATGCCCCAAAAGAAAACCTCTGACCAGCAAGGAAAATGTCTTGATGCACTCTTCCATTTTGGAACGTGAAAAACAGTTTTGGAGAGCTGCAGGAGATGGGGAAAACTGGAGAAAAGAAAGTTTAAGGTGATTTTAATTTGATTGCATAATAGCATCAATTAGGGAGAATCGTTTCTTTAAAAAAAAAAAGTCTGATTTGTTATTAAGCTAGCCTTCTCTTGGGAGTGCCAAGAATGTACAGGAAATTGAACACAGTTTTCAGAATCTGACCTCAACAGACAGTTTTGTTGTATATATTTGGGCTGAAAACTAGCTATCCAGGCATGGAAACTGTGGTACCCAGAGGGCAATCAGTGTTAAGTAATTATTTTTAAATGTGTGGGTGGTGTTGAGGATTGAACCAGAGGTCTCATACATGCTAAGGCAAACATTCTACTGCTTATCAACAAGCCTTAGCAATGCTTTTCTTATTCTTGGAGGGTTTTCCTAATTTGTATTTTGTATGTGTCGATGTTTTGCCTGCAGAGGCCAGAGGCTGTGGCACTGCCTCCCCTGCAGCTAGAGGGACTGAAAGTTGTGAGCTGCCATGTAGGTGCTGTGGATCTGGAAGAGCAGCCAGTGCTCTCAACCAATGAGCCATCTCCAGCCGCCCATTTTTTCTAATTTTATATTTTTATTAGTATGTATATGTGTGTGTGGATGGAGTGTAGACATAGGCATGACATAGCATGCTTATGGAAATCAAAGGGAAACCTTCAGGAGTGGATTCTGTCCTCTGTGGGTTCAGGGATCCAACTCAAGTTGTCACACTTGCATCTGCATTGCTGTGTCATTCTGCCAGCCCATTTTTGCTTTTTTTTTTTTAACTCCGATGTAGACCATATAGCTTTAAGCTCCTGTGTAGCTGAGGGTAACTTTGAACTCGGATCTCTGAGTCTTAAGTGCAGGAATTATAGACATGAGCTACCAGTCCTGAGTGATCTGATTTAAATACAAACACTCTAAGCTGCAAAAAACAAAAATACCACATACCATCTTCCATGTTCGCAGCCAGGGCACTGGCCTTTACCTTCTTTTGCCCACACTTAGATCCATGATGAGGCCCTACTTCCTGGCTTTGTCTGTGTCTTTGTTTCAGCCAGGCTGTGGTGGAGTACACCTTTAATCTCAGCAAGCAGGTATCTGAGTTCGAGGCCACCATGGTCTACAGAGCAAGTTCCAAGGTAACCTGGACTGCACAGAGGAACCCTGTCTCAAAAACTAAACCGAACCAAACCAAAAATACTTTTTGACTGTCTCCTTTATAGCCACTAAGTAGCTACAAACTGACCCATTCTCGGGTGCCTTGACTTACAGCAGGATGACCGTGTGTGATCTGACTTAGATGTCTGGCCATCTCCTAACCCAGAGTCAAGGAACTGCGAATATACGTGCTGGCTCCATAAACATTAATGAACCTGTAGTGGAATCGGTTGTTATGTTGTTGCTATTGATTTCTTCACTGATTTAGTTATCAGTTTCTGGTTATTCTCATAGCATAAAAGGTAGTCACCAGTAAATTTTAGTCTTAGCTGGGCATGGTGGCATGTCTTGAATCCCAAGCACTCAAGAGACAGAAGCAGGGGGAATCTCTGAATTTGAGGCCATCCTGGTTGGTTTACACAGTAAGTCCCAGGCCAGCCAGGGCAACCTAGCCTGTGTCTTAAAAACAAAACGGGCTGGAAAGATGGCTTAGATCCTGAGTTCAATTCCCAGTGACCATATGGCAGCTCACGACAATCTATAAGATCTGGTGCCCTCTTCTGGCATGTAGGCATACATGCAGGAGGAACATTATACATAATCTTAAAAACAAAATTAGACAAACACCAAATCAGTTGCATTTTAGATTATCTGAAGTTTTTCTTTTCTTTTTTATCTCTGTAGCTTTGGAGCCTGTCCTGGGTCCTAGCTCTTGTAGACCAGGTTGGCCTCGAACTCAAAAAGATCCACTTGCCTCTGCACCCCAAGTGCTGGGATTAAAGGTGTGTATCACCACCGCCCAGCTTATCTGAAGTTTTTCAGTATTTTCGTGAAAGAATATTTAATTCCCCATCTTCTTCCCCCACCCGCACCCATCTGGACTGCAGGAAGGATGACTCAAATATGCTGCTCAGCAGTTCTAGCCAAGAGGTCACAAAGGACCTGCCGGATATGATTGGTAAGTAGAAAGCTGGGCCACTCTTTGCTCGGTCCCTCACATAGCCAGGAGTCCACACATCTTGTTTGGAAATTTAGTTTGCCCAAAGCAGACTCAGTAGAGAACCATGAAATAATCAATACTGCCCCTTTCTTCAATGAATAGGTAACCTAGTGAGGTCACAGGTCAATAAGATCATTACCTAAGTGTCTTATAATCTGGGCTCCCTGGAGGAACAGAGAACAGCCTTCAGACCTTAGTACTTTAATGCAGAGATGAAGGAAATGGGGTACAGGCCCAAAGAGGAAGAGAGAACAAGTAGTCCACCAGGTGGGAAATGCAATAGTGAAAGAAATCTTTCTTGTAGCTGAGTGAGGTGACACCTGCCTTTAATCGCGGCACTTGGAAGGCAGAGGCATGCAGATATGTATGAATTTGAGGCCAACCTAGGCTGCAGAATGAGACACTGTTGCAAAGAATAAGATGTTCCCTAGAAATAGCCACTTAGCATAGTACTATATGTCTTATTAGTTTTCCTTTATCGAACACTTTTATTATTTTTAGTTATGTATATGTCTGTGTGTATCTTAAGTGTGGGTATATGCAAATGAGTGTGGGTGACCTCAGAGGCCAAAGGTGTTGCCTCCCTCTGGGGCTAGAATTACAGGAGGGTATGAGCCACCAGGCATGGATGCCTGTAACTAAATCTGGGCCCTTTGCAAAAGCAGTTAAATGCTCTTAACTGCTGAGGCAGCTCTCAAGCTCCATTTTTTTTCTTTTTTTGTTTTGGTTTTAGAGAAAGGGTTTCTCTGTGTAGCTTTGGAGCTTGTCCTGGGACTTTCTCTGTAAACCAGGCTGACCTCGGACTCACAGTGATCCACCTGCTTCTGCCTTCCAAGTGCTGGGATTAAAAGAGTGTGCCACCACCACCCAGCCCCATTTTTCTTTTAAATTAAAAAAAATTTTTTTATTAATCTAGGCACAGTTTGAAGATTGAGTGTTTGCCTGCAGGTATATATGGGAACCATATGTGTGTGTGCTTTGTGAATAGAGGCCAGAAAAGGTGTTGGGATTTCCTGGAACTGGAATTCCAGAGTTGTGAGCCTCCATGTATGCCAAGAACTAAATGTGTCTTTCTTCTACAAGAACAGAAATTCCTCTTAACAACTGAGCCATCTTTTGCAGCCTCTACCCCACCCATCCCATTTTTGTTATTTTTGTTTTGTTTTTGAGACTCCTTAGAGCTATACTAAGCTTTTCTTTTTCAGACTCTGCCTGGATAGGCCAGGCTGATCTCAAACTTGTAATCCTCCTGCTTGACTCTTCTGAGTACTGGATGATAAGCATACACCAGCACACCCAGCAGTTAGATGTTTATCCTACATACATTCTATATCTGTATGTTCTCTGAACTGTGTGTCCTATTTCTAAATGACTCATATTGCAGTGAACCAGCATCTCCTGGTTAGGGGATACATAGCTGCAGGCACTGCCAGAAACTGTGGACATGGAAGAATCCCCAGGTTAGAAAGGACTCAAAGGAGGTCTGAGGAGGGATGGTGCTTGCACTGGGCCCCAAAACCTTTCTGTAATCTTGGATGACTGACTGTCCATTGCTAGCCCCAGGAGATAAGCTGAAGTCATCGCTGCTGCTCATTGTTTCCTTGGACCTCCCAGTACCCGTCTTCTCCTGACTACCCGCAGACCCTGCTTTTCATACCACCTCATCACCCCCACAGGTCAGCGAGTTCTGAGAGCTGGAACAAGCAGGCATATTCCATTTATACTATACTTGAGAATGCACAATCAGGGCTGGTGGCTCACTTGTGTGTGCTGTGACAGGAATGTCTAGTTCTGTATAGCCCCTGAAATGTTTACCCATTTATGGTTTGTGTGTCTATTTGCTTGCTAGCTTGTGGTAGTAAGGTATCAAACTAGACAACGATTCTTTCATGAGTTACATCAGTTTTGTGCTTTTTAACTTAAGCATGAAATGTTCTCAGAAACTTTTTTTTTTATTCTGAGACAGGGTTTCTCTGTGTAGCCCTGGCTGTCCTGGAACTCACTCTGTAGATCAGACTGTTCTAGAACTCACAGAGATCCACCTGCCTCTGCCTTCTTGAGAGCTGGGATTAAAAGCATGTGCCACTACTGCCTAGCCTCATGTTGGGCACCCATATGTAGCATGAGGAGTTCTAATAGGTATTAATAAAAATCCGAGTCACATAGAGGGAAAAATAAAAGATCAGAGAGACAAAGGAGCAAAACCATGGCCACCTTATCTACTCAACTTCCCAGCCAAAAAGACACTGAGCTCCTGTCTTCACCCACTTGATCACTTCCTCTCCCCGTCCAGCCATATCACTTCCTATCTATCTGTATAGACCTCCAGACCTCTGTGGTTAACTAGAGGCTAGCTATGCCCTTTGATCTTTAGGCAAGCTTTATTTGTACAAACAAGGTATCACCACAACAGGGTATCTTTGTGTAACAGTGCTAGCTGTCCTGGAACGCATTCTGTAGACCAGGCTGGCCTAGAACTCACAGAGATCCACCTGTCTCTGCCTCCTGAGTGCTGGGATCAAAGGTGTGTGCCACCACTGCCTGGCTGTTCTCAGAAACTTCTAAGTAGAACTATAAAGCCGAATGTCCTTTTGTTATTGTTTTAAGACCATACGAGTATCCGAACTATTGAAGAACTGGCTGGAAAACTAGAATTTGAAAATGATTTGAATCGTGTGTGTGGATGCTGCCAAGATTCACCCCTTAAGGAGGAGGCCTGGGCCCTGCTTGTGGACGAGAGCCCTCGGAAGTCTTTGGATGCTGACCCTGGGAGCCTTAAGCAGGCTTTTGATGACCAGAATATTGTTGAGACCGTTCTAGACTTGGAGGAGGATTACAACTTGATGACCTCTTTTAAATACCAAATAGAGTAAGGTTATCAGCAGCCAGTTGTGACTCTTGACAAGGAGTTGGCAGAGCCTGAATCACCACATACTGTAACTCCTGCTGAATCCCATTGTGAGCTGAGTCTGGGCTTTAATATTCTGTTATTTTGAAATGTTTGGAGTTTTTTTGTCTTGACATTTTTTAAAGTGTGTTTTTGATCGGTGTTCAATATATACAATGTCCTTGGTAGGTTGTGCCTTCGTTCTTTCTCCAGATTCCTGGAAAAGATGGGTACTGTAACCAGGATGGATTTGCTACCTGGGACTAGCCCACCACAGGTAAACTCGATTCAGAAGAGCCAGGCTCACACTCGAGTTTGGCTTGGGCCCTCTGCTTCCCTCACACACTTTGCACACAGGAACTCTGTTTCCTGCATCCAGGCTTTCTTCATGTCTTGGTTTACCGCCCTTATTTTCCTATCCCTATCCTCCCCAGAATGCTGCCTCTGTGTGGATCTATTTGAGTCAGTGTCTGGCAGGATTCCAGACTGTCTCCTTTAGGACCTATATATCCTCCACAGACACATGGACCCCTGCTGAGGGGGGCAGGAAGGGGACAGTCAGTACACGTTCACCTGTCCACCTTCACACCTGAACCACATCATCCCACCATGAGAAGTTCTATAGCAAAGACCGTGCTGAGCCAAGACAGAGAAGGCCAGAGGAGGCCAGGAAGAGAGGCCAGGGTACTGCCTGAGTGCATCCTGCGCATTGCCCTCCTGAGGTCAGCATAGCAAAAAGAAAGAAAAGGAAGCACAGTAGCAAGCAAGATGACTCAGAGAGTGTATCATTCCATTATTTTAACAGCTATTTTAGTCTTGGGATTTGGCTCAGTGGTACTCGACTGGTGTAGCAATAGAGGCAACATATCACTCCCCAGCAGCATTCATACGGTCACCTAGCCACCTTGTCAAATACCCCGAGATGAGTGTTCACTGGTCTCCCCCAAGAACAGCCACTGGCATTGCCTGCCTGAGGCAAGAGAAAAGGACATCTGGCCAGTGGCTCTTCTTGACTAACGGCCATTTAATCTCTGCAGGAGGGAGAAATTCAGTAAACACAGCCTGACTTATAATGTTCATAACATCCTTGGCTGCCTCTGCTCAAGTTGTTCTAGAGAGGTCAGCCTACTTGAGATTCATGTTCACAAACTATTTCTCAAGCAAGCATATTGCTTAACTGTATGTGAAGTGGACTTTGTTTTTGTTTTATTTTGAGAGAGTACATATTCCTGGCTGTCATAGAACTCCCTATGTAGACCAGGCTGGCTTCTAACTCACAATGATCTGCCTCTGTCTCACAAGGTGTGCACCAGCAAACCCCACAGATGTAGAGGTGGAATTTCCGCCTTTTTCTCATCACCCTTAAGGATAAACTAGACTTGGTTACTCTTTTTATTTTAGACTGTGTGTGTGTGTGTGTGTGTGTGTGTGTATTGCCCTGGCTGTCCTGGACCTTGCTCTAAAGACCAGGCTGGCCTCAAACTCACAGAGATCCACCTGCCTCTGTCTCCCAAGTGCTGGGATTAAAGGCCTGTGCACCACCACTGTCCAGCTAGACTTGGTTACTCTTATTCAAAGACTAAAGAAAAGAAACACTGCAGAGCTGATAAATCCCAAGACTTATCAAATGCCATGTAGAGGTTAGACAAGACAGGTGTGGTGCCTACAGTATTCACAGAACTTGGGAGGCTAAGGCAGGAGAAGGCAAGTCCAGAGGCCAGCTGGTTTATGTAGTTGGGCCCTTTCTCAAGAAATGAAAAGGAGGGCTGGAGCGATGTCTCAGTGGTTGTGAGTCTTTGATTTGCCCTTTCCAGGGGTGCTATACCTCCAGTTCCAGGGGATCCAACACCCTCTTCTGGTTTCCTCTGGCACTTGAACTCATGTGACATACACTCACACAGGCATACATATATATAAAAACCCAAATCTTTCAAATAAATTAAAAATCTTAAGATGTAGATGTGATGGCTAATGCCTATAATTCCAGCACTTGGGAGATGAAGCAAGAGGATTAGCAGCTCACAATCATTCTTGACAACATTACAGTGCAGTGTTCTCAACCTGTAGGCCTGACGACCCTTGCACAGGGATCACCTAAGACCATCAGAAAACACAGATATTTACATTATGATTTATAACAGTAGCAAAATTAGTTATGAAGTAGCAACAAAAATGATTTTATAGACAGGAGCAGGTGGAGGAGGGAGGGAAGGAGAGAGGGGTCACAGCCTTGGGAAAGTTGAGAACCACTGGCATAAAGTGTTCAAGGCAAATCTGATACCTGTGATATGCTTACAAAACCCATAGTCTTCAGTCTATATAACCTTGAGAAAAATGTCAGACAAACCCAGACAGGAGGATATTCTAGTATCCCTGAGTAGAACTTCAGGATTATCAAGGCCACAAAAAGGATTCAAAACCTCTCCCCAGCAGTACGGAGAAGACACGGTGCCCAAGAAGCATGTGAATCCTGGACTGTGTGCCTGGGAGTAAGGGACATTCACATGAGTGAGATCTACATGAAGGCTGGTGTTTAATGTATTGACACTAGTTTCCTGGCTTTGACAAATCTATCAGTTACATGTCAACACTGAGAAAGCAGGGCAGTTTACACATGCTCACTATATTTGAAGTTTTCTGTAAATCTAAAGCTATTCCAAAATTTAACATTTAAAAATGTAATCAACTGTGAGCCAGGTTGTAGTGGCGCACACCTTTAATCCCAGCACTAGAGAGGCAGAGGCAGGTGGATCGCTGCGAGTTCGAGGCCAGCCTGCCTGGTCTACTAAGCAAGTTTCAGGACAGCCAGAGCTGTTATACAGAGAAACCCTGTCTTAAAAAGAAAAAGAAAAAGAAAAAAAAGAAAAGCAATCAGCTGGGGTGGAAAGATAGCTCAGAGGTTAAGAACACTGGCTGCTCTTCCAGAAGTCCTGAGTTCAATTCCCAGCAACTATATGGGAACAACTATATCTGAAAACCTCTTCTGGCATGCGGGTATATATAGAGCACTCATGCATAAAATATAATTAAATAAAATTTTTTTAATGCAATCAACTCAATTTTTTTAAATGTAAAAGCAAAATTTTGTCCATCTTTGTCTACAGAGTGAGTTCCAGGACAGCCAAGCCTACACAGAGAAACTCTGTCTCAAAATATATAAAAAAAAAACTGTAGGGAAGCAACAACAGAAATTAAATAAAAAAATATTTTATATAAAAATAACAAGAATCAAAATAAAAAAGTGATACTACCAAAAAAATTTATATTTTGCCAGGCAATGGTGGTTCAGTCCTTTAATCCCAGCAGAGGCAGGTGGATCTCTGAGTTCAAGGTCAGCCTGGTCTATAAAGCAAGGACCAGAATAGCCAGGGCACAAAGAAATCCTGTCTCTAAAAAAGCCAAGCCAAAAAATAAGAAAAAGAAAGGAAACAAAAAAGAAGTCATAGTATGCAGTGTGTGTGTCTACAAATCAAACTCCGAGCCCAGACATACTAGACAGGCACTTTTCACTGAGCTTCACCCCCAGTCCTAAGATGTTTTTGTTCTAAATCCCCATCTCTGTCAATGAATCATGGGTATTTGTTGCTAGGTGCCTGTCACCAGCTGTCACAGTCTGTGAGGACTGAATGGATGGATTCCAGGGTCACACAGGACTCCTGGAGGGCAGTCCTGAGGGTACTGGGTCTTCAGGCTAGTTGCCCCAGGTCTCACAGAGTCCCAGTTGAATTCACTGGTCAATGTGCAGTCTTTGCAGGCAGGGCTTTGAAGGGGAGGTGGCCACAGAGGATGGCAGAACCCTAACTACGGAACACTTTGAAGTGACAGGTTTGTTTTTGTTTATGGTGGCGATGAGCCCTTGGGAATCTGGGTCCAATTCAAGGAGATAGACAAGGCTCCCTCTGGCCAGACAGGGAGGTACACTTTGGTTTTGTTTTAGCCAAAGCTTTATGTGAAAATATCTAAATTGGGGATATTTTCCCTCTCTGTAGAAACAGATGTTTGGCAATGTAGGTGAGCCCCAGCTTCTGACACCGATTACTCAGGTGGGCACACAAACCTCCTCACCTGTTTCCATCCCTGGCTCACCTCTAACAGCCTTCCTGCCTCTGTCATCTGCTCAGAGGGGCAGGAGGAGGAACTGTTTTTCAGGAATTTGCTGAAGAGAATATAGGAGGCTAGATCATGGCATTTAGTAGGGTTTTCAGGGTCAAAGATATTTATGATATGTGACAGTTAACCCTAGTCATGTCTGAGAAATTTTAAAATGTTTGACGTCATTTAGTTCCTACCCTCGCAGTTTATCCCGGCACACCAAACAATCACTGAATTGTTTCCGTGGAAACACCAAACTGCAATGTGGATTACCAGAATCAAAATAGAAACAAGGAAAATTCAAGAATAGGAGCAGTGGAACCAGTTAGCTGCAAACTGCAAATCCAAATCCCAGCATAAGGCATATGAGAAGCTGGGCCATCCATCCTTATGATTCTCAGGTTCTAAGGCTGCATCCTACCAAGATGCTAAAGTCAAAGCTTTAGAAGTAGACTGGAAGACTCTGAGACAGTCAGGCAAGAGTTAATCTGCAGAGAGTCCTAGAACCAAAGGTTAGAGGGTAGGAGGAAGGCTTAGGAAAGGCCTGCTGTAGAAAGAGGGTTAAACAAACCACAGGTGGAAGGCAGGCCAGGCGGGGCAGAGCAGCTGCTGTCAGAGCTTGAAATTGTGACAGCGGCCTCAGGCCAATTGCATGGCAGTGCCCCCCACACTTCCAATCCTGGCTGCCCCTGGCCGCCTACATCTAGTTCAAGACCCTACCCAGGTGAGTGTCCAGGCACCCCTGTGAGCACACCTTTGTGCCTGTGCCAGAGAGGGCAGTCCGTCAGGCACCTGTCTTCTCATCTCCAGCTCTCAGTGTAGGGTAATAGGGTAAGCCAAAGAAAGACACTTTGGCCTTGAAACCAGAGCCAAAGAAATATACTCTGCCCCTGACAAAATCAGTACAAAAACCAACCAATCCCTGAGCATGAAATCCAGCCAATCTCTGAGTTTATACAATCTCAGGAATTGAAATCTGGCCAATTCCCACCCTGAAAATCTCTTGGAAAACTTCTGCTCATAGGAAGCCCTATGTAAGGCTGGTTCCTTCTTCAGTTTGCTGCTGTATTTTCCACTCTGGCAGAGGCAGCCACTCTCCTAGATCCCTCCTGATGTAGGAGGGTCATCTGTCTATCTGTTACTTTCATTGGTTAATAAAGAAATTGCCTTGGCCTTTTGA
>LOEQ01000050.1:146983-162258 GCA_001685075.1 Bramus lutescens | reverse complement strand
AAGAAGAAGAAGAAGAAGAAGAAGAAGAAGAAGAAGAAGAAGAAGAAGAAGAAGAAGGACAAGTTGAGCAAGCCATGGGAAGTAATAAACCTAATAAACAGCATAAACAGCACTCCTCTGTTGGGGACCGCAGACCACCAGACCCTGACTTTCCTCTGCTCTGAGGAGCCTGCAGCTGCTCTGAGCAGGAGACCCTGATGGCTGGGGAGTGGTTTCTGATGGGTCTGCAGCTGAAAGTTCCCGAGAGCTGGGGCATGGCCAGAGCCCTATATAAGCTGCCCCTGGAACACAATAAAGTGGACATTCTTGTTTCAAGGATGACCCATGTCTCTGTCTCTCTGTGTGTGTTTAAATCTCCAGGCCCCTTGCCAGGCTCGCAAAAGGTCCTATAGTACAGTCTGTACACTACAGGGCTACAGGCGTAGTACTGTAGTGTACGTAGTACACATAGTAGCACAGACGCTGCACTCCTCCATGGCTCTGCATCAGCTCCTGCCTCCAGGGTCCTGCCCTGTTTCAGTCCTGTCCTGATTTCCTTCAGTTATGAGCAGCAATGTGGAAGTGTAAGCAAATAAGCCTTTTTCTCCCCAACTTGCATTTTGGTCATGGTGTTTCCTCAAAGCAATAAAAGTCCTAAAATCCCTCCTTACCCTTGAACCCTGTCTACTGCACAGGGGACTCTGATTGCCTCCCACAGGTTATGTCCTGTACTCTGAACATGGCATTCATAAATCTGGAGCAGTATCAGGAGTATTTTTTTAAATATCACCACACAGGCGTTCTTAAGATTTATTTATTTATTTTGTATACAGTGTTCTGCCTGCAGGCCAGAAGAGGGCACCAAATTTTATCACAGATGGTTGTGAGCCACCATGTGGTTTCTGGGAATTGAACTCAGGACCCCTGGAAGAACAACCATTGCTCTTAACCACTGAGCCATCTCTCCAGGCCCCCAGTATCAGGAATATTATTCAGATGTGGTGCCACATGCTTGTTATTCAAGAAGAAACAGGAGGGTGAGTTCAAAGTTAGCCCCAGAAACAGTAGCTTTTCTGTCTCAAAAATGAAAAACAAAAAGAAATTGTTGGATTTCAGGGAACTGATTTGGAACCTGCAGCAGTTTTCATGGTGTAACCTGCCATGGCTACTTTGAGTATGCACACTATTTTAACAATGCATTCGCAGGGTTCCTGTGGGTTTCCTAATGGTTTTGTTTCCTTTAGCCTTACTTACTTCTTTTAGACTTACTTTGATTAGTCTTAGTATGTAGTCCAGGCTAGCCTTGAGTTCATGGCGATCCTCCTTGCCCCCTGAGTTCTGGGATTACAAGGCCTTGGCACCTGGCCTGGCTCTAACAATTGGTTCTTGTAAACTTCATACCCCCGAGGAGTTGTTAGAGGCAGGTGAAGGGTCTGTGAAAGTTGGGATACGGTACTCTAGTTTATCAATCAAGGTTCTTGTGTAGGTCTGTGACCCCCTACACCATTCTTGAAGATGGTGCTGATGTGGAGCTGGCATTGTGGTGGCGGCTTGGCCCTTTCCTTACGATAGGGTACAGACTTCTCCCCTCAGTGCCCTTTATCTAGTTAAAGGCTACTGCGGGGCTGGAGAGAAGGATCATAGGTTAAGAGTGTATCCTGCCCTTGCCGAGTTCAGTCCCCAGGATCCACAGCTCAAAACTGTAAATCCAGTTCCAGAGGATCCAATGCTATGTCACCTGAATGCCATAGGTGCACACACACACACCTTTAGAAAAAAACCCTGCTTTCCAGTTGGTGGTGGAGCACTAATTTAATCCCAGCACTCAGTGGCAGAAGCAAGTGAATCTCTGAGTTCAGGGCCAGTTTGGTCTACAGAGTGAGTTCCAGGATAGTCAGGGCTACACAGAGAGACACTGTCTTGAAAAACCAAACAAACAAACAAATAACCAAACAAAGACCCTACTGTGATCCCCATTCTCTCCTGAGATCCTCTACCATGTACTAATTACCCATCTTAGATGAATACTGAACCCAATTGCTACCTTATTGTTATTTAATCCTCAAGTCCTGTGCTCCAGGTGACAAGAGAATGCATCTACTAGTGTATATGGCCCTGTCCTGGAGTGTGTATCCAGTGGCCCTGAGGATCTCATGACTTTGATGGTTAGCATCAGGCCCAGGTGGCAGAGCAGGCAACATGAACCATGGGCATATCTAGAAACTTAGGCTAGGCCGGGCGGTGGTGACGTATGCCTTTAATCCCAGCACTCGGGAGACAGATGCAGGCAGATCTCTGTGAGCTCGAGGCCAGCCTGGTCTACAGAGCGAGGGAGTTCCAGGACTACTCCATAGCCACTGAGAAACCCTGTCTCAAAAACAAACAAACAACAAAAACAAAAACAAAAAAAAGAAAGAAACCTAGGCTAGGTGAAATGAGATATTTGTGTCTCAAGGACCCTTCTAGATCAGTAGGAAGTAGGGTTCAGGCTGGGGCTGAGCTATATGAGCTAAAGCACAGGGATCCCGTTCTAAATTTCTTGCCTCCCAGCAACCTTAAGCAGTGATTTACTCAGGTACTAGAGTCTGGCAGGATACAATGCTCAACATTGCTCTAGAAGTTGCAGATGGCCAAACAAGTTTGGTAGAGCTTTAGAAGGGCAAATGCAGCCTGATAGCCATGTTGCAGAAGAGCTGGTACAGGCAGAAGCTAAGGGCCAGGAACTGTGGTGAAGGGCACAGAGTACCTGGAGCCACCTAGAGAGATGTGGCTGGGTTTCAGTGGGACAGACTCTTGGGAGGGTTAAATCAGAAGGGACGGCAGAGACTAGAACAAAGATGCGTGGGCCAGGCCTTATGTCCTCTCAGATTCAAACTTCTACGCAGATGTGAGCTACAGAAAATTCAGAACGGGGTCAAGTGTTGATTCAAGTCAGGGTTAAGGCTGGGGTTACAGTTGTGATGGAGAATTGGGCCAGAGTCAGAAGTTACGTCCCTGACTCAGATGACCTTATCTCCAGAGTTGGCATCCTGCCTGCCACAGAATGACCAGGTTCTGGCAAGAAGGCAGCAATCTGCAGGTTCCAAAGCAACAGCACTTTAAGAGCATATTAGCAACAGTCCTGCCAGCAGGTGATTGCCATCTATGGATGTCAGCTGAAAAGGAACCTGGTACAGCTGGAGAAAAATGTGTACCAATTGCTTCTCCAGAGGACTTGGGTTCTGTTCCCAGCTCCCAGCACCGACCTGTGAGCTCCAGATCCAAGGGATCTGATGCCTTTTTCTGGCTTCTTTAGGCACCAGACCTAGAGGTGGTTCATAGGTATGCATGCAAACAAAACATTTATACACTTAAAAATCAAGAACTCTGAATAGCCAGGTGTGGTGGTGTACCTTTAATTCTAGCTCTCAGGAGGCAGAGGCAGAGGCAGATGGATCTCTGTGAATTTGAGGCCAGCCTGGTCTACAAGAGCAAGTTCTAGAACAGCTAGGGCTGTTACACAGAGAAACTCTGTCTTGAAGAGGGGGGGGAAAAGGACTCTGAAACCAGCTGAGCTGGGAATTACACTATAGTTACCAGGAAATCTCATCTTGGTTTTGAGACCAGAGAGCTCACTGAGTGCCCTGTCTTCTCTGTGATGTCTCTCATTGGCCCTCTAACCTTGCCACTAGAGCTTTGACACCCTCTAATGTCTTAACCCCACCCCCAACCTTTATCTGAATTATCTAATTTTTTTTTGCCTACAACACGATCTTCTTTAATTAATTTATTTTATATCTGGACCACAAGCTCCCCTCCCTCCTCTCCTTTCCCTCCCTGGCCCTCCTCCATAATAGCTCAGAAAGGGCCAGGCCTCCCATGGGCTTCAGCAAAGCTTGGCATACCAAGCTGCCTTACGACTAAGCACCTCCTCCTGTATTCAGGCTGGTAAGACAATCTAGCAAGAAGAATGGGTTTCTAAAGCACCGGGAACAGTCTGATCTAAAATTCCTGATTCATGACCTCTAGCATGCCAGAGCTTCCCTAGATTACCCACAGGACCCTCTAGGTGACTGCAGACTTTACTCAAGCGACAGGGAAAATCCAACCGATTGACCGTCCCACCCCCATTCTCCTTTGTGAAGCCGAAAGTTTCCTCTGAAGAACTCTAAGTTTTCCCTACAGGCGCCTGCAGCTTCCAGTAATCTTTGCTTGATCTCCGGCAATCCGTTCATAGCTGCTCAAAGCTGCGGCACTCAAAGCAAGCCTCACGGACCCTGGACCCACCCTCTTCCCGCCTGAAGTCCCAGGGGTCTGGGTGGGGCGCGCCCCTAGTGGGTGCGCGCATTCCAACTCTATGCTCCCGGGCTGCCAGAGGACTGGAAAGTCCGGAATGGATATATAGCCACAAGATTCGGATCCACACGCTGCCGCCAGGGTCCAGGGAGGATCTATCATCCAGATCTCACATCAGGGTAGCTGAGTAGCTACAGACCATTTTAGTCAGGAAGCCAGGAAGCAGGCATTGCTTCTCGCAATTCGTTTGCTATAGTGATTATGGACGGTCGAGCTCCTCAGAGTTGTACTTCAGGACTAAGTGCTCTGCCAGTATCTCCCAGAGTTCAGTCCTGTTTTGTCCTTTGGGTCATCATGAACCTTCCCATGGGTCTAATAGAATTCCAGTTTACATCTAGTTTGCCTCCCTGCTGATGCTGTAACCCTGGGAGCCCAAGGATGATTTGACAGTGGTTTCCATAGTGACACCAAGGACAAAGGCCATGAGCTTCTTAGATCTACCTTCCAGCTCTCAAAGACCACAAACCTTTTCTATTTCCCCAGCTCCATAAGCCCCTTCCCTGACACCTCTAGTATCACTTCTCCATCTTGCCCTGGTCTCTATACAAATCTGGACTTTAGGGATACCTTGAAGATACTCAGAAGAGGCTGTTCTCTGTTTTTGAGCAGCTTACTCCAATTTCTCTTTGGAGTACACCCTTTTCTTATTAGCGCTTCTAACTAACCTGCTTCTTTGCTAAATGCACCTCTGCCACTCTTCTAAATAAACCTCGTCTTTGAAAAATTCTGGTGAAGTGGCCAGTGTCTGGTTCTTGGGATGAGGGTTGTTTGCGGAGGGCAGGAATATGGCCCGGGTTGGGGTCTCTATCCTAAATTATAATCCTGGCTAAGATCCACTCCATGTTTTCCTTCCTTCCCTGCTTTCCAACTTTACTCAAAGTCGTCAGACTCTGAGAGTGTGGAGGAGTGACGGCTGGACAGACCCTGGGACTGACTGAGGGCTTGGAGGCAAACCAGCCCAGTACCTGCACGGTCAGGGTCAGCACCAACCCCAAGGGAGGTGGTGGACTTCGTCTTTGGACTCTTTACCTCCCCTTATCTCGATTTTACTTCTCTTCAGGATGGAGTGGGCCTCAGGAGAATCAGGGAGGGGCCGGCAGGGACAGCCTCTGCTTTGGGAACTTCGCTTGGGCCTACTTCTAAGTGGTGAGGGGGCCTGGTGAGGCCTAAAGTTATGGGATGTGATGGTAGGTCCAGGGGTGGCTGGCTGTCCCAGGGGCCCAAGGGATGCGGCTACCTAATAGAATTACTGCTGAACTGGTTAACCCACTGCCCCCAGTGCTGCCTGCCACATTGGCCCAGGTCCCTTCCTTGGATGTACCTGGCTGTTCTCGAGGAAGCTGCTATCCAGCCACTGGTGACCTGTTGGTGGGCCGTGCTGACAGGCTGACTGCCTCATCCACGTGTGGTTTGCAAAGCCCTCAGCCCTACTGTATTGTCAGTCACCTGCAGGTGCTGCTGGGGACAGGATGAGAGCCTGGGTCAGGGTGGGGTTGGCACTGGCTAAGTAAGGTACTGCTACTGACCTCCCACCCAATCCAGGATGAGAAGAAGTGTTTCCTGTGTGACTCCCGACGCCCCTTCTCTGCTCGAGACAACCCCAATAGCCATCGAATCCAGAATGTTGTCACCAGCTTTGCACCGCAACGCCGGACGGCCTGGTGGCAGTCAGAGAAC
Organism: Bramus lutescens; assembly: GCA_001685075.1. Classification (NCBI taxonomy): domain Eukaryota; kingdom Metazoa; phylum Chordata; class Mammalia; order Rodentia; family Cricetidae; genus Bramus; species Bramus lutescens. Next base: position 156,267 of record LOEQ01000050.1, on the reverse strand, counting down.
GGTGAGCCCGTGAGTAGGTCATTCGAGTGATCGGGGCTTGCACACCAATAACCTCAAAACCTTGATCCCTGATTCCTACTGCAGGTGTTCCAAGAGTCACTATCCAGCTGGACCTGGAAGCGGAATTCCATTTCACCCACCTCATTATGACTTTCAAGGTGCCTGCATGTCAGTGAAGTTGCCCCAGTGGTCCTGATTTGCTCCCCAGTGCCCTTGGACAGAGCCCTAGCTCCTCAGCCCAGCTTCCCTGAGATCCTGTGTTTTGACTACACGTGGAAAAGGTTGTTTCCTATATAGCTTTCGTGGCTGAACACACTCCAGCCCTTTGCATGCACTCTCCTGTGCCACCTTCCTAGACTAGGCCAGATATGGTCTCTCTGGGCCTCTACCCCTTAGAGGCAGCTGTCACCCCTGGTCTGCTCATTGCCTGGTTTTCAGCTTTTCATAGTCACCCCCTCTTGTCTGTGAGTTGCTTGGCCCTGATCACGACTAAGCAGGGATCTCAGCAGCCTAGTTTGGGCTGAGGTCCTGGTTCCTGCTAATCAGACGTATCCTCCTTCCCCAACCAGACATTTCGGCCTGCTGCCATGCTGGTGGAGCGCTCTGCAGACTTTGGCCGCACCTGGCATGTTTACCGATACTTTTCCTACAACTGTGGGGCTGACTTCCCAGGAGTTCCACTGGCCCCACCACGGCACTGGGATGATGTGGTTTGTGAGTCTCGCTACTCAGAAATTGAGCCATCCACTGAAGGCGAGGTAAGGGCTGGGATCTGGGCAGAGGATAGGGAGGGACCTGTGGGGTTCGTGATGTCCCTGAATCAAGGTCCAATATCTCTGTGGGCTTCCTGCCATGCCAGGTCATCTACCGTGTGCTGGACCCTGCTATCCCCATTCCAGACCCCTACAGCTCACGGATTCAGAGTGAGTCCTGGACTGAGGCTGGCACAGTCCCAGTGTCTGGATGGGGACTATTTGGGGCCTCAGTAACTATTTTGGGTGCTTCCTAGGGCAGATGCCAAGCCCAGTTTAGCTCTGGTGGCAATGGAAAAGAGGTCTCCCAAGGTGACCTTGGCAGCTGCAGCCCCTGGGTGGGTATGAGGCAGCTAGAGCTGGCCCATCTAGGTAGACAAAACCCTCTTCCCCTTCTTAGACCTGTTGAAGATCACCAACCTTCGTGTGAACTTGACTCGGCTTCACACACTGGGAGACAACTTGCTTGACCCACGGCGGGAGATCCGGGAGAAATACTATTATGCCCTCTATGAGCTTGTTGTTCGTGGGAACTGCTTCTGTTATGGACATGCCTCACAGTGTGCCCCTGCGCCAGGGGCACCAGCTGATGCCGAGGGCATGGTACGAGCCTTCAGGTGGCTGGAGTAGGGTCAGGGGGACGGATGGGCATGGCTAGATAGTGCTGGCCACCTGCCTGTATCTCTTCTCAGGTGCATGGGGCCTGTATCTGCAAACACAATACCCGTGGTCTCAACTGTGAGCAGTGTCAGGACTTCTATCATGACCTTCCCTGGCATCCTGCTGAGGACGGCCATACTCATGCCTGTCGGAGTGAGTGAGACACTGAGCTCTGTAGCCTGGCTGTGCCTGGTTCAAACCAAATGCTGGTTGGCCAAGCCCTACATAACTAGGCTGTGTCTAAAGGGTGTTCAGGCTTTGCTGTCCCCGAGGACCCTCGACCCTCCACTGTAATCTGCCCTGGCTATCAGTACCTTGTGATTTTTGAAGCCTTGAAGTTCTTAAACTGCCACCTGTAAATTCTGGCCCATGGTGCTGACAAAAAGTGACGCCATTCCTCTCTCCCTATGTGTGTCCCTTACCTTGAGGACCTGGTTTCTCAGCTGGCCTTTGCCTTCTCTCCAGAGTGTGAGTGCAATGGACACACTCAGAGCTGCCACTTTGACATGGCTGCATACCTGGCGTCTGGAAATGTGAGTGGAGGCGTGTGTGATGGGTGTCAGCACAACACAGCTGGGCGCCATTGTGAGCTCTGCCGGCCCTTCTTCTACCGTGATCCAGCCAAGGACATGCGGGATCCAGCCGTGTGCCGTTGTAAGGCTGGGATTGGGTATGAGGGGGAGAAAACTAAGCCTGGGTCAGGAACTAGGAAGCCAGAATTTGTGTGGTAAGGGCTTGGGGTGGAATCAGAACAGGAATAGAGGAAGGCTTAAGACTCATTCTGGGCCATGGGATAGGATGACTTTATACTCCTCTTTGTTTACAGCTTGTGACTGTGACCCTATGGGTTCTCAAGATGGTGGCCGTTGTGATTCCCATGATGACCCTGTGCTGGGACTGGTCTCCGGCCAGTGTCGCTGCAAAGAACATGTGGTTGGCACTCGCTGCCAGCAATGCCGTGATGGCTTCTTTGGACTTAGTGCCAGTGACCCTCTGGGATGCCAGCGTATGTGCTTCTTGTCCTAACTTCTATGCTGACCTTTAACCCGTGGTCTCTTATTCCAGAAGCAGATGAACCTGAGTACTGCTTCTACTTCCTACAGTGCTAAGGGACCTCTTCCACTGCAGGTTGTCAGTGTAATTCACGTGGTACAGTGCCTGGGGGCACCCCTTGTGACTCCAACAGTGGAACCTGTTTCTGCAAGCGTCTGGTGACTGGACATGGCTGTGACCGCTGCCTGGTATGACTGAGGGATCTGGGGTTCCTGGGTCCTGGACTTGTCCTCAGAGCATATGGCTGGGGGCAAAGTCCAGTGGGTGGGTACTGAGAACTTAAGGTCTCGTCCTGAATGAGAAGCCTCTGGTCTGGGAGGCCAAGGACTTTGTGTTCATCAATCAGTGGTAGAGGCTCGCTGATGGGTGGCAGAGAGGTCAGATTCTGGTCTCCATCAATCCCTTCTTCCTAGCCTGGCCACTGGGGTCTGAGCCATGACCTGCTTGGTTGCCGCCCCTGTGACTGTGACCTGGGCGGTGCCCTGGATCCTCAGTGAGTGCCTTAACAGGGACTCGGGAGGTGGCAGGGAAGGCAAAGGGGGTAGCCCCTCAGTAACCACAGCACTCCTCAGGTGTGATGAGGCCACAGGTCAGTGCCGCTNCACATGATTGGACGGCGCTGTGAACAAGTACAGCCCGGCTACTTTCGACCTTTTCTAGACCATTTAACTTTGGAGGCTGAGGATGCCCGAGGGCAGGTGAGAGCAAGATGTGGTGGGATGGCTAGAGAGGAGGGGTTGTGGGTGGTGCCTTGGAGGGACTGGGGTACTACTGTCAAGCCTTAGGGGGAAGTCTTGGCAGGAGAAACGGTATTTGGGACTGACTGGCAGCAGAGGTAGCAGTTACCTGAGTCCTCATCCCTGCCTTGACCCTGTTGACTCTCAGGTGCTTGAGGTGGTAGAGCGGCCAGTGACCAACCGAGAGTCTCCGTCCTGGACTGGCCCAGGCTTTGTGCGGCTGCGGGAAGGTCAGGAAGTGGAGTTCCTGGTGACCTCTTTGCCAAGGGCCATGGACTATGACCTGCTACTGCGCTTGGAGCCCCAGGTTAGACCCTGTGACAGCTGACCTGTGCTGACATTCTGGATGTGGAAGAACCCTCTCCATTGTCCTCTTCCCCCAGGTTCCTGAGCAATGGGCAGAGCTGGAACTGACCGTGCATCGCCCAGGGCCTGTGTCTGCCCACAGTCCCTGTGGGCACGTGCTGCCTAAGGATGACCGAATTCAGGGGATGCTTCAACCAAACTCCAGGTGAGGTTTGTAGGGCCAGCCCGTATTCCATCCAGATCACCGGAAAGACCAGATTGCTTGTTCATTTGTTCTTTCTTTCATGGATGTCTTCCTGGGTACTGCTTGCCAGGTCCATGGCTATGTTCACAAGAAAGTCAGAGATGAAACAGGGCCTGTTTTCCATAGGATGCAAGTTTCAGGGCCAAAGCATTAGGTGATGGGAAGCCCCCCCAGTGTCATTCCAGGAGGACCCTTGACGGTGATGGTTGCAAGGCAGTGGCATCAGAGTAGGGATGTAACTATGTAACTGGTTATGGTTCTTTTCCTGTAACTTTTCATTACTCTGTTGGCCACCCTGGGCCTCCCTCCTCCTCCTTTTTTTTTTTCTTGTTTTGTTTTGTATTTTTTCAAGGCATGGTTTCTCTGTATAACAGTCCTGGCTGTTCTGGAACTTGCTGTGGAGATCAGGTGGACCTCATCTACAAAGATCTCACAGAGATCTGCCTACCTCTTTATTCTAATTGCTGGGACTAAAGTCCTGTACCGTCACACCCGGCTCCCTCCTTTTTCCTTTTTGAGACAGAACTGCATATATCCCAGGCTAGCCTTGAACTCACTATGTGGCTGAGAATGACCTTGAACTTCTGCCTTCTCCACCTCCCAAATGCTGAGGTTATAGGAGTATGCTGCAATACCTGGCTTATATTTTTTATGTATTTATTTTACGTTCATTGGTGTTTGCCTGCTTGTATGTCTGTGTGAGGGTGTTAGAAGCCCTGGAACTGGACAGGTGTGAGCTGCCGTGTGGGTGCTGGAAATTGAACATGGGTCCTCCGGAAAAGCAGCCAATGCTCTTAAATGCTGAGCCATCTCTCCAGCCCCTGTTTTTTCTTTAGTTATCATGTAAATATTCATACATACACAGAGGCAGACAGAATAGCATAATGAACTTGGCTATATCCATTGTAGACATTTTGACAAATGTGTTTGGCAGATTCCTCTCATTGCTAAGTGGAGAATAGAGAGAAAGGGGTCAGGGTAAAAGCTGGAAGGGCTGTTGGAAACCCTGGGTGAGATGAGTTGGATGGAGGTATAGTAAAGATAATGAGCAAAAAGAGGCTTTTAGACTTAGAAAGGAAGAGGAAGTAGAAAAATGAGTCTGATTTGGGGTCTTTCTCTCTGTTTTTTTTTGTTTGTTTGTTTGTTTGGCTGGTTTTTTCAAGACAGGTTTCTCTGTGTAGCCTTGTCTGTCCTGGAACTCACTCTGTAGACCAGGTTGGCCTAAAACTCACAGAGATCTGACTGCCTCTGCCTTTCAGGTGCTGGGATTAAAGGCATGCTCCAGCACTTCTAGGCTCAGATCTGGGATCTTTTTATAACATGTCCCAGGCTGGCCTGAGACTTGTGGTGTTTTTGCCTTAGCTTCTCAAGTGCTAGGTTAAAGAGGTGGCATGCCACCACAGCTGGGTGAGAAGGAACAGTTCTGAGAGTGTTTGGCTTAAGTGAGTGGCTAGATTTCTGTGTCTGGGATTACTGGGAGGCGTAATGTTGGAGTAAAAATTTGTTTCCTGTGAGCTGGTTTGTGGTACCTCATGCCTGTAATCCTAGCACTTGGGAGACAGAGGCAGGAGGATCAAAAGTTCAAGGTATTCTTGCTACACAGCAAATTCATTGTCTACCTGGAACATGAAAGACCTTGCCTCCAAGAAGGAGAACTGAGTGGACAGAAGGAAAAACTAGAGTTGCAGAGAGTGGCACAGAGGCTAAGAGAAAAGAATGAACTCATGGGCTGCCGAATGCTTGAACCAGATAAGAATAGAATAATGGCCTCTGTGTTTAGCTACGTAGAGGTCATTGGTGACCTTGATACAAAGTGGGCCAGAGTCCCACTGGAGTAGAAGGCTTAGCTGGCAGTGACTGCAAGGGTCTCTATGGACTTATTGGGTGGGGAAGTAAAAATGAAATAGCAGCTCCGGGAAGATTTGGATGGATTTGGGAGTGGAATGAAAGAATGCATGTGTAGGTGTATATGAGAATCATCTAGGGGATAGGATTACTGTGTCAAGGGAGAAGAAACAAAGGTCTGGGGATGTAGTTCAGTGATGCCTTCTAAAATTTAATTGATTAATTAATGTATTTGTTTATTGTTTTTCGAGACAGGCTGTCCTGGAACTTGCTTTGTAAGCCAGGCCGGCCTAGAACTCACAGAGATCTGCCTGCCTCTGCCTCCTGAGTGCTGGGATTAAAGGTGTGCACCACCACTACCTGGCTCAGGGACGTCTTAATTTAGCAGTCACAGAACTGTAGGTTTAATCCCTGGGGCCACAGAATAAATAAACAGTCACTAATATTTTAATTGGGCCTTAAAACAAAACAAAATAAAACAAACAAATTGCAAAGAAAGAAATCAAAATCCAAAAAGCCAGGAGAAGGGAGTTAAGAACACTTGCTGCAACTGGGAGGTGGTGGCACATGCGCGCCTTTAATCCCAGCATTTAGGGATCTCTGTGAGTTTGAGGTCAGCCTGGTCTACAGAGTGAGCTCCAGGACAGCCAGAGATACACAGAGAGACCTCGTCTCAAAACCCACCCCACCAAAAAAGAAAAAAAGAAGGAAAAAAAAGAGGAAAAAAAAATAAACCTGATAAATTGCAATGTGGGGAGGCAGGTGGATGCCAGGCTCTGTGTTTTCAGTGATACTGGTCTTAAGGGTGTATGATTCCAGAAAGTCACATTTATGGGACTCTTCTGTCCAGATTCCCTGTCAGGGCCTCAGTGGGTATATGTTGTCCTAGTCTGGCTCAGCTGTAGCCTCTGCCTTGGTCAATAAGTTTGATTGCTATGAATGGCAGTATCTAAGACCCAGGATAAGATCTCTGTGCATTTGGGGTCCACCTGGTCTACAGAGTGAGTTCCAGGATACCCAGAGCTGTTACAGAGAGAAACCCTGTCTTGAAAAATCAACAACAACAACAAAAATAAATAAAAGGACCAGGATATTGGTTGCACAGACCCTGAGTAGCATCCTGTGCTGCCTCTGTCCTCCCCACCCCCAGGGTTTTAGTGTTTCCCAGACCGGTCTGCCTTGAGCCTGGTATCTCCTACAAGCTGAATCTGAAGCTGCTGCGAACTGGGGGACGTGCCCATCCTGAAAGCTCCTACTCTGGGTCTGGACTACTCATTGATTCGGTAACATACCCCTTTCGCTCATATCAGCCAAGAAGGTGGGGCCTCTGGGATGGTTTCTGTGATGGTGGTGATGATTAGGAGGGGTCTGTGATAGTCAGGCAGCCCGCCAGTACAGCCGGGCAATGGTGGTGCACACCTTTAATCTCAGCATTCAGGAGGTGGAAGCAGGTGGATCTCTGTGAGCTCGAAGCCAGCCTGGGACAGGCTCCAGAGCTATACAGAGAAACCCTGTCTCAAAAAACCGAGGAGAGAGAGAGAGAGAGAGAGAGAGAGAGAGAGAGAGAGAGCAGGTTAATGGCAGTGCTAAGTCAGGCTGACAGTACTGATGTGGTCCTATGTGAGCTGTATTCTTGCATCTCTTCAGCTGGTGCTGCAGCCCCATGTCTTGGTGCTAGAGATGTTTAGTGGGGGTGACGCTGCTGCCCTAGAGCGCCGTACCACCTTTGAACGCTACCGTTGCCACGAGGAAGGTCTGATGCCCAGCAAGACCATTCTGTCTGAGGCCTGCGCCCCCCTCCTCGTCAGTCTGTCCTCCTTGATCTACAATGGTGCCTTACGTAAGTGTACTCTTGACACGAATTGGTAGGCAGAGGTGGGGACTTAGCCTAATCTGCTCTTCCTCTTCTCCCAGCATGTCAGTGTGACCCCCAAGGCTCCCTGAGTTCTGAGTGCAACCCTCATGGTGGCCAGTGCCTGTGCAAGCCTGGAGTGGTTGGACGCCGCTGTGACGTCTGTACCACTGGCTATTATGGCTTTGGCCCAGCAGGCTGTCAAGGTATTTGTCTATCTCTTAGTCTCCTCTCTTCTCTTTCCTTTTCAGCTTCAAGACTCCCTTTCCCCCTTCTTTGCTTCTTCCTTCATCGACTCCACCTTGGATCCTATACTTTTAGGTTGGGGTCCCTTGATTTTTCTATCATTCCTCACCTTTCCCACCCTGACTGTCTCTACCTTATCCCCAGCCTGCCAGTGTAGCCCTGATGGGTCACTCAGTGCCCTATGTGATGGGACTAGTGGACAATGTCCCTGCCGAACTGGTGCCTTTGGTCTTCGCTGTGACCACTGTCAACGTGGCCAGTGGGGATTCCCTAATTGCCGGCCGTGTGCCTGCAATGGGCATGCAGATGAATGTGATACCCGCACAGGCTCATGCCTGGGCTGCCGTGATTACACCGGGGGCGAGCACTGTGAAAGGTGAGCCTACTGCAGGTGTTAGTGGTTTGGTGGCTGGGCAGGCTGCCTGCGGCTAACATTCATTTCCCTGCAGATGCATTGCTGGCTTTCATGGGGACCCACGGCTGCCCTATGGAGGCCAGTGCCGACCTTGTCCCTGCCCTGAGGGCCCTGGGAGTCAGCGGCACTTTGCTACTTCTTGCCACCGGGATGGATACTCCCAGCAAATTGTGTGCCACTGCCGAGCTGGTTACACCGGTAAGTGGGTAGGGTGCACAGGTATGGGATCAGGGTGAGGTAGCTAAGCTCAACACTCATAGTTTCCTCTTGACTGTTGACAGGACTTCGGTGTGAAGCTTGTGCACCCGGGCACTTTGGAGACCCATCAAAGCCAGGTGGCAGATGCCAACTGTGTGAGTGCAATGGAAACATTGACCCCATGGACCCTGAAGCCTGTGATCCCCACACAGGACAGTGCTTGCGTTGTTTACACCACACAGAGGGGCCCCACTGTGGCCATTGCAAACCTGGCTTCCATGGGCAAGCAGCCCGACAGAGCTGTCACCGTGAGTATGGATATGGGAAGAGATGGTTGGGGTGGGTTCTGCTGGAGAAAGCTCCCCTTGACTGCTGTGTCTGTCTTGGCTTGCCCAGGCTGTACCTGTAATCCTCTGGGCACAAATCCCCAGCAGTGCCCATCTACTGACCAGTGCCATTGTGACCCAAGCAGTGGGCAGTGCCCATGCCTTCCCCATGTCCAAGGCCTTAGTTGTGATCATTGTGCCCCCAATTTTTGGAACTTCACCAGTGGCCATGGCTGCCAGCCTTGTGCTTGCCACCCAACCAGGGCCAGAGGCCCCACCTGCAATGAGGTATGGAATCCTGGAGATATCTGGATATGGGGAGTCAGCTAACTGCCTCCCAGGCACGACTTTTGGTAGAGACTCTGAGCCCTGCTGTGTTTGTTCCCTAGTTCACAGGGCAGTGCCACTGTCATGCCGGCTTTGGTGGGAGGACTTGCTCTGAGTGTCAAGAGCTCCACTGGGGAGACCCTGGCCTGCAGTGCCGTGGTGAGAAATCTGGAGAGTCAGATGGATAAAGACTGTCTCGGTATACATCACAAGGGCCCTAATACTGTGGTTTGTCTTTTTCTGCAGCTTGTGATTGTGATCCCAGAGGAATAGACAAACCTCAGTGTCACCGCTCCACAGGCCACTGTAGCTGCCGGCCAGGC
>LOEQ01000050.1:88211-102660 GCA_001685075.1 Bramus lutescens | reverse complement strand
CCCCCACCTCCTGTCCTCCACCTATGCATTTTGTAAACACATTGATTTTTGGCTTTCTTTTTTGGTGACTGTCAGAGTTTCTGTAAACTTAAGTGGGTGTGGAAGTGCCATGTTGTAATCCTGGTGTCATGGAGGCTGAGACAGTAATATTGCCATCCATGAGTTGGAGCCTAGCCTTGACTTCATAAAGAGACCTTGTCTCTCAAAAACATAGTAAGTAAGAAAGTAAATTTTTTTTTTTTTTGGTGGTCAAAAGTCATTTAGGATAACTTGATCCTGGTTTCTGAGCTGTTGTCACTTAGATATTATTCTTTTTTTCAGTATTAGAGATTGAGCTCAGAACCTCACAAATCCTAGGGAAGAAATCTACACTGAACTATACCTGCAGTCTTTTTGTTAAGTTTCATGTAGCTCAGACTTGACCTTAACACTTGAACAGCAGATTCTTCTGCTTCAGTTGAATGTGTGGGCCATCACACCTGGTTTTATGTTTGCTGAGGCTTAAATCTAGGGCTTCATGCATGCTAGGCAGATCTATAGTCTTATTCCCCTCAATCCTCCTTTTTTTTGAGACACAGTTTCTCTGTAACTTTGGAACCCGTCCTGGTACTAGCTCTTGTAAGCCAGGCTAGCCTTGAACACACGTATATCCACCTGCCTCTGCCTCCCGAGTATTGGGAGTAAAGGTGCGTGCCACCTACACAGACAGTTCAAGAAAAAGAAAACCACCAAATGGAAGTTGCTTCTTGTGATCAGACCCACTGCTGCTAAGACAGCTTCTCCTAAGGTTCACATTCCCCTTCTCTATCCCAGAACTTATCAAGAGGGAATTCCAACCTCCAAGAACAGAGTTACTGGGTAGGGTATAGGGACAAGGCAGAGTTCTTCTTAGCACTGACCTACAACTAAAGGCATGCAAACCACACCAGAATTTTTTTTTTTTTAATTCAACCAAAAGTCCTATCTTTAAGTAGGCACAGAGACAGCAAAACCATCACATGCTCCCATGGCTAGCACCCGCAGATTCTGGAGCTAGGGACACAGAGTGGGTCAACTGCGGACAGGAGGGGCAGGCTCCACAAGCCCATCTTGATCTGGTTTTAACTGGTTCTCTTGGCCTCTCAATTAGTTGAGACCAGATGTGTATACCACTACATCCGGCTTCAGTTGTGGGTTTTTATTGTTATTTTTGAATCGTTTCTGAATTTTTATATACTTTTTTTAATTTTCTTTTTGAAGCACAGTTTCCCTGGCTGTCCTGGAACTTGCTCTTAAACCAGGCTGGCCTCAAATTTAGAGATCTGCTTGCCTCCACTTCCTGAGTGCTGGGATTAAAGGTGGGCACCACCATGTCTGACTTCTTGTCAGGCATCTTAAGGGTGCCAGGCACACACATATTGTGTGAGCAGACGTGTACAGACAAAAGCACCCATGTACATAAAGTAAAATTTAAATTAAACAGAAAAGGAGTTGGGGAGATTGCCCTGCATTCCCATAAAATGCCAGGCATAGCAAAAATGACTTTAACTTCAACACTGGGGTCAGAGACAAGTGAATTCTAGGAACTTATTAACTGACCAACCTAGCCCAAACTGATGAACTTGAGGTTCAGTGAGAGAACCTAGCTCAATGGACTAAAACTGAATAGTGATGATAGAGCAGAACTCTGTCTTTCCCTGTCCTCCTTAGGTCTGCACATAGGTGTATGTACCCACATGAGTGCAGAAAAACATCTTTTGAACAGGGCGTGGTGGTGCACGCATTTAGTTGCAGCACACAGGAGGCAGAGCCAGACAGATCTCTGTGATTTCAAGACTAGCCTGATCTACAGAGTGAGTTCCTTTACCTGTGTCAGTAAAACATCAAATGTTACTTCTAGTTTTAATAAATGAGTGTTTTGTATCTAATCAACTTGGATGAATGTAGTCTAACTTCTGACCTAACCAATCTCCCCCCTCATTTTAAGTTTTCCCATGTTATTAAATGGCTCTTAACTTATTTTTGTTTGGCTGGGTGCTAGTAGTACTGGAGAGTGATTCCAGGGGTTTGTGAATGTGAGACAAGTACTCTCATGACATTTGTGCAGATTCCTCTTAGAGTCCTACCCAAACATAGAACAGTTTTTGAGTCTCAACACGACGCCACGAACACATTGCTTTATCTCCCTGCTAAAAGTATTTTATTAGCTGGGTGGTGGTAGCCTCTAATCCCAGCACTTGGGAGGAGAGGCAGACGGATCTCTGTGAGTTTGAGGCCAGCCTGGTCTATCTAATAAGTTTTAGGACACCCAGGGTTGTACAGAGAAACCCTGTCTCAGAGAAAAAATGAAAATGGATTATATACTTAGGGGCGAGAGTATTATTTGAGAAAAATCCTGAAAAGTAGAACTTCAAGCTGGCATGGTGTCTGATGCCTGTAGTTCTAGCATATTTAGGATGCTGAAGCAGGAAGATCAAGAATCAAGAGTTTGAAGCCACCTTGAAACCCTGTCTGAAAAATACAAGAGACTTATAAACTGGAAAAACCATGAAGATTCTCAGGTCTTACCTCTGATTTTACAGTGGCAACAAAGTCTGTTTTTAGTTTTCTTTGTCTATTGATTGTTCTATACTAAAATTATCAGGGGAACATTGGTTCTTCTCACCCTCTTAAATGCTGGATTATATGCATGGATCATGTCCACCTCACAGGGGATGGGGTTTCCTGGAACTTGCTGTGTAATTATTGAACTCTGTTAACCTTTACGCTTCAAAGATCACAGGCAGGAGTATACTCCTACACACCCAGTCTCCTAGGGCTCCATAAGTGGTAAACCAAGCACTCGCCATGCTGTTCTAGCCTCACTAGTGCTGATTCCAGCCCTTTGTCATAGAAGACCATTCAAATTAGAGTCTGGGAATAGGTCCCAGACATGGGCATTTTCCTACCAGTTTAGGTGATTTCTAAGGTTTTTTGTTTTTGTTTTGGTTTGGTTGATAACAGGGTCTTATGTAACCTACTTGGACTTAAAGGTATTTATTATGTAGCTAAGTGTGGCCTTGACCTCTCTTTAACCCCCCCACACCCATCTTCCAAATGCTGGAATTACTGATTTATACTACCAGGTTTGTGACTAAATTTTAAGAATCTCTACTCTGCACATTTGGAATTGGATATGTAACCTACAGTTTAGCAACCTTGTTTCTACTTGGGAATTTCTTAGATATGTGGCCTTCTCAGGTTCCATCCCAGATGTTTTCAGTCACTTTTAAACATTTTAATAAAATGCTTAAGTGTTTTATTTGCACAGTGAAAATTTTTTACAAGATTTATCTGTTTGTTATATATACAGTGTTCTGTTTGCATGTATGCCTGTGGGCCAGAAGAGGGCACCAGATCTCATCACAGATGATTGTGAGCCACCATGTGGTTCCTGGGAATTGAGCTCATGACCTGGAAGTGCAGCCAGTGCTCTTAACCTCTGAGCCATCTGTCCAGCTCTGTACAGTGAATTTTGAAGCAGTGTTTGAAAATAAGCCTTTTAGGGAGTTTTTAAAAGATTGATAGCTGGACAGTGGTGGTGCATGCCTTAATCTCAGTACTCCAATAGCAGAAGCAGGTGGATCTCTGTGTTCAAGGCCAGCCTGGTCTACAGAGAGAGTTTTCCAAGGCAGGCTCCAAAACTATAGAGAAACCCTGTCTCAAAAAAACAAAAAGACTGAAACTTGGACTCTACCCTTTGGAGAGATTCTAGGGAGGTTTGAGGTATTGGCATTGTAGGTTTTGTTTTCTTTTGTGTGCATGTTTCTTTTTCTTTTATGTGTGTGTTTCTTTTTCTTTTGGGGTGAGGGTCTCTCTAGGTTTCTCATTGGCTGTCTTAGAACTCATTCTGCAGACCTGGCTAGTCTCGAAATCAGAAATCTGCCTGCCTCTGCCTTGAGTATTGGGGTTAAAGGTGTGTGCCACTACTACCTAGTTTTCTTGTTTGGTTTGGTTTTTGGAGACCTAAGTCCTACTTACATAGCCCTGGATAGCCTTACATTTTCCAAAAAGCCTGGGCTGGTCTCGAACTTGAGGTGACACTGTAACTCTGCCTCAGCCTCAAGTACTGTCAGTACAATCTAGTGTTTCCATGCTTGGTCTATATTAGTGGTTTTAAATGAGAATCGAGAGCTAGTAAAATGACTTATTGGGTAACAGCGCTTTCTCCAAGCTTGTCTTCCTGAATTCAGTCCCTCATATGGTAGGAGAACTGACTTCCATAAGTTGTTTTCTGCCCTCCACAGGCACACCAATGGCACACATACAATTTAAAAATTAATAAAGATATTAAATGAGAACTGGTGTAATCAGAACTACAGGACCTAATGAAAAACAATATTGACGTATTCTGATGCTTTCTATCTCCTAGGCACAAACTGTTCAGGTTGCTGAAGTTGAGCCACAGTCACAACCACAGCCTTCACCAGAACTTTTGCTTCCAAATTCTTTGAAGCCAGAAGAAGGGCTCGAAGTGTGGAAAAACTGGGCTCAAACCAAGAATGCTGAACTAGAGAAGGATGCTCAAAACAGACTGGCCCCCATTGGGAGTGAGTGTTTCAGAGGGAGGGGTGGCTTGGATGTGTCTAAAACTTAAGTAGAAGAAAAACAAAATGGCAGGCAAGTAGCATCTTTGACTCTGAGGACTAGAGAATTTCTTTGGAAGTATACTTTTTTTCTGATGAACAGGATGTAAAATGAACAGGGTTTATGGGATTTGCCCAAGTCCAGATTTTTAAATCTTTGGATTTCTAGTGTCAACAAGAGACCCAGGCAGAATGGCTTTTGGGAAGAACTGGGAAGTGCCAGTGAGTTGTGCTTAAACCCTGTCTCAGGCTCATTTACTTGTTCATTACAGAGTGTGATTTTTGCATTTCTCTGCTTTCATTTCTTAGCCCTTAGGGATTGATGTGATAGCGTAATAGCATATGTTACTGCTTTAATAGAGCGGTTCTGAGCACAGATGCAGTGGCTATTCCTAGCCAAAACTTTGATGGGCAGTATCTTCTCTGAGCTCGCCTTTGAACAATGCGATCGGCCAATTAAGACATCACTGTTGCCAGGACTTCCACTCACCCTTAGGAACTTGTGTCACAGGGCGCCAGTTGCTACGATTCCAAGAAGATCTGATCTCCTCTGCTGTGGCCGAATTGAATTATGGCCTCTGTTTAATGACACGCGAAGCTCGAAATGGAGAAGGTGAACCCTACGACCCAGATGTACTCTACTACATTTTCTTGTGTATACAAAAGGTAGGAAGCAGATCTGCACAGGAACTTGTTTGAACTTGTTCTCATTGGATGCTTTCACATTACTCTAATTTAGGAAAGTGACGAGAGGTGAAAAGTACTGTGGTGCACGCCTTTAATCTCAGCGCTCAGGAGACAAACACCTCAGGCTGATTGTTAGGAGTTCCTGCTGGCCAAGGCTGCATAGATCTTGCCTTTTGTTTTTGTTTTTAAATAAAGACCTGTATGTTCACTTTAGAATATATGCAAATAACTATGTATCATTCTACCACCTAGGAAATCATGTGTTCAGGTATTTAATGAGGGTCAGTGAAGTAGCTCAGCCCATGAAAGTACTTGCTATTTAAGGCTGATGACCCAAATTTCACCCCCAGAACTGATGGTGGAATGTATTTAATGATTAACTTTTTTTTCTTAAAAGCATCTGTTTAATTCATTTTCTTAAAGTAAGCATGTAGTTTTCATAAAGTTACTCAATCTGGTGCTCGAGTATAATAACTTTCATTATACCTTACATTAATACAAAACAGTGGTTGGAGGGAGTATGGCTAAAATTGTATACAAATCTTTTTGGCTTTTCAGGATAACAGAGAGGCTGGTAGAATGGCAGTTTAGGGGAGCAGAGGTAGATTTCTTCATACTCAAGACTCTAAAGGATTCCATAGTATGATGCTACAAGGCTTGTCTCTTGGAGGTTCCTCTAATGCCTGGCTCTGAAAACAGTCAGCCTCCAGGTTTATTCCTTTCCTTCTGGTCCTAACCCAGAACTACCCAAGTTATCTCACGTGCTGTCTCTATTCATAGAAGACGGTGATAGTGTAGTAATCTCAGTTTACGAGAAAAGAAAAGACTTATACTTGTTAGGGCCTAAGAGTACTTACTACTCTTAAATAGGACGTGTGTTCAGTTTCCAGTACCTACACTGTGATTCACTGCCATACCTAACTCCAGTTCCAGGAGATCCAGTGCTTTCTTCTGACCTCCGAGGACAGTAGGCATACATGTGGTACCAATCAACGTGTGTAGATGAAGCACTCGTACTCATAATGTTGACAAGATTAAAGTTGGATGTGGCAGTATCTTCCTTTAATTCCAAGCACAGTTGTGTGGAACAGAAGCTGATAGAGCTTGAAACCCTATCTCAAAAAGCGAGGCCAAATTAAAAAGATTTGCATATGTTACCACAATGCAGTAACCTTAACAGACAGGGTGACACCCACCCTGACCTTTTTTTGGGGTGGGGGTAAGGGAGATGGTTTCTCGATATAGCCCTGGCTGTCCTGGAACTCACTTTGTAGATCAGGCTTACCTCAAACTCACAGAGATCCCACCTGCCTCTGCCTCCTGAGTGCTGGGATTAAAGGTATGTGCTACCACACCCAGCTTTTAGTCTTGATTTTTTTTTTAAATTTATTTGTGCATTGGTGTTTGGTCTGTAACACCAAGAGCTAAGAGCTAACATCCTCACACAGACATACAAGGAGCTGCCATGAGAGTGGTGGCAATTCAGTCCAGGTCCCCTGTCTGTCTTTAACAGCTGAGCCATCTCTCCAGTCCCCAATTCTATTCTCTATTTTTAAGAGATATTTTATTTGGTATGTATGTGTGAGTATTTCTGTGTATGTATAGGTACTATGTGTGAGCAGTAGGGGCTATATGGATGCTGGAAACTTAACCTTGGGTCCTTTGAAAAGGCAGTAAGTGCTCTTAACTACTGATCCATGTCTCCATCACACCCCCCCCCATGACTTTGCTATAGTACCTTGCATATATGTATAGTATTCACAAAAGATCCTTCTTTAATTCATCTCTCAGTAATGTAAATTTCTGTTTATGTGATTTGAGGTATGCTGTGGGAATGACACCAGTTGAACAATTCTAATTTAATCTCTTTTTGGTTTTTGGAGATAGGGTTTGTCTGTGTAACAGCCTAGCTGTCCTGGAACTAGCTCTTGTAGACCAGACTGGCCTAGAATTCACAGAGATCTGCCTGCCTCTGCTTCCCAGTGCTGGGATTACAAGGATGCACCACTACCTCCTGACTTAATACCTTTTGTTTGTTGGAGAAAACGAGTAGAATAAGGAAGTGGTGGTAGTGAAAAATGTTTTCCAAAGGTTTTACTCAAGACTACCAGTAACATTTGTCAATTACTTTTCTTTTAGTATCTTTTTGAAAATGGAAGAGTAGATGACATATTTTCTGATCTTTACTATGTTCGTTTCACGGAGTGGTTACATGAAGTTCTGAAGGATGTACAGCCCCGTGTCACTCCTCTTGGTAAGAATTTCCCTTGTCTTTGAACTTCCTTCTTTTCCGCTTGAATTTCTTTACAGTCTTTTTTTTTTTTTTAATGTACATTGGTGTTTTGCCTGCATGTGAATCTATCTGTGTGAGGCTGTTGTGAGCAGAGAGTTGTGAACTGTCATGTGAGTTCTGGGAATTGAACCTGGGTCCTCTGGAAGAACAGCCCATGCTCTAACCACTGAGCCCTCTCTCCAGCCCTCCACTTGGGCTTTAAGAAGATAGGTAGCTAAGTTGGTGTGGTAAACACCAGCACTCAGGAATAGAGCCATGTCGATCTCTCTACGAGTTCCAGACCAGCCAAAGCTACATAGAAAGATCTTGTCTTAAAAACAGGAACAACTACAAAAAACCCTGTAATTGGAGGTTTCTTCTTGTGTCTTGTCCCGCAGCCACTTTTAATGTAACCACTCAGAGGCTTAATTACATACTGTTTGGCCTATTAGCTCAAGTTTATTATTAACTAACTCATTTTTATTAGTTTGTATTTTACCATGAGGCTCATATCTTGGTTCTCTGGCGGCTGATTGCATGTCCCCCGACTCCACCTTCTTTCTTTCTGTATTCAGTTTGGCTTTCCCACGTAGCTATAGTCTGCTCTGCTCTAGGCCAAAGTAGCTTTATTCTTCAGCCAGTAGGAGCAACACATATTCTCAGTGTACAGAAGGGCATCCCACATCAAAACCCAACAAAAACAAAACCATGGGCAGTGTCTTTGGCTGACTGCAGCATAACTGGGGGAAAAGGGTTATGATCCACAGGCAACAGCTTGAGCCTCCAGTGCTTTTTTTATCAGAGACTCCTGCTGACCCCAGTGTGTCACGTGTGATTACTAACAACTTTTTTTCTTGTCCAAATTTATTAATCAAACTAAGAATCCTAACTGGGTGTTGGTGGCACACACCTTTAATCCCAGCTCTCGGGGAGGCTGAGGCAGGGCGGATCTTTCTGAGTTCAAGGCAAGCCTGGTCTACAGTTTCAGGACAGCCTTGGTGGTTATACAGACCCTATCTTGAGGAGAAATAAACAACAAAAGTCATAGCCCACAGTAATAGAATGTGCTTGTTGTCTCAACTAGTAGGAAGTCTAAAACAGGAAGATTGCTTGAGTTCAAAAAGCTTAAGGCCAGCGTGGGCAAAATTGTGACACCATGTCTGAGAAGAAAACTAAGTGAATGAAACAAACTAGGAATCATCATTACCTACTATTAAAATGTATTTTTCAGGGGCTGGATAGATGGCTCAGTGGTTAAGAATACTTGTTCTTGCAAAGGACTCGAAAGTTCTATTCCTGGCACCCACGTGTTAGCTCACAGACCATCTGTAACTCAAGATCCCTCTTCTGGCCTTGACACTGACATTACATCCAGACAGTTTTAAACTGTGTGGGTGTTGGACATGGATTCCAGGTGTTCTTTTCTAAACCACCAAACCATCTCTTCTACCCCTTAAGGATTTTTATTTATTTTTTTCAGATAGGCATAGTAGCCCATGCCTTTAATCCTAGCAACTGGGAGGCAGAGGCAGGCAGATTTCTGTGTTCCAACAGCAAACTATCTTCCTTGCCTGGAACATCAGATCCTGTTTAGTCCTTTTCTTCCTTCAAGGCTCTAAATAGTTTAATTAAAAAAAAAAAAGCAAACCAAATGGCGGCAGCACACATCTTTAAATCTGTTTTTATTTGTTTGTTTGTTTAGATTTTTCAAGGCTGGGTTTCCGTGTAGCTTTGGAGTCTGTCCTCGAACTCAAAGAGATCCACCTGTCTCTGCCTCCAGAGTGCTGGGATTAATGGCATGCCCCATTCACTGCCCTACTTTTAACATCTTTAAATCTTTAATCCTAGCTCTCCAGAGATAGAGGTGTGTAGATTTCTGTGACCACACAGAGAAACGGTTTTGAATAACAAAAGCAAAATTTTAACTGGCATAATGATTCATTATCCTCTCAATGTTCTGAAGCTGAGATAGGATAATCTTTAATTCAAAACCAGTTTAAGCTATGTATCAAGACCCTGATTCAAAAGAAAAAAGAATTATAAATCATTATGTCTGAAGAATATTACTGTTGATTTATCCAGTGCCAGCATACTGGATAATATTTATGTTGAAAGAATATAAGTTTTCAGTGGAATATCATAGTTAACTTTTGTTTTACAAAACTTGTATCAGTACAGAATGTTTATGTGTATATGCCACATGTGTGCAGGTAACCGCAGAGGCTGGAAGAGGACATTGATTACTTCTCCCTAGTGTGCTGGATTGTTAGAGGTGTTGTAGGCTGCCTGACAAACTTCAGTCTTCTAAAAAGTACTGGTTGCATTCTAGCCACTGAGCTCTCTCCATGTTTCAAAAATTTGTTTCCTGTTTATTCATCACCTTTTCCCTAAAGCCTTTGACAACCATTGATAGTTTTCTAATGCCTTGTACTTTTTCCTTTTAAGGATTGTCAAATATTTAGAATAGCTGTTTCCATTGCTCCTGCTTTGATTGATTAATTAAATGATTGATTGATTGATTGCCAGTGTCTCACTGTATAATGAGTCCTGGCTAGTCTGGAGCTTAGAGGTCTACCCACCTTTGCCTCCAAAGTGTACCACCATGTCCCAGTTGGAATGATTTCTTATTTATCTTTTTTATGATTGATTTTTTTTAACTAGCAGTGTGCACTTGTATCCTGTGTATCTTTATTTGTGTTTTTTGTTTGTTTGAATGTTTGAGGCAGGGCCTAACATATCCCAGACTGACCTCAAACTATATGGCTTAGGGTGACTGAGTTTCTGATCCTCCTGGCTCCATCTCCTAAGCTCTAAGAGTTACAGGTGTGTGCTATCATCCCTAGTGCAGATAGTGCTGGGAATTGAACCCTTCATACATGCTAGACAATTGCTCTACCACCTTTTTCATTTTTCTATTAAAAAATTTTTTTGTATGTGTAGGTGTTTGTCCTGTGTATATCTTGTGTACTGTGTATGTATGTGAGGTGGGCAAAAGAGGATATCATCTTCTAGAACTGGAGTACTTGCTTGTGAGCCGCCATGTTACTTCTGGAAATAGAACACAGGTTCCCTGCTACAGCAGCCACTTCTCTTAATTGCTGAATCTTTCCAGCCCCTTTATGACAAGGTCTGGAGAGATTGCTCAGTGGTTAAGAGCCCTGGCTGTACTTTAAGAGGACCTGGTTTCAATTCCCAGCACCCACATGGCAGCTTACAATTGTCTGTAACTCCAGTTCCAGGGGATCTGGCACCCTCACACAGACACACATGCAGGCAAAACACCAATACATCTAAATTATTTTTTTTTTTAAAAAGACAAGGTCTTATTAGCTCATGTACTCAGATTCATTATGTAGTACTTAACTATTTTATTGTGTTTTTTTTTAATTCTTCATTTTGTTTAGAGATAGTCTTTGTTGTGTGGTCCTGGCTGTCGTGACGCTCACTATGTAGACCATTGCCTGCTTTCTCCTGAGTGCCAGGACTGTTACTAAATTTTTAATTTGTGTATTTCTGTGTTTTTGTATGGATATATACATGTAAATGCAAGTGACTCTGGAGGCCAGAAGAGGGTGTGGTCAGATCCCTGGAAGCTATAAATAGACAGCTAAACAAAGTGTCCTATGTGCCATTGAGGTGTTATTAGGATGAATGCAATTCAGAAAAGCACGTCACCATCTCAAAAAACCAAAATAAAGCCAGGTAGTGGTGGCACATACCTTTAATATCAACACTCAGGCGGATCTCTGTGAGTTCGAGGCTAGCCTTGTCTATAAGAACTAGTTCAGGACAGGCTTCCTACAGAGAAACCCAGTCTCAAAACAAAAATACAAACCGAAAAAGCACAGCATGAAATGCTTCTTAGGTAAGGAACAGCTAGAACAGCCATGTATCATGGTGGAAATGAAAAAAAATCACTAACATTAACATTGTAAGTTTAGCCTTTAAAAGCTGAGCCATTTCTCCAGCCCAGCACTACCGTTTGGAAGACCACATTTTATTTTATTTTATTTTATTTTTTGTTTTTTAATTTTTTTATGATTTATCTTTATTTTATGTGCATTGGTGTAAAGGTGTCAGATCCCCTGGGACTGGATTTTCAGACAGTTGTGAGCTGCCAGGTGGGTGCTGGGAATTGAACCTGGGTCCTCTGGAAGAGCAGTCAGTGCTCTTAACCGCTGAGCCATTTCTCTAGCCCCTTATTTGTTGGTTTTTCGAGGCACTCTGTGTAACAGCTCTGGCTGTCATGGAACTTACAGAGATCCACATACCTCTGCCTCCCAAGTGCTGGAATATTAAAGGTGTGTGCCACTACCAGCCTTAATACAACTTTATATTTACTGACACAGCATGAAAATTGAAAATGTGTCCTTTGGCCTCAGCATTCTTACTGTTCACATGTACTTCTTTGTTTTTGAGGAAAGGATTTACTATCTAGCTTTGGCTGGCACAGAACTCGGAGTGATCTCCCTCATGAGTGCTGTGAGTCTCCTGGCACACAATGCATGTTTTGCATGCACACACCAGGAACAAATCAATGTTAAAAACGTTACCTGTGTTAGGACCGGAGATGGCTCATCACTGCTCTTTAAAAGGACCTGGGCTTGTTTGTCCAGTCCTGACAAGGCGGCTCACAATCATTTGTAACTAACTCCAGTTCTTGGGGATCTTCTGGCCTCCGCAGGCACCAGGTGCATGAGTCCATACATATATACATACCTATAGGCAAAACCACGTAAAACAAAATGAAATTAATAATGAAAATTAAACCATTAGGGTTTTGTTTAAACATGTATCAAAGTATTCTTGGTACTTAGAATACAATATAGTAGTTTTTGTTTCTTTTGTTTTGTTTGTTTAAAGAGTAAGACAAAGGACAAATAAAGCAAATACAGTGCTTTTAAAAACCAGGACAGATGGCCAAGAAATGTCTTTTCTTCTTATTCTTTTATAATTGTCTTTTCGATTAGCCCAGACGTGGCCTAAAACTTCTGGTCATCTAGCCTCAGCCTTTTAGAACACAGATTATGGCACATGCTACCATAATGTGCCAATTTTTTTTTTTATTTTGAGTCGTTGTTGGGGATATCCCCTATTCCCAGCACTCCTAGGAGAAGAAGGCAGGTGGATCTCTGAATGAGTTCCTATGAACTCCTATATTGTGCATAATGAGTTTCAGGCCAGCCAGAGGTACACGGTGAGATTCTGTCTCCATAAAAGAAAAGTAAATAAGGACAAATTCACCATCATAAACAAGAACAAAAAGATCTTTAAAAAGAATTATTGTAAGGGTCAGATGTGGTGGTTCACTCCTTTAATCCCAGCAGAGGCAGGTTGAACTTTTGAGTTCAAGCTCTACCTAGTCTACATAGTGCATTCCAAGAAAGCCAGGGCTACATAATGACACCTTGTCTTGAGACAGACTAAGTAGAATCAGTGTGATCTTCAGATCATATCATTTCCTGTTGTGTTTTCCAGTTTACAGACGGTCAGGTCTTTGGGCTTTTGGAATTTTTTTTTTTAAGATTTTCTTGTTTATTATGTATACAGTGTTCTGCCTGAATGTCTGCCTGCATGCCAGAAGAGAAGAGTGCATCAGATCTCATTATTGATGATTGTGAGCCTGTGAGCCACCATGTTGTTGCTGGGAATTGAACTCAGGACCTCTCGAAGAGCACCCAGTGCTCTTAATGTCTGAGCCATCTCTCCAGACCCTCATATGGTCTTTTAATATTCATAGTAGTCTTTGGTAGCTAGCTCCTTTGATCTGATTTAACAGAATATTCCTGTTTTATCTGAGGGATTTCTCTCATTGTAGAGTCTGTTTTTTCTACCTGTAATGGGAGGTGGTATTTTAGCAATAAAACCAGAAGCTGTGGGTGATGATTTCTTCTAGATTAAGTTTGTGTCTCCTTTCTCCTATGCTGGGAAGTCTTGGTTCTTAGGCATTAAAGTCCTTTTTGGATTTTCAGCACAAGGGTTTTTTGTTTTGTTTTGTTTTTGTTTTTCGAGACAGGGTTTCTCTGTAGCTTTGGAGCCTGTCCTGGGACTAGCTGTTGTAGACCAGGCTGGCCTCGAACTCACAGAGATCTGCTTGCCTCTGCTTCCCGAGTACTGGAATTAAAGGCATGTGGCACCACCGCCCGGTTCAGGACAAGGTTTTTCTGTGTAGCTCTGGCTGTCCTGGAACTCACTCTCTAGACCATATTGCCATGGAACTCAGAGATCAGCCTGTCTCAGCCTCCTGTGTGCTTCAGGAATTGGAAGCATGCACCACCACCACCTAACCTATTAAAGTCCCTTTTAAATGCATAGATGAGAATAATGTTTGGGGAAAAAGCTAAACTGTTGAGGAAGGTGACCGAGTAATCCATGAAGAGAGGATTATGCCATGGTTTACTTGAGGAGAGGATTGTGTTGTGCTATTTATCCTATATTGTATGGGCTTCATATATAGGAAGATGAAAGTACTTCCCATTGCTGCTTTGCTGTAATGTATACAGTAAATAGACCAGAGTGAAACCAGAGGCAGGCATAGTTGAACACTACAATTCCCGCACTCCTGAATCAGAGGTACACACTCTGGGGTACACATTGAATTGTGGGTAGCCTAAGCATATGGAAGAGACTTGATCAGTGAATCAAAGAAACAAGAATAGAGCTAGAAATGCCTTTAAGAAATGGAAGTGTGCCAGGCAATGGTGGTGCACACCTTTAATCCCAGCACTCGGGAAGCAGAGGCAGGCAGATCTCTGCGAGTTTGAAGCCAACCTAGTCTACAAGAGCAAGAGCTAGTTCCAGGACAGGCACTAAAGCTACAGAAAAAAATCTCTCGGGCTGGAGAGATGGCTCAGTGGTTAAGAGCATTGCTTGCTCTTCCAAAGGT